>CM061751.1:52120210-52517810 GCA_030979885.1 Lolium multiflorum | reverse complement strand
CTAGTAATGGCCAATGCGCACTCGATCTGATGATCCCTAAACCTTATATACAACCCACAAACCTAATCCTAATCCTAAACCCTAAACACCCCTAAACACCTAAACCTATACCCTAAACCCTAACCCTAACCCTAAACCTAATTAAACTCTATATATGGGCCAAGCGACACTTAATTGTGTAAGCATGCGGGGTGCCTGTGGGTCCTCTAATTAAATTAAATGTGCCATGCATTAACCCTAAACCCATATATATGTAACTAACCATAGCTAATCAACCCTACTTAATGAAAACACATAACCCTAAAGTATACTAGCTATAACCGATCTAATAAAAACATGCTCTATATATAGCAGCTAGCTAGCAAACCTTAGATTAACACCAATTAATATATACATGCAGCTATATCGATCATGTTGTATAACATATCCCTGAGATTCATTAATTAATTATATAATTATCGTGATAAATTAATTAACTCTAATTTTGACAAGTTCTCTCGAATGAAAACACATTTGATTAAGTTGCCTCATAATATATATATATAATTAGTGTGCATGCATGTCCTACCATGCATTCGTGCATATGTTTTAATGTATATTTGAACATATTCTTGGGGATTTCAATCTCTCTCTAGATCATCTATATATCGTTGGTGGCCAAAAAACACACACACATATATGCATGCAATTTATGCGTAAAGGCGTGGGTGCCTCCTAATAATGTGTGTACTTTTCGATCGATGATCCCTAAACCTTAAACAACCCTAAAACCGTAAATATATACCCTAATCCCTAAACCTAAACACCCTAAACACTAAACCCTAAACCATAGAACCCTAACCCTAACCCCTAACCCTAAACCTAGCTAACCCTAAACCCTAATTAAACCCTATGTATAGGCCAACGACACTTAATTGTGCATCGAGCGGGCCAGGGGTGCCTCGCGGTCCTCTAATTAAATTAAATGTGCCATGCATTAACCCTAAACCATATATATGTAACTAATTAACCCTAGCTAATCAACCCTACTTAATTAAAACACATAACCCTAAACTATACTAGCTAGCTATAACCCGATCTAATAAAAACATGCTCTATATATTGCAGCTAGCTAGCAAACCGTAGATTAACACCAATTAAAATATACATGGCCTATATCGATCATGTTGTATAACATATCCCTGAGATTCATTAATTAATTATATAATTATAGTGATAAATTAATTAACTTGAATTTTTTTCTCGAATGAAAACACATTTGATTAAGTTGCCTCATAATATATATATAATTAGTGTGCATGCATGGCCTCCAATGCATTCGTGCATATATTTAATTTATTGTATATTTGAACATATTCTTGGGGATTTCAATCTCTCTCTCGATCATCTATATATCGTTGGTGGCCAAAAAACACACATATATACGCATGCATGCACTTTATGCGTAAAGGCGCGGGTGCCTATGATCTAATAATATTATTGTGCTCATTGATCCCTAAAACCTTAAACAACCCTAAAACCCTAAATCCCTAATCCTAATCCCTAAACCTAAACACCCTAAACACTAAACCCTATACCCTAGACCCTAAACCCTAACCCTATTAACCCTAACCCTCTTGCCCCTATCTAACCCTAAACCCTAATTAAACCCTATGTATATATAGGCCAACGACACTTAATTGTGCATCGAGCAGCCCAGGGGTGCCTCGCGGTCCTCTAATTAAATTAATTAAATGCGCCATGCATTAACCCTAAACCACATATATATGTAACTAACCCTAGCTAATCAACCCTACTTAATTAAAACACATAACCCTAAACTATACTAGATATAACCCGATCTAATAAAAACATGCTCTATATATAACAGCTAGCTAGCAAACCGACCGTAGATTAACACCAATTAAAATATGCATGGCCTATATCGATCATGTTGTATAACATATCCCTGAGATTCATTAATTAATTATATAATTATCGTGATAAATTATTTAACTTGAATTTTGACAAGTTCTCTCGAATGAAAACACATTTGATTAAGTTGCCTCATAATATATATATAATTAGTGTGCATGCATGGCCTACAATGCATTCGTGCATATATTTTAATGTATATATGAACATATATATTCTTGGGGATTTCAATCTCGATCTCTCTCTCTCGATCATCTATATATCGTTGGTGGCCCAAAAAACACACATATATACGCATGCACTTTATGCGTAAAGGCGCGCGCGAGTGCCTCTAATAATGTGTGTGCGCACTCGATCGATGATCCCTAAATTAACCTTAAACAACCCCTAAATTAAACCTTAAATCCCTAATCCCTAATAGTCCCTAATCCCTAATCCCTAAACCCTAAACACCCTAAATGCTAAACCCTAAACCCTAAACCCTAAAACCCCAACCCTAACCCCTAACAACCCTAACCCTAACCCTAACCCTAACCCTAACCCTAACCCTAACCCTAACCCTAAACCCTAGCTAACCCTAAACCCTAAACCCTAGACCCTAAACCACCCTAGACCCTAAACCCTAACCTAACCCTAACCCTAACCCTAAACCCTAGCTAACCCTAAACCCTAATTAAACCCTATGTATAGGCCAACGACACTTAATTGTGCATCGAGCAGGCCAGGGGTGCCTCGCGGTCCTCTTAATTAAATTAAATGTGCCATGCGTAAACCTAAACCATATATATGTAACTAACCCTAGCTAGCTAATCAACCCTACTCAATTAAAACACATAACCCTAAACTATACTAGCTAGCTATAACCCGATCTAATAAAAACATACTCTATGTAGCAGCTAGCTAGCAAACCGTAGATTAACACCAATTAAAATATACATGGCCTATATCGATCATATTGTATAACATATCCCCGAGATTCATTAATTAATTATATAATTATCGTGATAAATTAATTAACTTGAATTTTGACAAGTTCTCTCGAATGAAAACACATGCATTTGATTAAGTTGCCTCATAATATATATATAATTACTGTGCATGCATGGCCTACAATGCATTCATGCATATATTTGTGTATATTTGAACATATTCTTGGGGATTTCAATCCCACTCTCTCGATCATCTATATATCGTTGGTGGCCCAAAAAACACACATATATACGCATTTATGCGTAAAGGCACGGGTGCCTCGATCTAATAATGTGTAATAGCACTCGATCGATGATCCTAAAACCCCTAAACAACCTAAAACCTAAATCCTAATCCCTAAACCTAAACCCTAAACACCCTAAACACTAAACCCTATACCCTAAACCCTAACCCCCTAACCCTAAACTCTCCTCTGCCCTAGCTAACCCTAAACCCTAATTAAACCCTATGTATAGGCCAACGACACTTAATTGTGTATCGAGCGCCCAGGGGTGCCTCGCGGTCCTCTAATTAAATTAATTAAATGCGCCATGCATTAACCCTAAACCATATATATGTAACTAACCCTAGCTAATCAACCCTACTTAATTAAAACACACATAACCCTAAACTATACTAGATATAACCCGATCTAATAAAAACATGCTCTATATATAACAGCTAGCTAGCAAACCGTAGATTAACACCAATTAAAATATACATGGCCTATATCGATCATGTTGTATAACATATCCACGAGATTCATTAATTAATTATATAATTATCGTGATAAATTATTTAACTTGAATTTTGACAAGTTCTCTCGAATGAAAACACATTTGATTAAGTTGCCTCATAATATATATATAATTAGTGTGCATGCATGGCCTACAATGCATTCGTGCATATATTTTAATGTATATTTGAACATATATATTCTTGGGGATTTCAATCTCGATCTCTCTCTCTCTCTCGATCATCTATATATCGTTGGTGGCCCAAAAAACACACATATATACGCATGCACTTTAATACGTAAAGGCGCGGGTGCCTCTAATAATGTGTGTGCGCACTCGATCGATGATCCCTAAACCTTAAACAACCCCTAAAACCTTAAATCCCTAATCCCTAAACCCAAAACACCCAAAACACCCTAAACACTATACCCTAAACCCTAGACCCTAACCCTAACCCTAACCCCAACCCTAACCCTAACCCTAACCCTAACCCTAACCCTAACCCTAAACCTTAGCTAACCCTAAACCCTAAACCCTAGACCCTAAACCCTAACCCTAACCCTAACCCTAAACCCTAGCTAACCCTAAAACCCTAATTAAACCCTATGTATAGGCCAACGACACTTAATTGTGCATTGAGCGGGCGGGGGGGTGCCTCGCAGTCCTCTAATTAAATTAAATGTACCATGCATTAACCCTAAACCATATTATGTAACTAACCCTAGCTAGCTAATCAACCCTACTTAATTAAAACACATAACCCCTAAACTATACTAGCTAGCTATAACCTACCAGATCTAATAAAAACATGCTCTATATGTAGCAACTAGCTAGCAAACCGTAGATTAACACCAATTAAAATATACGTAGCCTATATCGATCATGTTGTACGTATAACATATCCCCGAGATTCATTAATTAATTATATAATTATCGTGATAAATTAGTTAACTTGAATTTTGAAGTTCTCTCGAATATATGAAAACACATTTGATTAAGTTTGCCTCATAATTTATATATAATTAGTGTGCATGCATGGCCTACCATGCATTAGTGCATATATTTTAATGTATATTTGAACATATATATTCTCTTGGGATTTCAATCTCTCTCTCTCTCTCGATCATCTATATATCGTGTTATTGGTGGCAAAAAAACACACATATATACGCATGCACTTTATGCGTAATTAAAGGCGGCGCGCGAGTGCCTCTAATAATGTGTGTGCGCGCTCGATCGATGAACCTTAAACAACCCTAAAACCTTAAATCCCTAATCCCTAATAATCCCTAATCCATAATCCCTAAACCCTAAACACTCTAAACACACTAAACCCTAAACCCTAAACCCTAGCTAACCCTAACCCTAACCCTAACCCTAAACCCTAGCTAACCCTAAACCCTAAACCCTAGACCCGGCCTAAACCCTAACCCTAACCCTAACCCTAAACCCTAGCTAACCCTAAAACCCTAATTAAACCCTATGTATAGGCCAACAACACTTAATTGTGCATCGAGCAGGCCAGGGGGTGCCTCGCGGTCCTCTAATTAAATTAAATGTGCCATGCGCGCATTAACCCTAAACCATATATGTAACTAACCCTAGATAATCAACCCTACTTAATTAAAACACATAACCCTAAACTATACTAGCTAGCTATAACCAGATCTAATAAAAACATGCTCTATATATAGCAGCTCTAGCTAGCTAGCAAACCGTAGATTAACACCAATTAAAATATACATGGCCTATATCAATTTTAATATATATTTGAACATATTCTAGGGGATTTCAATCTCTCTCTCTCTCGATCATCTATATATCGTTGTTGGTGGCAAAAAAACACACACATACATATATACGCATGCACTTTATGCGCAAAGGCGCGGGGTGCCTCTAATAATGTGTGTGCGCACTCGATCGATGATTCCTAAATAACCTTAAACAACCCTAAAACTCTCAACCTAAACACCCTAAACACTAAACCCTAGACCCTAAACACCCTAAACACTAAACCCTAAATCCCTAGACCCTAAACACCGTAAACACTAAACCCTAAACCCTAAACCTAAACACCTAAACACTAATTAATTAAACCCTAGACCCTAAACACCCTAAACTAAACCCTAGACCCTAGCTAAACACCCTAAACACTAAACCATAAACCCTAAACCCTAGCTAACCCTAAACCCTAATTAAACCCTATATATAGGCCAACGACACTTAATTGTGCATCAAGCAGGCCAGGGGTGCCTCGCGTGTCCTCTAGTTAAATTAAATGTGCCATGCATTAACCCTAAACCATATATATAACTAACCCCTAGCTAATCAAACCCTAGTTCATTAAAACACATAACCCTAAACTATACTAGCTAGCTATAACCCGATCTAATAAAAACATGCTCGATCTATATATAGCAGCTAGCTAGCAAATCGTAGATTAACACCAATTAATATATACGACATGGCCTATATCGATTTCAATCGCTCTCTCGTATGTAGATCTCTCTCTACCTCTCTCTCTCTCTCTCTCTCGTTAATTGGTGGCCAACAACACACACATGCACTTTGTGCGCAAAGGCATGCGCCTCTAATAATGTGTGCGCAGTCGATCAATCTAGTTTTGATTAATCATAGCACACAAATAAAGAAGTTGTATTTGAATCCACACAACCTAATCTAAAACACATAACCCCTAACATGGCCTAATTAATTAACCCCTTCTCTCTACCTAATTAGTGGAAATTGCACAAAATCAAAAGGGGTCCCTCACTAATTGTGCATATCTGCTAGATTGTGATAAACTTTTGCCCCATATATATTTGGTGGATGGGTGCATCTTGGCATGTAAAACAATTAGTGTTTGCAAATGGCGTTGTCAAAATTTATGTACAAATGATTTCTTTCCATCCAAAGTGCATAAAATGGGAGTTTTAATGAAGAAAGTACAAATAAAACAGCTCAACATGCTTCCACACCCCGATTTCCACACGAAGTAGAACATATTTAAAGGATAATTCCAGAGTTTTACTATTTTCAAGCAACTTTGCGACTTTATGTCGATTTAACGAAAATATGGCGAACTACATGGGCGGGATAGTTTGAATTGTGCTATTCCTCAACCTTGTGCACGGCAAATTACACACGCAACTCCATTAAACGCCATTTAATTATCACCCCGGCGGCCCGGCCGCATGACCCCCCACCCACCCCTACACAACTTATCCCCGTCCGTGCGAAGAGCTTCCCCTCCCCGTCCCGTCCGTGCGAAGAAGAAGCTTCCCCTCCCCGTCGTTCTTCTCGAGACGCACCGGCGGTCAAGTTGATCCACGGTAGGGCTGCTATCTCTAGCTCAATCATGTATCGGGCAAGACAGCCTAACGATTTATATTTTCTTGATGCTGCTAAAAAATTCGTCAGTATGCTCGAACTAATTGGCACTTTATAGTTTTCCGCTCGATTTGTCATCGATCAATTTGTTCATTTGCGTGGGCATATAGAGTCAGTTCTGCACTCGATCCGTTAATTTGCTGAAATGCCATGGCAGAGTTTTGTACACGATCTGTTTGCTAAAATGTCGATGGGCATTTTTTGTTTTGTACTCGACATGATTGCTGAAATGCATAATCATGTAGTATAGTTTTGTACTCGATTGATATACATTTCCTACTTCGCCTTAAATTAATCACCAACCACTGTATCTCATAATTAAACAGATGGACAGAACTTGGATACTGCATGGACACTTATGTTCCCCTTCATATATAAATGGTGTTCAACCCTTTATGGGGTTTATTAGAGCTCATGAAGGTCACAACCTGGACGTGTATTGCCCGCGCTGCACATGTATGAATGGTGAGAAGAGGCCTCACCATGTAGTGGAAGATCATTTACACATTTTTGGGATGGACCGCACATATGTTAGGCGGGTTTAGCATGGTGAACCATATAATGATCCTTTAGCAGGAGAAGCAGATCTTGCTCACACTGTATGTGTGCTGGCATATGTAGTTAATTATTTATATTGATGTTGCCGCTGTTTCAATCAATAGTTTGCATTGCTGTGCAAGGTTCTGTACTCAAATTTAACTTGTTGCAGATGGATGGACGGGAAGGAGAGAAAAAGCGCTTGCTTCAGGAAACGGGTTTCAGCTCTGGGACATGTGCTGTGTGCCAGATGAGAAGGTAAATATGTAAAACGGCATTTGTTCAGGTTGCATCCCTTAGATGTTTGTCTAATCGGTTGATGTACTAATTGCAGAAGCATAGAGTTGAAGAGGTCTCTCAGTTTGATGGGAGATTTGAAGATGAATCTCAGTTTGATGCACCTGTGGATGGTACTGATGACGAGCCTTTCATAGACGAAGGTCCTGCACCTGAGATTATCCAGCCTACAGAAGGAGGCCGTGGACCGAGTACACAGCTTTGCGTTGAAGTGGATGCACGCCCGGAGATCATCAGGGCGTCCGGGTAGTCTCAAGACCACCCAGCCCTGATGCACCTGTGGATGGTACTGATGACGAGCCTCTCATAGACGAAGGTCCTGCACCTGAGATTATCCAGCCTACAGAAGGAGGCCGTGGACCGAGTACACAGCTTTGCGTTGAAGAGGATGCACACCCGGAGATCATCAGGGGCGTCCCGGTAGTCTCAGGACCACCCAGCCCTGATGCAAAATGTTGAGCTACTTTATGATTCGTACTCTTATGTTCTGGTGCTGTAGTATGTTATGATTTGTACGCCTTTGGCGCTAGATTAAGCATTCAGTGGATGATCGCGTTGCAAAATTCGACACCCACACAATCAGTTCATCGTATGAGTAGTAGCACAATTACTTCTACAGCGATTCCTGCCAGCGCATTAGTTGGTAGCATGAAACACTTTCAGGTACTCCCCTCTGATTCATATTAATTGACTCAATTCTGTCTAGATATGGATGTATCTAGATGCATTTGTTAACTAGACTAACAAACTTGAGTCAGTTAATATGAATCCGTGTAAACCGCCCAGTCCTCGAGCAGCTAGTTTATTGACTCTGGACTCCAAGCCTCTCGCGGCAAGCCATCGACGAAGCTTTGACCAGATCTTGGCCCGCAATTTTTTGTGTGTGGCGAATAGCAAAGCTTTGACCAGTTCCTCTCGGGATGCAGCACGCCGGTGAGCTTGCACGGTTGCCATGAGCACTTTCCGGCGGAACTTCCTCTTCAGCGCCCTCAAGCCGCTGCTGCGAGACAGCACGCAGTGCCTCGAGGTGGACGGAATTCTGGATCTCAGGGCGGGTGGTCCGCATCGTCCGGGTCTCCAGCGGGTTAACGAGGACATGCATGGCGGCCAGGGGATTTTTTTTTTTTGGTTTGAGCTTGGGATTTGGGGTTTTTTCGGATAGGGGAGGAGGAACCGAGGAAGAGGAAGGAACAGCCGCGTGCTTGGCGCGTGGCGGTGTGCTTGAATTTCGAATTTTTGTGAAATGTTTCATTTCCCCGCTACAATTCGGGGGTTTCTTGACGCGCCAATGCGTCCCGCCGGGCAGCTTCAAGTGAATTTGGGGTGCCACGCTATGGGCCCTAGTTTCAGTGAGACATGTAATGACTAGTCACATCAGTAAGTTCACTGTGTAATAAAATATGTTACCCCTCCCCTTTATGTAGCACCCCTTCTCTCCCGATCGAGTGCCGATTGCCGACGGATGCAAGCCGCTAGCTCGATCCCCTCCTTTCGCCTCCACCGTCCAGGCATCCAGCTTGGAGGGGCAAGCTGCATCTAGACCAAGCGGATTAGGTAGGACTAGTAATGTTCTTTCCTTTCTCGAGATCGGTTCTTTTTTCCTCTCCTCGATATCTTGCGCATCTCTTTCCTATTCTGGGCGAAGGGGTGTCTTTCTGGTCACCCTCGAGCTGGGAGTGATTGATGGGGGTGGGGGGCGGGGGCTACCTTTGCTTGGATTGGGGTGTTCTTCCTTTATTTGTCGACATTTGCAACCTTTGTAGTTTCTGCTGATCCTCACTGTATCTTTTGTCAGCTTGTACAGGAAAGGTAAGACCTCGGCGGTGGGGGCAATGGAGCGTAAGGCCACCACGCATGTGGGCAGTTGGCTGAGCCTGAGCTGCGTCCCCAGCCCCGCGAAGCAGGTACTCCGTTTGCTTATCCACTCTTTACCTTTTAAGTGTCTCTCTGCATCCTCAATCTGTTCCTGTTCTGGAATATGCTTAAAGTAGCACATGTCTTCAGCTGTTTGTGCGTAAAGCCTCTGTGACACCATGCTCTATATTCTCTGTATCAGGTTGGTACCTCCAGGTTCCGTGCTGAGGCTATGGGGAACGAGAATAGCGCCCCACCTGCTGCAGGAGCATGGCCCGATCTGCAGCACAAGAAGCGAAATGCCACTGCCGAGCTGGGCAGGGACCGCCCAGGGGTAATTTTTTTAACCAACTTACCATGATGTAGTCTGAATCTGATACTCCCTCAGATCCAAATTAATTGACTCAACTATCTGTAGATACGGATGTATCTAGATGTGTTTTAGCTCTAGATACTACTGCCTCCATCCCAAAGCTTTGGGCTTATATTATTTTTAGAAAGTCAAACTATACCATGTTTGACTAAGCTTTTACCAAAAATCAGTAACATGCAAAATACAAAATTAATATCATTAAATAGATAATAAAATATATTTTCCTACGGTATCTACACAGTATTATATTTGTTGATAGAATGTTCTAAAATTTTGGTCAAACTTTGCTTGTTTTGATTTCTCAAAAATAAATAAGGCTTAAGCTTTTGGATGGTGGTAGTACATTCATATCTAGACAAAGCTGAGTTAACTAGTTTTTTGTCTGTCCATAGCTAGTGTTCACGCTGCAAAAGGCTAAGAGCATCCACTATATGCATCAGTCTATCTCATACAGTAATTCAATATCACTGCTGAGGTCTGCCTTTTGTTTTGCTATTCATATGCAGACTGAAACTTTAGGGCCTTTACTCAAAAGGAAGATCAAAACTGCGGCTGATCAGGCTGCCAGTATGTTGATGCCGCCCCCATCTTCTAAATGCCTCTACAAGCACAAGGCCACGCGCCAGCTGGGTGGTGATCTTTTAATGAATATGGTATATTTTCTTAATCCACAAAACATGCCTTGATTTTTCTCTGTTTATTGTCGGTTTTTTCTATGCTTGCCAAAAGTTTACAACAACAACAACAACCAAGCCTTTCAGTCCCAAACAAGTTGGGGTAGGCTAGAGTTGAAACCCATAAGATCTCGAAGCCAAAAGTTTAGAAACACCAAATTCGTTTGCTTACAATCATCATACAGTAATGTTCATCTACTCCAGTTCCCCTAACCCAACAAAAAATGATGTTAATTACGATTTTTAGATTAAAAGAGCACCATTAGGCGCTGTTAATTACGACTTTGAGATTAAAATGTCATTTGCAATTGTTAATTACAATTTTGAGACAAATGGTTAGTTTAACCTCGATCTCTTCTGCTCTCCATTTATCCCAACCGAACAAAAATTTAACCATTCCATTCCTCTGAAATGGAACCATTCCATTCCATTCCACGCTGTTTCAGAACCGAACACACCCTTGCATTGTTGTGAACTGTTGTCCATACACGGCCATACCCTTCCACTTACATCCAGCACTATATGCATCAGTCTGTCTCAGAGTCATTCAATATCACTGCTGAGATCTGTTCCCATTCTTATGCAGGCTGAAACTGCTGCGCCTTTACTCAAGTGGATGCAAAATGAGGCTAATGAGGCTGCTGTGAGGACGATGGTGCCGGCACCATCTTCCGAAAACCTCTACAAGCACGAGGCCATGGGCCAGCTGGGTGGTGACCTTTTAATGAATCTGGTATATTTTCTTAATCCACATACATGATTTCATTATTATCTGTTTAATTACTGTTGGCTTTGTCTAATGCTTACCAAAAGTTCAGAAACACTGCGTTTGCTTACAATCATCATACACTAATTTTTCACTTTTCAGTCTGTCTCATCCAGTATATAAACTGTTGATTTCCATTGGCTTCTTTTGTAATCATTTGCATTGTTGTCAACTGTTCTCTATGCACAACCCTATTCTTCCACTTACACCCGCACTATTTGCATCAGTCTATCTCATAGATTTATTAAATATCAATGATGAGTTCTGTTGCTATTCATATGCAGGATGAAACTTCTGTGCCTCTACTCAAATGGATAAAAAATGATCCTGATGAGGCTGCTGTGAAGACGATGGTGCCGCCACCATCTTCTGAAAACCTCCTCAAGCACAAGGCCACGGGCCAGCTGGGTGGTACCCTTTTTAGTAAGCAGGTATATTTTCTTAATCCTCATACATGATTTGATTTTTGTCTGTTTATTGCCGGCTTTGTCTAATGCTTACCAATAGTTCAGAAACACACACACACCTATTCTTACACTTACATCCAGCACTATATGCATCAGTGTCTCATAGATTCATTTTATATATCACTGCTGATGTCTGTTGCTCTTCAATTTTCATATGCAGACTGAAACTGCTAACCCTTCATTGGTCAAAAGGATTGCAACTGCTGCTGATGAGGCATCTGCAGAGGCTGCCACCAAGTTACTGTCAGCCCCACCTTCTGGATGCTTATATAAGCTCAAGTCCAAGGACCAGCCGGGCCGTAACCATCCAAGGGTTCGGGTATATTTTCTTAAGCCACATATACATGCCATGATTTATGTCTGATATTATCACCGGCTCTGTCTAATGCTTTTTGGAATTCGGAAACACCAAATTAGCATGCTTATATTCATCATACACTAATTTTTCACTGTTCAGTTTGTAACATAGTGTTATGCACTCGCTTGTCAACATTTGCATTGCTCTGAACTATGCACTTTACACAACCTAATTCTTCCACTTACGTTCAGCGCTACGCACCAGTAGTACCTCCCATGTTTCCTTCACCATCCCGATGCCGAGCTTGCGGGAATATGGCGGGCCCATGTACATACCCCGCATATAACACCTCCTATGGCTCTATCTACCTTTCTAGTAGCTCCTTCACAGAGTTACAGGTATGTATTCTCAGTGGTTTAGCATGAATTGGCATATAGTAAAGTCTTGTTTTTAGTCTTCCTGCTTCTTACATTTGTATCAATTTTCACATGCAGACTGTACCTTGTGAACTTCGTCCTATGATTAACCAGATGTGTCCGCATGAAGGGTCTTTCACTATGCATGGCAATGGCAAATTGATGAACACCTACACGGTCTATGAGGTGTATGTCTACAAGACGCAGGCCATCACATATTTGTATGGACATGATTGGAGAAAGTTTGCTTTTGACTACGGTCTGAAGAAGGGCGACGAGCTGAGGATCAGAAACTCAAACGGGCAGATATACGTAACTGCTTACAGAGTTGGAGACACTTCCAAATATATAATATGTAACTTTTTTCTACTCATATCTTTTGATAACTGTTCTGAGCAGTTGTTCTAAACCATTCCCTCTGTTCTAGCTTGCTGGGTTTAACATGATCAAAGCTGCAGATCCCCTGATGGAACATGAGCGGATGTCACAAAGGGCAACCACACCAGCACCGGCACCGGCTTCCCACTCTCCTGCATCAGCACCGGTTCCTGTACCAGCTCCGTTTACTGCATCTACCCAGCAGTCCCCTACATCAGCATTGGTTCCTGTAGAGGCCCCATATACTACACCTGCCCAGCAGGCTCCTGCATCAGCACTGGTTCCTCTAGCTGCACCGTTTACTGCACCTGCCCAACAGTCTCCTGCATCAGCACCGGTTCCTCTAGAGGCACCGTTTACTGCACCTGCCCAGCAGTCTCCTGCATCAGCACCAGCTCGTGTACCAGCCCAGGCTCCTGCACCTGCCCCAGCCAGATCACCGAGGTCTCAGCTCATTGCTGTGGCCACCCGTGTGGTGACCAGGACGCATCTGAAGGCTATGTTCGTGAGTATATGACAGCATAACTGCTCTTATCTTGATGTCTTCTCTGCTCAAAGTCTCACATGGTTCAGTGCATTGGTGCCATTGACTAATTTTTGGTGGTATCTCTTGCTTTGAATCAGAAATTGCCTAAAAGTATCGCCAAGGATCTCAATGCTGGCCGAAGGGGCAAGATTTCCCTCGTCATGGAGAGTGAAGGTCTCACCGTGGAGGGACGGTACTCTGTCAGTCCCACAGATGGCCGCTTGGCTGTTACTTCCAGGTGGAAAAAGTTCATTGACGGTGCCAAACTTCGCATTGGATCAAAGTTGAAGGTCAAGATCTTTCGATGCCGCTGTGACATGCTGGTCATAAAGTTCGCGGTTGTCTAGTTCTGTTGCCCCATGAGCCCTTAGCAAATGCATTTGTAGTTATACTTATATAAGGTTATCTTATCTGAACTGCTAATTAATTGTATGGGTGGTAAAACTCTGGCAAGCTTTTGCTCTTAGCAAGTATGTATGTATGATCAGCTATTATGATAACTAATGTTTGTGTTCATCTTAATTTGCATTTCCGTTTTAGAAAAAAACTTAATTTCTATTTTGGCTGACCTGTTAGAGAACTATCAGATTGAACCCACAACATGATTCAAATAGATTCATTACACCGAGCCACATGTCTTGACCTTGCTATACACTACTTCCATTAATCAGTGCAAGAAGGCTTACCTGAGCTGCCTGAACCATGGCAGATTCGAATCCACCTTATCTATCTAGAAATACAACCTTTGCAGAAAGAGGATTTGCAGTATGGGGAGGCTGACATTGGGGACCCATGAGCCAGCAGCGTCGTCAACGTTTTAAAGGTGGCAGGAGATCGAAAGAAAAATAAGCCAAAAATCAGTTGGTAAACAAATTCAAGAAAAGAAACATTTACCTTTCTGAGAGGATGACATGCGGGACCCATGAGGCAGCAGCATCCTCAACTATTTCAAGGCGGCAGGGGATCAAAAGAAAAAAATAGCCAGAAATTAATTAGGGTCAAAAATAAATCCATCAAAGGAAACTTTTATTGTTCATAGAGGATGACATGTGGGACCGACTTGCCAGCTGCGTCGTCATCGTTTCAAAGGGGGCAGGGGATCAAAAGAAAAAGGCAAATAGCCAGAAATTAGGGGAAAAATAAATCCAACAAAGGAAACTTTTATTGTTCATAGAGGATGACATGCGGGACCCATGAGCCAGCAGCTTCCTCAACGTTTCAAAGTCGGCATGAGATTGAAAGAAAAAGGCAAGTGACATAATATCAGGAGCCAAAAATAATCCAAGAAAAGAAACTTTATTGTACATAGAGGATGACATGCGGGTCCCATTTTATAGCAGCGGTCTCAACGCTTCCAAGGCGGCACAGGACCGAAAGAAAAATGAAGTAGCCAGAAATCAGGGTGTGAAAAAAATCCAAGAAAAGATTTCAATTGGGCTGTATCTGGACATCTGGGCTTTCGAACTATCCTGCTGGGCCTTTTGACTCGTACAATTTCAGCCCACTCCAAAACAGGAAAGGTCGAATTTTTCTCAAAAAAAACAGGAAAGTCCTATGCTTCGCAAAAACAAAAAACAAGGAGATTCAACATATAAGTTTGTTTATGTAGATATAAAGATTTAATTTATCCGTTTGCAATAGCTCAGAGCGAAATACAACGTTTATTGTCTGATTTCACATGTTTCTTGTACGGGAGGCTGACATCGGGGACCCATGAGCCAGCAGCGTCGTCAACGTTTCAAAGGCGGCGGGGATCGAAAATAAAAAAAAAGCCAAAAATCAGTTGGTAAAAAATACAAGAAAAGAAAACATTTATCGTTACGAGAGGATGACATGCGGGACCCATGAGGCAGCAGCATCCTCAACGTTTCAAAGTCGGCATGAGATCGAAAGAAAAAGCCAAGTGACATAATATCAGGAGCCAAAAATAATCCAAGAAAAGAAACTTTATTGTACATAGAGGATGACATGCGGGTCCCATTTTGTAGCAGCGTCTCAACGTTTCCAAGGCGGCACGGGACCAAAAGAAAAATGAGGCAGCAGCATTCTCAACAATTCCAAGGCGGCAGGGGATCAAAAGAAAAAAAAGGAAATAGCCAGAAATTAATTAGGGGTCAAAAATAAATCCACAAAGGAAACTTTTATTGTTCATAGAGGATGACATGTGGGACCGACCTGCCAACAGCGTCCTCATCGTTTCAAAGGGGGCGGGGATCAAAAGAAAAAGGCAAATAGCCAGAAATTAGGGGTCAAAAATAACTCCAAGAAAGGAAACTTTTCGTAGAGGATGACATGCGGGACCCATGAGCCAGCAGCTTACTCAACGTTTCAAAGGTGGCATGAGATCGAAAGAAAAAGGCAAGTGACCAAATATCAGGAGCCAAAAATAATCCAAGATTTATTGTACATAGAGGATGACATGTGGGTCCCATTTTGCAGCAGCGGTCTCAATGTTTGTAATGCGGCTTGAGATCAAAAGAAAAAGAAAGTAGCTAGTAATTAGGGGGTGAAAAAAAAAAGAAAGTTGATGGACATAGAGGATGACATGCGGGTCCTTGACCAACAGCTTACTCAACGTTTCAAAGGCCAGGGGATCAAAAGAAAAAGGCAAGCCAAAAATCAGAGGGTGAAAAAAAATCCAACAAAGGAAACTTTTATAGCACAGAGGATGACATGCGGGTCCCATGAGCCAGCAGGTTCCTCAACGTTTCAAACGTGGGATGAGATCGAAAGAAAAGGCAAGTGAAAAAATATCAGAGCCAAAAATAATTCAAGAAAAGAAAGTTTTATAGTACATAGAGGATGACATGCGGGTCCCATTTAGCAGCAGCGGTATTTGAGAGGCGGCGGGGGATCGAAAGAAAAAGGCAAGTGAAAAAATATGAGTGCCAAAAATAATTCAAGAAAAGAAAGTTTTATAGTACATAGAGGATGACACGGGTCCCATTTAGCAGCAGCGGTATCACCGTTTGAGAGGCGGGGATCGAAAGAAAAAGGCAAGTGACCAAATTTGAGGTGCCAAAAAAAACTCCAAGAAAAGAAAGTTTTATAGTACATAGAGGATGACATGCGGGTCCCATTTAGCAGCAGCGGTATCACCGTTTGAGAGGCGGCAGGGGATCGAAAGAAAAAGGCAAGTGACCAAATATGAGGTGCCAAAAAAATCCAAGAAAAGAAAGTTTTATAGTACATAGAGGATGACATGCGGGTCCCATTTAGCAGCAGCGGTATCACCGTTTGAGAGGCGGCAGGGGATCGAAAGAAAAAGGCAAGTGACCAAATATGAGGTGCCAAAAAAAATTCAAGAAAAGAAAGTTTTATAGTGCATAGAGGATGACATGCGGGTCCCATTTAGCAGCAGCGGTATCACCGTTTGAGAGGCGGCAGGGGATCGAAAGAAAAAGGCAAGTGACCAAATATGAGGTGCCAAAAAAATTCCAAGAAAAGTTTTATAGTACATAGAGGATGACATGCGGGTCCCATTTAGCGCAGCGGTATCACCGTTTGAGAGGCGTGGGGATCGAAAGAAAAAGGCAAGTGACCAAATTTGAGGTGCCAAAAACTCCAAGAAAAGAAAGTTGATTGCACATAGAGGATGACATGCGGGTCCCATTTAGCAGCAGCGGTCTCAACGTTTCCAAGGCGGCAAGGGATCAAAAGAAAAAGGAAGTAGCCAGAAATCAGGGGGTCAAAAAAATCCAAGAATAGAAAGAATTTTGGTTCATAGAGGATGACATGCGGGACCCATGATCCTGCATCGTAAACGGCTCGATCGGAGAACGTTGAACGAGATGGCGCGATCGAGAAAAAAAACAATGCCAGAGAGGCTGCCATCTGGGCCCTACATCCCTCGGCGGTGCGGATTTGCGTTGACTCGGCCGGCGAACCCGAGAATTCGCGATGCACCACGTCCCGGGCCACCATACGCGACGTTTTGGCCGCTTTCGTCGGGCTAGGTGGCCTCAAAAAAAAAAAAAGTTTTGACATGCACCACGGAGGGACCAAAATCGTCGGCCATGGTACACCAGCAACCACGGCGCGACTTCAACCGTCGGCCATGGCAACTTTTTCACCATTCTTCAGCAATTTATACCAATGCGCCGCTTTACAGACAGCGATATAGAGAATAGCTTCTTCCTAACTTCATTCATAGCAATACCTGCACATTTGAATAACCCGCATAATTCATGCAAAAACAGTAAATGATCACCAGGATGGACAGTTCCATCCCCTTCATAGCGGTTATCCATAACATGTTCAATAATTTTCGTAGGTATTTTATATGGTATTACTTCCTCACCTGGCGCCTCATCCACTACCGTTGCAGTAGTAGTAGATTTCCCAAATAGAAATTGAAGAGAAGATCTCTCCATAATGATTTATAGCAGCAGGCAGAAATAAAATCAGCACAAACAATAAAGGTTTTCCTTACCAATTCCACTTACCAATAGCGCTTCACTCCCCGGCAACGGCGCCAGAAAATAGTCTTGATGACCCACAAGTATAGGGGGTGTATCGTAGTATCTTCGATAAGTAAGAATGTCGATCCCAACGAGGACAGAAGGTGTTGACAAGCAGTTTCGATGAAGGTTTCACTGTAAATGCTCACAGACAAGTATTCAGGGGGTTTTGATGTAACAGATGAAATAAGTACGAGTAAGTAAAATGCGAGAGAAATAATTGCAGCGAGTGGCCCAATCCTTTTTAGCACAAAGGACAAGCCGGTTTGTTTACTTATAATGACCAAACGTTCTCGAGGACACACGGGATTTTAGTCTAGTGCTTTCGCTACATACAGCTGATTAATCTTCATTGTTTTGATAAGTGTTGTGTGGGTGAACCTGTGCTAATGTACCGCCCTTCCTAGGACTAATACATACTTGTGATTATACCCCTTGCAAGCATCCGCAACTACAAGAAAGTAATTAAGATAAATCTAACCACAGCCTTAAACTCTGAGATCCTGCTATCCCTCCTGCATCGATATACCAACGGGGGTTTAGGTTTCTGTCACTCCGGCAACCCCGCAATTGGCAAACGAGTACAAGATGCATTCCCCTAGGCCCATAAATGGTGAAGTGTCGTGTAGTCGACGTTCACACGACACCACTAGAAGAATAACACCACAACTTAAATATCATAACATTGAATATTACTCAACCATAGTTCACTACTAACAATTAGACTTCACCCATGTCCTCAAGAACTAAACGAACTACTCACGAGACATCATATGGAACATGATCAGAGGTGATATGATGATGAATAACAATCTGAACATGAACTTGGTTCAATGGTTTCACTCAATAGCATCAACAACAAGTATGAATAGATACCGGGAGAGTTTCCCCTATCAAACAATCAAGATCAAACCCAAATTGCTACGGCGGTGACGAGGTGCTGCGGAGGAGATGGCGGTGATGATGGTGGAGATGATGATGATGGTGATGGAGATGATGTCCAGCTCGATGGCGGTGACGATGGCGTCGATTTCCCCCTCCGGGAGGGAATTTCCCCGGCGGATTCCTGCCCGCCGGAGAGCTCTTTTCTCTCTGGTGTTCTCCCCGCAGAGGCAGCTGTAACCCTTCGTGAGGATTCCTCGTGGCTTAGGTCTTCGGAGACGAAGGGTTTCGCGAAGAAAAGGAGGTGAAAGGGGCGTGGGGCCCCCACACCACATGGCGGCGCGGCCAGGGCATGGGCCGCGCCGCCCTAGTGTGGGCCCACCCTGGGTCCTCCTGGCCCCTCTTCTGGCTTCCTTTGTCATGGGAAAAATAGGATTTTTGGTAAAACTCCTTCGACCTTGATCTTCCGAAATATTGCATTCGACGTGCTTTTCCAGAATCCTGGCTCCGGTACTTGATCTCCAAATAATCATGAAACATGCAAAAATAGATGAAATAACATAAGTATTGTGTCCCAATATGAAATATATCAATGAACAACAGCAAATTATGATATAAAATAGTGATGCAAATTGGACGTATCAATTCCCCCATTAATTTCCAGTAGCTTTGTGCAATGTCCAGAAGTGTTAAGAATGATTGTGTCACCTCTAAACATGTGAATTTTTGATTATGCACTAACCCTCTAATGAGTTTGTTTTGAGTTTGGTGTGGAGGAAGTTTTCAAGGGTCAAGAGAGGAGGATGATATACTATGATCAAGAAGAGTGAAAAGTCTAAGCTTGGGATGCCCCGTGGTTCATCCCTGCATATTTTAAGAAGACTCAAGCATCTAAGCTTGGGGATGCCCAAGGCATCCCCTTCTTCATCGACAACTTATCAGGTTTCTTCTCTTGAAACTATATTTTTATTCAGTCACATCTTATGTGCTTTACTTGGAGCGTCTGTTTGTTTTTGTTTTGTTTTTGTTTGAATAAAATATGATCCATCATGCTTGTGTGGGAGAGAGACACGCTCCGCTGGTTCATATGAACACATGTGTTCTTAGCTTTATCTTTTAGTGTTCATGCGAAGGTTGAAACTATTTCATTCATTGTTATATGGTTGGAAACGGAAAATGCCGCATGTGGTAAATGGTTTAATGTATTGAATAATGTGATACTTGGCAATTGTTGTGCTCATATAGATCTTGTTTAAGCTCTTGCATCATGTACCTTGTACCCATTAATGAATAACTACATAGAGCTTGTTAAAATTTGGTTTGCATGATTGATCTCTAGAGTCTAGATATTTTCTGGTTAAGGTGTTTGAACAATAAGGAGACGATGTAAAGTCTTATAATGATTACAATATGTTCATATGTGAGTTTTGCTGCACCGTTTTATACTTGAGTTTGCTTCAAACAACCTTGCTAGCCTAGCCTTGTATTGAGAGGAATTCTTCTCGTGCATCCAAATCCTTGAGCCAATAACCATGCCATTTGTGTCCACCATACCTACCTACCACATGGTATTTCTCTGCCATTCCAAAGTAAATTACTTCATGTGCTACCTTTAAACAATTCAAAACTTTATTACTCCTTATTTGTGTTAATGTTTTATAGCTCATGAGGAAGTATGTGGTGTTTTATCTTTCAATCTTGTTGGGAAGCTTTCACCAATGGACTAGTGGCTTCATCCGCTTATCCAATAATTTTGCAAAAAGAGCTGGCAACGGGGTTCCCAGCCCCAATTAATTAACCTTCATTAATAATTCTCTTCACATGTTTTGCTCTGATTCATCAGTAAGCAACTTAATTTTGCAAATAGACACTCCTTCATGGTATGAGAATGTTGGAAGGCACCCGAGGATTCGTTTAGCCATGGCTTGTGTAAGCAAAAGGTTGGGAGGAGTGTCATCCATAAATAATAAAACTAAAATACATGTGTAAACAAAAGAGAAGAGGGATGATCTACCTTGCCTGGTAGAGATAACGTCCTTCATGGGAGCCGCTCTTTGAAAGTCTGTTTGGCAAGGGGGTTAGAGTGCCCACTACCATTCGTTGACAACAACAAACCTCTCAAAACTTTACTTTTATGCTCTATATGATTTCAAAACTTAAAAGCTCTAGCACATGATTTAATCCTTGCTTCCCTCTGCGAAGGGCCTATCTTCTACTTTATTGTTGAGTCAGTTTACCATTCTTTCTATCTTAGAAGCAAACACTTGTGTCAACTGTGTGCATTGATTCTTACATGTTTACTTATTGCACTTGTTATATTGCTTTATGTTGACAACTATCCATGAGATATACATGTTACAAGTTGAAAGCAATTGCTGAAACTTAATCATCCTTTGTGTTGCTTCAATGCCTTTACTTTGAATTTATTGCTTTATGAGTAACTCTTATGCAAGTCTTATTGATGCTTGTCTTGAAAGTACTATTCATGAAAAGTCTTTGCTATATGATTCATTTGTTTACTCATTGTCTTTACCATTGCTTCGAATCGCTGCATTCATCTCATATGCTTTACAATAGTATGATCAAGATTATGATAGCATGTCACTTCAAAAAATATCTTTGGTATCGTTTACCTACTCGAGGGCGAGTAGGAACTAAGCTTAGGGATGCTTGATACGTCTCAAACGTATCTATAATTTCTTATGTTCCATGCTACTTTTATGATGATACTCACATGTTTTATACACATTATATGTCATTATTATGCGTTCTCCGAACTAACCTATTGACGAGATGCCGAAGGGCACGCTTGCTTGTTTCGTTATTTTTGGTTCAATCCTAGTAAGGAAATATTCTCGGAATCGGACGAAATCAATGCTTGCATCCTATTTTTCCACGAAGCTTCCGAACAGAGGCTGCCGAGGAGGAGCCTGGTGGGCTCAGATGATAGGCGGCGCGGCCAGGCTGGGGCCCGCGCCCCCTACCGTGTCGTCGCTTCGTCAGCCCTCCGACTCCGCCTCTTCGCCTGTTAAAGGTCCCTGGCCTAAAACCTCCTCGAAACGAAAACCACGCACGAGAAACCTTCCAGAGCCGCCGCCATCGCGGGCCAAGATCTGGGGGACAGAGTCTCATTCCGCACGCCGCCGGGACGGGAAGTGCCCCCGAAGGCATCTCCATCGACACCACCGCCATCTTCATCACGCTGCTGTCTCCCATGAGGAGGAGTAGTTCTCCATCGAGGCTCGGCGCTGTACCGGTAGCTATGTGGTTAATCTCTCTCCTATGTACTTCAATACAATGGTCTCATGAGCTGCCTTACATGATTGAGATTCATATGAGTTTTGTATCACTATTCATCTATGTGTTACTCTAGTGATGTTATTGTACTCTATTCCTCCTCCATGGTGTAAAGGTGACAGTGTGTGCATCATGTAGTACTTGGCGTAGGTTATGATTGTAATCTCTTGTAGATTATGAAGTTAATTATTGCTATGATAGTATTGATGTGATCTATTCCTCCTTCATAGTGTGATGGTGACAGTGTGCATGCTATGTTAGTACTTGGTGTAATTGCAATGATCTATCATGCACTCTAAGGTTATTTAAATATGAACATCGAATGTTGTGGAGCTTGTTAACTCCGGCATTGAGGTGCTCTTGTAGCCCTACACAATTAGTGGTGTTCATCATCCAACAAGAGAGTGTAGAGTGGTTTTATTATGTGATCAATGTTGAGAGTGTCCACTAGTGAAAGTATGATCCCTAGGCCTTGTTTCTAAGCATCGAAACTCCGTTTATTTACTTGTTTTTGCATGTTTACTCGCTGCCATATTTTATTCAGATTGCTATTACCACTCATATACATCCATACTACTTGTATTTCACTATCTCTTCGCGGAACTAGTGCACCTATACATCTGACAAGTGTATTAGGTGTGTTGGGGACACAAGAGACTTCTTGTATCGTGATTGCAGGGTTGCTTGAGAGGGATATCTTTGACCTCTTCCTCCCTGAGTTTGATAAACCTTGGGTGATCCACTTAAGGGAAACTTGCTGCTGTTCTACAAACCTCTGCTCTTGGAGGCCCAACACTGTCTACAAGAATAGAAGCACCCGTAGACATCAGTAGGTAGGTATGGTTGACACAAATGGCATAGTTTTTGGCTCAAGGATTTGGATGCATGAGAAGAATTCCTCTCAATACAAGGCTAGGCTAGCAAGGTTGTTTGAAGCAAACTCAAGTATAAAAGGTGCAGCAAAGCTCACATATGAACATATTGTAGCTATTATAAGACTTTACATTGTCTCCTTGTTGTTCAAACACCTCAACCAGAAAATATCTAGACTCTAGAGATCAATCATGCAAACCAAATTTTAACAAGCTCTATGTAGTTATTCATTAATGAGTACAAGGTACATGATGCAAGAGCTTAAACATGATCTATATGAGCACAACAATTTCCAAGTATCACATTATTCAAGAAATTAAACCATTTACCACATGCGGCATTTTCCGTTTCCAACCATATAACAATGAATGAAATAGTCCAACTTTCGCCATGAACATTAAAAGTAAAGCTAAGCACACATGTGTTCATATGCAACAGCGGAGCGTGTCTCTCTCCCACACAAGCATGAATTTTATTCAGAGAATGAAAATAACAAAACGAAAATAAAAGCACACATACGCTCCAAGTAAAGTACATAAGATGTGACCGAATAAAAATATAGTTTCAAGAGAAGAGACCTGATAATTTGTCGATGAAGAAGGGGATGCCTTGGGAATCCCCAAGCTTAGATGCTTGAATCTTCTTGAAATATGCAGGGATGAACCACGGGGGCATCCCCAAGCTTAGACTTTTCACTCTTCTTGATCATATTGTATCATCCTCCTCTCTTGACCCTTGAAAACTTCCTCCACACCAAACTCAAAACAAACTCATTAGAGGGTTAGTGCATAATAAAAAATTCACATGTTCAGAGGTGACACAATCATTCTTAACACTTCTGGATATTGCCCAAAGCTACTGGAAGTTAATGGAACAAAGAAATCCATCCAACACAGCAAAAGAGGCAATGCGAAATAAAAGGCAGAATCTGTCAAACAGACAGTCCGTAAAGACGAATTTTTTAGAGGCACCAGACTTGCTCAGATGAAAATGCCCAAATTGAATGAAAGTTGCGTACATATCTGAGGATCACTCACGTAAATTGGCAGATTTTTCTGAGTTACCTACAGAGAGTCATACCCAAATTTGTGACAGCAAGAAATCTGTTTCTGCGCAGTAATCCAAATCTAGTATCAACCCTACTATCAAAGACTTTACTTGGCACAACAATGCAATAAAATAAAGATAAGGAGAGGTTGCTACAGTAGTAAACAACTTCCAAGACTCAAATATAAAACAAAGTTGCTGTAGTAAAATAAAAACATGGGTTATCTCCCAAGAAGTGCTTTCTTTATAGCCATTAAGATGGGCTCAGCAGTTTTAATGATGCACTCGCAAGAAATAAGAGTTGAAGCAAAAGAGAGCATCAAGAGGCAAATTCAAAACAAATTTAAGCCTAACATGCTTCCTATGCATAGGAATCTTGTAAATAAACAAATTCATGAAGCATAATGCAACAAGCATAGAAAGATAAAACAAGTGTAACTTCAAGATTTTCAGCATAAAGAGAGGTGTTTTAATATTATTAAGATGCATACAACCATGTTTCCCTCTCTCATAATAACTTTCAGTGGCATCATGAGCAAACTAAACAATATAACTATCAAATGAAACATTCTTATCATGAGTCTCATGCATAAAAGTATCATTACTCTCCACATAAGCATAATCAATTTTATTAGTTGTAGTGGGAGCAAATTCAACAAAGTAGCTATCATTATTATTCTCATCAAGTGTAGGAGGCATAGTATAATCATAATAAAATTTACTCTCCATAGTAGGCGGCACCAAAAGATCACTATCATTATAATCATCATATATGGGAGGCATATCATAATCAACATAAACTTTCTCCTCAATACCCGGAGGGCTAAAGAGATCATTCTCATCAAAACCGACCTCCCCAAGCTTAGAATTTTCTATATCATTATCAACAATGGTGTTCAAAGCGTTCATACTAATATTACTACTAGCATGCAAATAAGGTTCCATAGGTTTTTTAATTTTCGCATTAAACCATTCATGTCTTGACTCAGGAAATAGTACAAAAGCTCACAGATGTTTTCCATTATGCCTTACTAGTGTTTAACAAGAAACAAAAAGATGCAATTGCAGGATCTAAAGGAAATAGCTTCGAGCACAAACACAACCAGAAAAGTGCTTAGTTACCTGGGACCGGAGTATGAGTGCCTTTTACCTTTCCTCCCCGGCAACGGCGCCAGAAAAGTGCTTGATGTCTACGGGTGCTTCTATTCTTGTAGACAATGTTGGGCCTCCAAGAGCAGAGGTTTGTAGAACAGCACCAAGTTTCCCTTAAGTGGATCACCCAAGGTTTATCGAACTCAGGGAGGAAGAGGTCAAAGATATCCCTCTCAAGCAACCCCGCAATCACGATACAAGAAGTCTCTTGTGTCCCCAACACACCTAATACACTTGTCAGATGTATAGGTGCACTAGTTCGGCGAAGAGATAGTGAAATACAAGTAGTATGGATGTATATGAGTGGTAATAGCAATCTGAATAAAATATGGCAGTGAGTAAACATGCAACAAAACAGTAAATAAACGGAGATTCGATGTTTGGAAACACGGCCTAGGGATCATACTTTCACTAGTGGACACTCTCAACATTGATCACATAATAAAACCACTCTACACTCTCTTGTTGGATGATGAACACCACTAATTGTGTAGGGCTACAAGAGCACCTCAATGCCGGAGTTAACAAGCTCCACAACATTCAATGTTCATATTTAAATAACCTTAGAGTGCATGATAGATCATTGCAATTACACCAAGTACTAACATAGCATGCACACTGTCACCATCACACTATGAAGGAGGAATAGATCACATCAATACTATCATAGCAATAATTAACTTCATAATCTACAAGAGATTACAATCATAACCTACGCCAAGTACTACATGATGCACACACTGTCACCTTTACACCATGGAGGAGGAATAGAGTACTTTAATAACATCACTAGAGTAACACATAGATGAATAGTGATACAAAACTCATATGAATCTCAATCATGTAAGGCAGCTCATGAGATCATTGTATTGAAGTACATAGGAGAGAGATTAACCACATAGCTACCGGTACAGCCCTTAGCCTCGATGGAGAACTACTCCCTCCTCATGGGAGACAGCAGCGTTGATGGAGATGGCGGTGGTGTCGATGGAGAGGCCTTCCGGGGGCACTTCCCCGTCCCGGCGGCGTGCCGGAACAGAGACTCCTGTCCCCCAGATCTTGGCTTCGCGATGGCGGCGGCTCTGGAAGGTTTCTCGTACCGTGGTTTTTCCGTATCGAAGATTTAGGTCAGGGACCTTTAAATAGGCGAAGAGGCGGAGTCGGAGGGTCGACGAGGCGGTGACACAACAGGGGGCGCGGCCCACCCCCTCGCGCCACCTGTCATCTGGTGGCCCCGTGGCCCTCCTCTGGTCCCTCTCTGTTCTGAAGCTTCGTGGAAAAATAGGATGCTGGGCATTGATTTCGTCCGATTCCGAGAATATTTCCTTACTAGGATTTCTGGAACCAAAACAGCGGAAAACAAGCGGCCCTTCGCATCTCGTCAATAGGTTAGTTCCGGAAAACGCATAAATATGACATATAATGTGTATAAAACATGTAGGTATTGTCATAAAACAAGCATGGAACATAAGAAATTATAGATACGTTTGGGACGTATCAGGTTCCTATGGTGGGATCTTGGAGGAAGTGCACCTATGGAGGCTAGCTTGGTGTTGTGCTAGCCCCATAGGTTGTTGGGAGCCTCCTTGTGGTGTGGAGCTCGCCCCAACCTTGTGAAGGAATCACCGCCTCGACCGGTGTCTTAGTGGAGAAGGGGGAGCCCCTTTGTGGAGCTCTCTTGAGGAAGAAGGTGAGGCCTTCCTTCGTGGTGTGGCCGCCTAGTCTCTTGTGTGAGGCTAGCACCTCCTCAACGCAGATGTACTCTCTTTTGTGAGAGGAACTGCGGGAAACAAACCTCGCCTCGTCTCCGCGCCATCCGGTTGTCCCGCTCCTTACTCTTACTATCTTGTTGTTCCTTTACTTGTTGCACTTGTTCTAGGATCATTGTAGGATCACCAACACCACTAAAGCAATCACCTTTACCTTCCGCACCGCTAAAATTTAAAAAGACAAAACTTGACGTAGCGCCCATTCACCCCCCTCTTGTTCGCTACGATCCATTCAATTGGTATCAGAGCAAGGTCTTCCTAATCGGGCAATACCTGCCTATGCCTGGCCGAACAATCATGCATGGGAGAATGGGTCCCTTCAAAAGTGAGCTGGACCACCTCCACCATCTACCGTCATGTACCACAACCATGCTACGCTGGATAACCCAAAAATACAGTCAACCACACTTTTCCATGGCATCGTTCGGGACTATCTGTTCACCAAAGGCAAAGTCCGGGTTGATGTGCTGTTCGGAGGGCGTGACAATTGTCGCGTTGAAAACATCCTGTTCGAGGTTGTTGACCTTGACAGCCCCTACCATGCACTGCTGGGGAGACCGGCACTGACAAAATTCATGGCCTCCACTCACACCGCGTATCTCAAGATGAAGATGCCGGCACCAAAATGACCCTTAATTGTGGTTGGAAACTATAAAGTCTCATGGAAACCGTCCGCCGATCAAATCGTCGAATCGCTAGTGATAGCGAAGAAAAGAAGGATGCAAACGCAGTTGCGCTGGCTCCTCTTCCCATCTAAACTTAGCGGCAATGAGTGGTAACTTGGGCACACCGGCTTTCAAGCCAACCAAGGAAACAAAGGACATCGTGCTGGACCCAGCTTACCCTGAGCGCACCGTCGCATGGTGCGACCTCGAGTGAGGCATTAGAAAGCGTGCACAAACTTCCTCCGTGAGAATCGGAACATCTTCGCCTGGTCTACTGATGACTTGGTGGGTGCCGAGGGAGTTGGCTGAGCACTCTTTGAATGTCCGGAAGGATGCGAAGCCGGTGAGACAACCTTTGCGCCGGTTTGCTGAAGACAGGAGAAAGATCATTGGAGAAGAAGTGACCAAGTTGCTGGTTTCCGGTTTCATCGTGGAAGTACTGCACACTGAGTGGCTAGCCAATCCGGTGCTGGTCGAGAAGAAAAAAGAGGAAGACCCCAAGGCTCCAAAGGTGTGGCGCATGTGCATCGACTACACCAACCAACAAGGCCTGTCCTAAAGATCCTTTCCCATTACCTCGGATTGATCAGGTGATCGATTCCACCGCTGGTTGTGAACTGTTGTCTTTTCTGGATGCTTATTCCGGTTTCCACCAAATTCCCTTGAAAAAGGAAGATCAAATAAAGACTGCGTTCATTACCCCGCACGGGGCTTATTGCTATGTCACTATGCCTTTCGGTTTGCGCAACGCTGGTGCAACGTACCAGCGCTGTATGCAAAATGTGTTCGATCAAATCGGAAAAAATGTGCAAGTCTATGTAGACGATGTCGTGATAAAAACTAAGGTAAAAGACACCTTAATCGGTGACTGAGACAAACGTTTGATAACTGCGAAGGTTCGGATGAAAACTTAATTCGACTAAATGCACCTTCGCGTCACCCGCTACTGGCTTCTTGGTATCGAGGCAGCGATATAAGTGAACCGGTAAAAATTCAAGCCATTGAAAGAATGACAATACCGCAAGATCTTAAAGATGTGCAAAAGTTTACCTAAGGTTGGCATCATGAACCATTATAAGCTAGAGAAAAGGCTCTACCGCTATATGCCTTAATGAGGAATCGATATTGCCCGGACCCCGCAGCATTTACATTTAAGGAGCTAAAGCAAATGCTGGCCACGGCTCCGGTATTGGCCTCACCTTTGGAAAGGGAACCAATGCTGCTCTACATAGCTGCAACAAACCGGGTTGTAAGCATGGTGGTTGTGGTAGAAAGAGAAGAGGAAGGAAAAACCGTGCAGAGGCCGGTATACTACTTGAGCGAGGTGCTCTCCCTGTCAAAGAAAAACTACCCGCACTTCCAAAAAATGACTTATGGCGTGTTCATAGCGCTTCTAAAGCTCAAGCTTTACTTTAAGGAGCACCGAGTAAGTGGTAAGCGAGGCACCCATTTCAGACATCATCTGCAACAAAGATGCTAGCAGTCGGATCACCAAATGGGAAATTCAGCTGTCGCCGTACGTACCGGCTTACGAAAGGAGAGATGCCATAAAATCACAAGCTTTAGCTGATTTCTTGGTTGATTGGGCGGGAAATGCAGTACAAACCCACACAGAAGCGAATAGAGTAATGGAAGATGCACTTTGTGGGATCCAGCTCAAGGAGGGTCTAGGTGCCGGTGTGGTTCTCACCTCACCAAAGGGGATCACCTGCGCTATGTTCTTCAAATACACTTCAGAGCATCGAACAATGTCGCTGAATACGAAGCTCTGGTCCACGGGCTCAAGGTTGCAAAAGAAATCGGTGTACGCCGGATCATTTGCTACGACGATTCAGATCTAGTGGTGCAGCAGTGTTCCGGAGATTGGGATGCAAAAGATGCCAACATGGCCGCATACCGGTTTCACGTAGATTGCCGGATTCTTTGAAGGATGTGAGTTTCACCATGTGCCACGGGCAGAAAATGAAGACCGCGGATGCCTTGTCCAAGCTGGACTCATCCAGACAAGAAATTCCACTCGAAATAAGCGTTGGCTCACGAGGGTCCCATCAATCGCCAGGAGTCCAAAATCCGAGTTGATTTTGTCATAGAATCTCACGTTGTGCCAATGGACATTGATGAAGGAAACCGGGGGCTAGCCAACCAACCCGGGGGACAGGATCCTAAGCAGAGAAACCATGATGGTGTACTACATGGAAATGATGTGCCAGTTTTTCTGGTTCGGGATGCGCCGACTTGGGTAAAACCTATTAAGGAATTCCTGATCAATGGTGGCTTACCGGAGGCAGAAACCGAGTCGGGAGGATTCAAGGAGAGTCTGAGCCTATACGATCATCAATGGTGAAATGTACAAAAGAAGTGTAACCGGTGTCCTCCAGCGATGTGTGGAACCGGAAGAAGGAAAAGAGATGCTCTAGAAATTCACCAAGGAGAATGCGGGCACCATGCCTCATCTAGAGGCGGCTGAGTGGCAAAAGTGTTCGGCTGCCAGTTTCTGCGTACTTTGCCCTTGGAGGACGGCGAGGACCTGAGTGGGAAATGCAATGGGTGCCAAAGCCAGAAAAATGGAAGTACCCATCTGGTTTAAAAGCAATACCGATAACTTGGCCATTCGTTGTTTGGTGCCTGGACATGGTTGGCCCATTCAAGACTGCAAGAGGAAGCATGACTCACATCTGGTGATGGTGGATAAGTTTTACCAAGTGGCTGGAAGTTAAGCCAATTGCAAAGTGTGATGGACACCACCTTGTTGTGAAGTTCTTAAAGGGGACGCGATTCTGCGGTGTCAGATGCCACTTTGGCATCATCACCGATAACGGAACAAACTTTTCCCGGAGGGGAGTTTAAGCGATGTGAAGATAATATCCGGTTGGTTGTGTTGTTAGCACACCCACAGGGCAACAGCCAAGTGGAAAGGATCAACACACTTGTGCTTTCCGGTATCAAACCGAGGCTCATTGAACCACTCGAAAAGATGCCGGGATGCTGGCTTGATGAACTACCATCAGTACTGTGGAGCATAAGAACCACACCAAACTGGTCTACCAGATACACACCATTCTTCATGGTGTATGGAGCAGAAGCGGTCATACCAACCGACATCATCCATGACTCTCCACGAGTTCAACTCTATACCGAAGAAGAGGTAAAAGAGGCCCGAGAAAATGATGTCGATTTGCTGGAAGAGAAAAGAGAGCTGGCTTTGGTAAGGTCAGCCATATACCAGTGATGTCTACGGGTGCTTCTATTCTTGTAGACAGTGTTGGGCCTCCAAGAGCAGAGGTTTGTAGAACAGCAGCAAGTTTCCCTTAAGTGGATCACCCAAGGTTTATCGAACTCGGGGAGGAAGAGGTCAAAGATATCCCTCTCATGCAACCCTGCAACCACAAAGCAAAAAGTCTCTTGTGTCCCCAACACACCTAATAGGTGCACTAGTTCGGCGAAGAGATAGTGAAATACAGGTGGTATGAATATATATGAGCAGTAGTAACGGCGCCAGAAAAGTGCTTGCTGGCGTGTGGTTGATGGTGGTAATATTGCGGACAGTACAGATGCAGTAAAACAGTAAACAAGCAGCGATATCAGTATTTAGGAACAAGGCCTAGGGATCATACTTTCACTAGTGGACACTCTCAACATTGATCATAACAGAATAAATAGATAGATGCTAGACTCTACACTCTCTCTTGTTGGATGATGAACACCACTAGCTGTGTAGGGCTACAAGAACCCTCAATGCTGGAGTTAACAAGCTCCACAATATTCGATGTTCATGTTTAAATAACCTTAGAGAGTGCATGACAGATCAACATAACCAGACCAAGTACTAACATAGCATGCACACTGTCACCTTCACGCTACGAAAGGAGGGGCATAGATCACATCAATACCATCCTTAGCAATAGTTAACTTCATAATCTACAAGAGATCACAATCATAGCCTACGCCAAGTACTACACGATGCACACAACTATCACCATTACACCGTGCAGGAGGAATAAACTACTTTAATAACATCACTAGAGTAGCACACAGATAGAATTGTGATACAAAACACATTGCAATCATAAAGAGATATAAATAAGCACTTCACTATGCCATTCATAACGGTGAATAAGTATTCTGTGAAATATAGCCTAAGAGACCCACACGGTGCACACACTATCACCTTTACACACGTGGAGGAAGTCTCAGGAGATCACATAAGTAAAACCCAGATTAGCATAATGACATCTAGATTACAAAGCATCATCATATGAATCTCAATCTGTAAGGCAGCTCATGAGATTATTGTATTGAAATTACATAGGAGAGATTAACCACATAGCTACGGGTACAGCCCCGAGCCTCGATGGAGAACTCCCTCCTCATGGGAGACAGCGGCGTTGATGAAGATGGCGGTGGTGTCGATGGAGGAGCCTTCCGGGGGCACTTCCCCGGCGGTGTCGGAACAGAGACTCCTGTCCCCCGGATCTTGGCTTCGCATTAGGCGGCGGCTGGAAGGTTTCGTACCGTGGCTTTCCGTATCGAGGTTTTCGGTCGGACCTTTGGCGAAGAGGCGAGGTCGGAGGGTCGACGAGGCGACGACACATAGGGGGGCGCGGCCCCCCCTCTGGCCGCGCCGGGGTGTTGTGTGGGGCCCCAGGGCTCCCCTACGGCGGCTCTCGGGTGTTACGGAAGCTTCGTCAAGGTATAAGACTGCGAGGCGTTGATTTCGTCGATTCAAAGAATATTTCCTTACTAGATTTCTGAAACCAAAAACAGCGGAAAACGGCACTGCGGCATCTCGTCAATAGGTTAGTTAAAACGCATAAATATGACATATAATGTGTATAAAACATGTGAGTATCATCATAAAAGTAGCATGGAACATAAGAAATTATAGATACGTTTGGACGTATCAACCATCCCCAAGCTTAGTTCCTGCTCACGCCCTCGAGTAGGTAAGCGATAACAAGGATAATTTCAGTGACATGCTATCATAATGCTGATCAATACTATTGTAAAGCATATGAGATGAATGCAACGATTTGAAGCAATGATGAAGATAATGAGTAAACAAATGAATCATATAGCAAAGACTTTTCATGAATAATACTCAAGACAAGCATCAATAAGACTTGCATAAGAGTTACTCATAAAGCAATAAATTCAAAGTAAAGGCATTGAAGAAACACAAAGGAAGATATAAGTTTTCAGCGGTTGCTTTCAACTTCAACATGTATATCATGGATAATTGTCAACACAAGTAATATAACAAGTGCAATAGGTAGACATGTAAGAATCAATGCTGATTGACACAAGTGTTTTAGCTTCTAAGATAGAAGAATAAATAAGCGCTCCAACAATAAAGTAGAAGATAGACCCTTCGCGAAGCGGGGATTAAATCATGTGCTAGAGCTTTTTTAAGTTTTGAAATCATAGAGCATGCAAATAAAGTTTGAGGTGTTTGTTGTTGTCCAGCGATGGTAATGGGTACTCTAACATCCTTATCAACCAGACTTTCAGAGCGGCTCCCATGAAGGACGTTATCTATACGCAAGGTAGGTCATCCCTCTTCTCTTTTGTTTACACATGTATTTTAGTTTTATTATTGATGGATGACACTCCTCCCAACCTTTTGCTTACACAAGCCATGGCTAACAGATCCTCGGGTGCCTTCCAACATTCACATACCATGGAGGAGTGTCTATTTGCAAAATTAAGTTGCTGACCTGATGAATCAGGGCAAAACATGTGAAGATAATTATTAATGAAAGTTAATTAATTGAGGTGGGAACCCCATTGCCAGCTCTTTTGCAAAATTATTGGATAGCGGATGAGCCACTAGTCCATTATGAAAGTCTGTCAGAAGTAAATGACAATGACAAGATCGAAGGAATAAACACCATACTTCCTCATGAGCTATAAAACATTGACACAAATAAGAAGTAATAAGTTTTGAATTGTTTAAAGGTAGCACATGAAGTAATTTACTTTGGAATGGCGGAGAAATATAGTAGGTAGGTATGGTGGACACAAATGGCATGGTTATTGGCTCAAGGATTTGGATGCACGAGAAGAATTCCTCTCAATACAAGGCTAGGCTAGCAAGGTTGTTTGAAGCAAACTCAAGTATAAACGGTGCAGCAAGACTCACATATGAACATATTGTAAGCATTATAAGACTTTACATTGTCTCCTTGTTGTTCAAACACCTTAACCAGAAAATATCTAGACTCTAGAGAAACCAATCATGCAAACCAAATTTTAACAAGCTCTATGTAGTTATTCATTAATGGGTACAAGGTACATGATGCAAGAGCTTAAACAAGATCTATATGAGCACAACAATTGCCAAGTATCACATTATTCAAGACATTATACCAATTACCACATGTAGCATTTTCTGTTTCCAACCATATAACAATTAACGAAGCAGTTTCAACCTTCGCCATGAACATTAAAAGTAAAGCTAAGAACACATGTGTTCTTATGAACCAACGGAGGCATTAATCTCTCTCCCACACAAGCATGATGGATCATATTTTATTCAAACATAAACAAAAATAAAAACACCAGACACTCCAAGTAAAGTACATAAGATGTGACCGAATAAAAAATGGTTTCAATAGAAGTGACTTGATAAGTTGTCGATGAAGAAGGGATGCCTTGGGCATCCCCAAACTTAGATGCTTGAGTCTTCTCAAAAATATGCAGGGATGAACCAAGGGGGCATCCCCAAGCTTTGACTTTTCACTCTTCTTGATCATATTGTATCATCTCCTCTCTTGACCTTGAAAACTTCCTCCACAAACTCGAAACAAACTCATTAGAGGGTTAGTGCATAATCAAAAATTACATGTTCAGAGGTGACACAATCATTCATAACACTTCTGGACATTGCTCAAAGCTACTGGAAGGTAATGGAACAAAGAAATCCATCCAACATAGCAAAAGAGGCAATGCGAAATAAAGGCAGAATCTGTCAAAACAGAACAGTCCGTAAAAACGAATTTTAAAAGGGCACCAGACTTGCTCAGATGAAAATGCTCAATTGAATGAAAGTTGCGTACATATCTGTGGATCACGCACGTAAATTGGCAGATTTTTCTGAGTTACCTACAGAGAATCATACCCAAATTCGTGACAGCAAGAAATCTGTTTCTGCGCAGTAATCCAAATCTAGTATCAACCCTACTATCAAAGACTTTACTTGGCACAACTATGCAATAAATAAAGATAAGGGGAGGTTGCTACAGTAGTAAACAACTTCCAAGACTCAAATATAAAACAAAATTACTGTAGTGAAATAAACACATGGGTTATCTCCCAAGAAGTGCTTTCTTTATAGCCATTAAGATGGGCTCGTGATTTTAATGATGCACTCGCAGAGATAGTATTTGAAGCAAAAGAGGGCATCAAGAGGCAAATTCAAAACGCACATTTAAACCTAACATGCTTCCTATATGAAAAGGAATCTTGTAAATAAACAAATTCATGAAGCATATGATGCAACAAGCATAGAAAGATAAAACAAGTGTAACTTCAAAAAATATCAACTATAGAGAGGTATTTTAGTAACATGAAAATTTCTACAACCATATTTTTCCTCTCTCATAATAATATCCAGTAGCATCATGAGAAACAAACTCAACAATATAAGTATCACATAAAACATCTTTATTCACATGCATAAAAGTATCATTACCCTCCACATAAGCATAGTCAATTTTATTGGTAATAGTGGGAGCAAATTCAACAAAGTAGCTATCATTATTATTCTCATCAAGTGTAGGTCGGAGGAGGGATCCTCACGAGGGGGAGAAGAAGTAGGGGCCATAGGGCAGAGTGCACACGGGACGGTGGTACGCGAGTTACCCAGCTTCGGAACACCTGCACGATGACAGGGCCTACTGCTGCTTGTCTGGAATTATATGGGCGCTTTCGCGTTGTTACAATGAGTTGTGGTTGTGCCTCTAGGGCTCCCGGGATCCGGCTTATAAAGGCGCACGGATCTAGGGTTTACATGGAGAGTCCTAGCCGGAATACAAGTTACCTAACTACGGTACAATGTCTTGCCGTGTACGTCAAGGATCCGCCTTCCTCCAAGTACGTGCTGGATCCGGATACTTCATGGGCCGTCACGGATCCGGCCTCCTTCGTAGGTCGGTTGAGATCCGGCTTCCTGTTCCTGGGCTGGACTTCATCCTTCAGGATCTACAGCAACTGGGCCGCCCGATGGGCCACATGCCTCACCACCATCTATGGGCCACCCGGGCTTGCCGGATCTAGGCCATGCCGTTGATATACCCATAAAGTATACCCACAACAGTAGCCCCCGAAGTTCTCCGAGATTCATCATTCCTCCGACTTCATTCAGCTCGGATCCGAAGAGAATCTTGAAGAGCTTCAAAACTTTTACTTGATTCCGGGTTCATTCACTCGGAAATCATGCCGTCTTCAGATTAGAGTATCGCAAACGGAGTTTGCACTTTTCCCGCGCACAACTTCCTTTTTTCCCGCGCTAAATTTTCGCAGATGCAAATCTTTAGCCGGAAATTTCGGGAGTGCATGGTTAAGTTACCTCCACGTCGTTTTACCGCACTTGACCTAAGACACGTGTCATCCATCCAACGGTGCGACCGTTCCGTTTCCACCGTTGGATCCGAATCCCGAATCTCCGCGCGTGGCCTATAAATACCCCGCGGCTCGGTAATTCTTCATTCTTTCACCGCACCTCACCACTTCGTCTTCTTCCTCGCGCCGCGCCGCCCGCCAGATCTCATCTCCGGCGAACTTTGCCACGGTGAGCTTCACGCGTCGCCGGCCCAGGCTTCTCCTCGTGCTAAGATTCCCACGGTTGAACGGGAAATCCTGTCCGCCCCCGCCGATTCGTGATGGTCACGCGAGCGATTCCACACAAGTCCGGCGACCTCGACTCCACCGGAGCTCCGTCGAGCCACCGCGCCATTAACGGTACGTGCGCCGGCCTTGTAGAAGATAAACTAGCGTAGATTTTCCGGTTACTCAACTTAGCTCGCATGGGTGCAGCCGGAAGCATGCCTCACGGTTCTCCTCACTGCACTGGTAGTTCTCCGAGTAGCCCGGATCCCGTGGAACCAATCTGTCCGGATCCCATAGCATATCTACCACCATATGTTTCCGACATCCGGCTAGCTCAACCATTTTCCGCATCTTCCAGCACCGCTCCAGGCCGGATCCCTTCCCTCCAAGAGCTCCAAGAAGAACTCGAGGGACAAGCTCGGCAGCCAAGGTTCAGGAGACGGAAAACAAGAAAGCTTCCAAGGCTCGGATCCGCGAAGGAGAACGGGGTCAATGGTGGCCCTGTGAAACCACCGATGTGGAGCTTAGAGAGCTCCAGAACGAGGGTATGATCTCCCGCTCACTGGAGCTTCATACGCGACACCGTCGTCCCCAAGCCAGGAGCCGGAGAAGTGGTCATGACCAAAGCTTGGGTGGAACGCGGATTATCGCTCCCCTGCTCGGAATTCTTTCTCTCCATCCTCAGCACACTTATGGGCTCCAGCCCCACAACATCTGCCCAAACTCATACCTCCTCCTCTCCAACTTTGCAACACTTTGCGAAGGGCATCTCGGAATCCGGCCAGATGTCAAGGTATAGCAGTTTTTCTTCCGAGTGAAGAAAGAGACGAAGGACAAAGCAATGGTGAACTGTGGGAGCATGACGTTCATGCTCCGACCTGGACGCATGTATCCACCTCATGATTCGCACGAATCGGGTCCGATGTAGAACGCTTCAGTTCCGGACATCCACGACGGTCTGCCCAAGTTCGTCAACGAGCCTCCGGAAGAACTCGCGAGCTGGAGCTTCGTTCCCTCACTCGCTCAAACCCTATCTTGGAGAAGGCGGCGCGGAGAATATCTTGGCTAGTCCATGGCAGGCTAGCCGGAGCTCAACTCACACTTGGCTGGTTTACCCGGTGGATCAGCCAGCTGCGGCATAACGCGCCGATTAATCTGCTGGAGCGGACCGGCCTGCTCCGAGCTACCCGCCACGATCTTCCGGCTGACTCTCTCAAAAGGAGATTCAAGACGCTGGTGAAGGTGGGCCGGGGTCAACCGATCCCGGAACTGATCAAAGATATTTACACGAACGACCAGTGTCCTCCGGTAAGCTTCGATCCTTTCGTCACTTCAAACTTCACAAGTTTTTGGATATTGACTAACACTTGATATCTTTCCCTCCAGCTCGCTACTTTGGCGGAGGAAAACTTTCGCACCATTCTTCGTGTTCTGTCGGCGGCGGCAGGCGGAGGTTCGGACCGACGAAGAGGAGAGACGAGGGGACCCCGCAAGGCGGCCTCGACCTTCGAGCGTCCCCGCGCCAAAGCTGGCGGCTCGAAGCTGGAGCCAGGCGGCGGGCCTCCGCCAAGCCAAAACCGTGAAGCCCCCTCCGCTAGGTCGAGAGGCGGAGCAAGCACGTTTGAAAATGCTGGCAACATCTGGCAAATGCTCGCGCCCCATCATCCCCGGCGCCCCGTAAGTTTCCGAGTATGGTACATCTCTATTTGGATGAAGTTGTTTATGACGTGAGCCCCTTCGCTTGCATGTAGGAATCCGAGTAGCGCCGCCACCCGGACCACCAACCAAGAGCCCATCACCAAATACATGAAAAAGTCTCCGGCTGTTGGTCCACCTACTCTAGCTCCGCCAAGCACGTCTCATACTGCTCCTCAAGCGTCCCCTTCTCAAGCTGATCGTTCTTCCCCCTCCTGCCTTAATACTCCACCGGAAATTGTTCCGATTAGCAGCGAAAAGGTAGGAGGAGAAGATCCTAAAGACAAAGGACCTGCTCAAGACGAAACAGGAGTACAAGGTCAAGGAGAAACTGAGGTTACTTCTTCCGAAAGAACCGGAGCCGGTGCTGGCGACGTTGTCGTATTTCCGAAGAATTTTGGAGATCCGACTGACCTCACTTCCACCCCCAAGGCATACGCGACTAAGTTTTTCAATAAACTTACTGAGGCGGAGAAATGGGAACTTGAACAAGACTTGCTCAACGCCATGCTGAACAACGCCTGGGGGAAACCTGATGTCGCCACATCGGAGATTCAGGACTTCAAGAAGGACGTCGGCCAGTTCTTCGACAAACTCATCTGCAAGCAAAAGGTACTCCCCAGTAGCCCCCAAGCATGTAAGCGGAAACGTAGATGCAGTTAGCGCTTAGATGCTTAGAGAAAGATTACTTCCGGGAAAGTTTTTATGTTGATGCAGTAGCCCCCAAGCATTATGGAGGAAAAGTTCCGGCAATAATGCTTTAAAGGAATCCACTGGGCGGAATTTTTACTCCTGCTCTGACTGTCTTTTACAGGAACAGCAGGCGCTGCATTATGAGTTGCACAAAAACATTGCTCTTCAGCGCCGCGTTACCTTAAGCCAGGCGGAAAATATCCGGACCTTGAAAGATGCGAATGCAGAACTAAACAAGCAACTGGCGGAAGCCCAAGGTTGGTTTCCGCCCTTTTTCTTATCACTTAATTCGTATTTTCGATTTTAACCTGTGTTTTTTATAGGCGCATCCTCATCCCTTGCCACAGCCTCTTCGGATCTTGAGAACCTGCGCTCCTCGTACCAAGAATTGGAGACAAAACTAAAGGAGGCGGAACTGAAAAGGGAGCAGGCCGAGAAACAGCTGGCGGAGAAAAACTCCGAGCACGCTAGGAAGAGGCGAATTTGTATTGAAAAGAAATGCTGACAGCGAGACCATCAAGAGGCAGCAAAAAGAACTCAATGGACTCCGGAAATATATGGAGACCGCGGAGCATCACTGGGACTTGCTCAACGAGAACATCTTGGGTACTATGCTAGAACCTTATATAAATGCTTGCTCCGACCTTTTTCGTGTGCTCAAACTGCATGCTTATCTTTGATTATCTCGTGCAGAACCGCTTGGGTATCCGGAAAAGCGTCGGAACTTGTTCCCCCGGGACGATCTCCTTCAACTTGCAGGCGATGATTGCAAAGACCTCATCTCCGCCTCGCGGAAGATATGCTACAACTTATCCATCAAAAGGAGTCATACTTGTAATGTTCGCAAGCTTGTACGAAAGATGGACGTTCTTCCGGAGCTGGTGACGGATCTTCAAGCATCATCGGCGGGCGCAGCTGCGATGGCCCTGACCATGTGCTGGCGCATAACCCGGAGCTTGATCTTGACCAGGTGACCTCCGGAGTTCCTCCGGATGCGAATGTCAATGCGCTCTTAGATGCAGTAAACGGCTACGATACCCGCATCGCGCGCAGGATCCGGCACGAAGAATTCTACGACAAGTTCATGCTTCCCGCGGACGAACCCCTGGAAGCAGAACTTCAGGAGAAGCGTGACGCGGAGGCACGTCCTGTGGAATCCGGCACCCAGTTTACCTGGACCAGCTCCAAGGATGCTCCCCAAGAGGAACCCAAGGACGCGCTGCGGCTTCGTCGGAAGAAAGTGACGAGGACGTGTCATCTCCGGCAGAAGATGCCGAGGAGGATCCAGAGGGCAAGACTTCTCCGGCTAAGGGGGAGTGAAAACTTTTATTCCTGCGGGAAAAACAATGCATCATTTTGGCCCCAGCGAGGGTTTGTAATAAGACTTTAAATTCTTAAGTAGCTAGGGACGAAACAACTATGCATGGGCGGAAACAACTTATCCTGCTATCCCTTAATATTATTCTGCATGTTTCGTTTTATGTTGGAAAGCAAGTGCTGATGTCGTTGTTTTCCGGCTTGCTCGCTTGACCTTCCGCGAGCCGGAAGACCTTAGCCGGAAACGCTCGCCAGCGGCGACGAAACCCAATGGTAATCCGTCAATAACCGCGGAAACAAGCCCCCAAGCCAAGGTGCCGGAAATCGCTACTAGGAATCCACGAATTCGCAACAGAAAACATTTCGACCAGAAAACTTAAGCTTACGTCCTGAGGGACGATTTTTGAAAATCACAACTTTCATACACGCCTAGGCGGAAATATCCAGCTCTGCGGTTTTAGTCGGAAAAACATACACGATCTAAAAATGAACAAGTAAAGGAGGTAAATGACTCATAGAGTGAACCAAAAGCTTTATTTCATTGATCATGTATAATATTGTTACAAGGTATGTAATTCTATGCTAAGTGTGGAAAGGACGTAGCTGTGCAATGTTCCAAGGACGCTCTGTTTCGTCGTAGATATCACCCGGATCCTCCCTTTTTCGTTTCCGGTGCCAGTTAGCAGGTCTATCCTTTAGCTCTCGGAAATCGACAAGGTAGTACGATCCGTTGTGAAGCACTTTGCTAACGACGAAGGGTCCTTCCCATGGAGATTGCAACTTGTGATCTTTCACCTGGCGAAGGCGGAGAACCAGGTCTCCGGCCATGAACGAGCGATTCCGGACTCGACGACTGTGATAACGTCGGAGCTTCTGCTGGTAGATGGCGGAGCGCTGGTCAGCTAAATTCCGAGCTTCTTCGATCAGGTCCACAGATAGCTGTCTGGCCTCGTCAGCTGTTTCTTCATTATAGGCGGAAACTCGCGGTGAGTCGTGGATGATGTCGGAGGGAATCACGGCTTCGGATCCGTATACCAGGAAAAATGGGGTAAACCCTGTTGACCTGTTAGGGGTAGTTCGCAAACTCCACAAGACAGCGTCCAGTTCGTCAGCCCAAGCTCCAGCTGCTCGTCGCAGCGGTTCTTCAAGGCGTGGCTTGATTCCTGATAATATTAGACCGTTAGCCCTTTCAACTTGACCATTGGATTGTGGGTGAGCCACAGATGCAAGGTCCAATCGAATCCCCATTGTCTCACAATAATCCTTCAATTCTCCCTGAGCGAAGTTTGTGCCATTATCTGTGATTATGCTGTGTGGGATGCCGAATCTCATCACGAGGCTGCAGACAAATTTTAGTGTCGTAGCACCGTCGGCTTTTCTCACTGGCTTTGCCTCGATCCACTTGCTGAATTTGTCAACAGCGACCAAGAGGTATTCAAAACCGCCAGGAGATGATCTTTTTAACTTACCAACCATATCGAGCCCCCAGACCGCAAATGGCCAGGTGATAGGTATGGTCTTCAGCTCTTGGGCTGGAGCGTTTGGTTGAGTAGCGTAGTACTGACAACCTCGGCAGGTCTTGACTATCTTGTCAGCATCTTCTTTAGCCGTGAGCCAGTAAAAGCCTAGCCGAAAAGCTTTTGCAACGAGTGACCTGGGAGCGGCATGATGCCCGCAATCCCCTGCGTGGATCTCGAGGATTTCAATGCCATCTTGATTAGAGACGCATTTGAGAAATACCCCGTTTGCGCTTCGTTTGTAGAGCTGTCCATCAACAATAGTGTAGGATCTTGTAACGGCCCAGGGTAGCACCCCTATTAGATCTGTTTGTGTTTTTCTTTTGTGCATCATCTTGACATCATGCATCATATCATCCATGGATTTTTTTACAAAATAAAAATTATTTTGAAACCCTAATTATTTTGTTTTCTCCTCTCATATGGTTTTATAATAATCTCCCCTTATCTTTTCTTTTAACAAAACCTTAACCCTAAAATATATCTAACAATCAAAACTAATTTTAAATGTATTCAAAATAAAACTTTGTTTGTATTAGTCTATTTTCAAAAGTGGTTTCAAAACAGTTTGTAAAATCAAAAGGAAAAGGACAGATTTTAAACTAAAAATAAAACCCAAACCCCTAACCTAACCGGGAAGCCCCCCCAGGCCCTCTCTCTCCTCTCTCGCCCAACCTCTCCCTTTTCCTCTCCACCTCCGGCCCTTCCTTCCCTTTTCTTCCGTGCGGCCCAACCCACCAAAACGGCCCGTACCCCTTCAACAAGCCCCCTCCCTTTTCCTTATCGTCCTCGTCAGCGACAGCAGAGAGCACGGGGAGAGCGTGAGCTCTCCCGTCGCTGTCCACCCACCGCGCCAACCACCCCTCCCCTCACCTGCTCCCTCCCTCCTCCTTTATCTTTCGGCCCCAGAAACCCTAGCCTCTCTCCCACCTACCGCCGTCCCCTCTATTTTCTTCCCCCTCTTCTCTATTTCTTCTCCCAACCACCGTGACCACCTCCCTTTGGCGCGGCCGCTCAAGACCATCGCCGCCGCCCCCAGACCCGCCCTGCGTCCTCGTCCTCCCCTCCGGAATCGACCCGAGGTGCCCTTTTTCCCCCTCGATTTCAGTTTCTCCGGCGTCGCCGAGCTCCGGCGAACATTCCGGCGACCACCGTCCTCCCCTCTTCGTTCTGAGCACAGGTTGAGCTTCATGGCGTTCTTGCGCATCCCCTGGACACCTTATCATCTCCTTTCCACCTTGTTTTGACTCCGTGCCGTGGTGACCGACGGTTTCCCTGCAGAACTTTGCCGCCGCCACGTCTCCGACGACCTCCAACCGGCGGCGCCGCCACCTTCTCGTTCGCGCGGACCAGGCGCGTCGTCTGCGCCAAGCCGCGCCTGCTGGAACCCTCGACATCGCCCCGCGTGGTGCGTCTCATGGATGGTCACCGCAGCACGGCATCCACCCATCAAACACCTTCCGTGCAGCGCCTCCAAGCTTCGCCACGCGGCGGCGTGGCCTCGACCCCACCGTCAGCCGCTCAGGGTAGAGAACCCCTTGGTGAGAATTGACCTCGAGATCCGATCTGGATCTATTTCTTGCAAGCAGCCCCCTGCACCTTTCTCTTTCTCAACCCGCGATCCAGGATCTTGATGTTTTTCCGTCCCCCAACGGTTCTGGGAACTAACCTGCAGCCATCCGCGCTAGTCGCAGTTTCCGGCCCCGCTGTCTGTTGCCGTGGCTAGCCTCCCTGCTGGTATAAAAAGCTTTTCCCCTTTTATCATTTCTGATTACTGAAAATATGTATATCTTGCTAAAATCATATCTTTTAATCGTAACTCGAAATAAAAAGTATTTTATATGAAAATTGATCAGAAAAATGCACTGAACATTAATATGCCATCCATTCATCTGTTTGCATCTCGCATCCGTCACGCGTTGATAGTTATGCATGTCCACCTAACATATATGCGGAGTATTTCGGATTTCCAACTAGGTTTCCCCGCTCCGTTTAATATTGAAGTGGCACCCCTGCCATGTTGTACCATGCTAATCAACACTTAACTTGTCGGTAGGAAATGCAACTCGAACCTAATAATTTGTTTGTCCGGGTTCCGACTCCGCTTAATTTGGATAAGTGCATCGCATCATCCTTGCCATGTCATGCATGCATATCATATCTGGAGCATGCCGATTCTTCTTCCGTAGTAGTAAGTGGTGCACCCGTTGTTTGTCCAGCATTTGCTTCTTCCCGGATAGGATCGCGAAGTGGTGATGTGAGATACGACGAGTTCTCCGACAAGTTCTTCTGCAGCTTTTCACAGGCGAGCCCTCTCTCTTCACCTATTTACTCTCTCCCTCGCACTGCTATCCTTATGTTGCGATTCTTTATCGAGTCACGTGTCCTATTCCACTTGTTTACCCTAATAATCCTATATGTATCATTCCTCACCCATAGCCGTTGCTTGATGTTTGAGCCTTGCGAGTCGTAGGCGTGTTTAGGCTCTGTTGTTTATCTCGATCTGTTATCGGGATATGTTGGGTTGTTGGGAGGTTATCACATGCTATATCAGTTGTTGGAGATACACATGCTTTACTTATTTGTTAACAACTAAAATTGTAAGCAGAGGCATCTGTGAGCCCCTTTGCGAAAGCATCGGAACTTTGACTCGCTAATGTCCCCTAGGACCCGAGTTCTTGTTATCTGTTCCGAGATTGAGCGCTCTACCCATGCGTGGGGACGATTATTGGGACCCCCTCACCCATTACCTTTTCTCAAGTCAGTTGAAAAGGGGGCCACAACCTTGGTTTTATTTGCCTATGCCATGTATGCCATGCTTTACTTACTGTTGCCTTCGGGTGTTTACTTCCTGTTGCCTTCGGGTGTTTATATTCTGTACTGTACCCCGCGGGACGTTTAGCGAAGCGTGTGGTTCGCACGCCTAGCCGCCGTCGCAAACCCTGAGTCCGCTTCGGAGTACGGCCGGACTTCGTCACGGGTAGCTTAGTTGGGTGGCCCCCTAGACTTTCTTGTTGAACTGGGAACGGTCTTGTTGTGAGACATCCACCTGTCGTAAGTGGGTCGAGCATGCGTATGGTTACATTTGGGCAACCCCTGCAGGGTGTACATCTTATCGATAAGCCGTGTCCGCGGTTATGGACGACTTGGAATTGTATAGCTTGATCATAGAACAACTTACACCTTTATGTTGATGCTAATAATTTGCTAATAACTTGCGTAGTAATATAGCATTATTACAATGGCTACCTAATAAAACTTGTCCACCGTTGAGTGCCTTTTACATTGCCTCTTCGCAATTGTTGAAGGGGATATGTGTATTTGGCTGGGTTATGTTTGTGTAGTATTTTATCTGTTACCTTATGCGCTCTCTTATCTTATCTGAGTAGACGGATGTTGTAGTGTGTCTCTATTGGTTATAGTTTTGCTGCCGCTAAACCTACCATATAGCCCCAGGCGATATATATTTATACTCGCTCGGCGAGCATAGCCATTTCTAGTCTCGCTAAGTACGTGCCGGAGTTCGTTGGTACTTACGATACGTCCAAACGTATCTACTTTCCGAACACTTTTGCTATTGTTTGGCCTCTAATTTGTGTACTTTGGATGCAACTAACACGGACTAACGCTGTTTTCAAGCAACTGGTGTCTCGTTTTTGTGCGAGAAATCCAACTTTCGGGAAAAACCTCGGAATTTATGCAGCCCTATTTTCCCGAAACTAACGAGCCGAAGGGCAATTGATGGAGGCCCGGGCCCACACACGGCGCGGCCGGGGGGGCCGCGGCCGGGTGGTGTGGCCCCCTCGGCCGGCCTCCGACGCCCCCTTCGGACTACTTATTCGCCTCGACCTAAAAACGCCTGGAGAGAAGTCGAAGTCGCCAGAAACCCTCCAGAACGCCGCCACATCGCGAAACTCCGTCGCAGGAGCCAGAAGTCTCCGTTCTGGCACTCGGCGGGACGGGGAATTGGAGGAGATCATCACCGCCATCACCGCCAACGCCTCTACATCAACCAGCCATGTTTCCCCCATCCATGTGTGAGTAATTCCCCCGCTGTAGGTGAAGGGGATGGTAGGGATTGGATGAGATTGGTCATGTAATAGCATAAGATTGTTAGGGCATAGTGCCTAGTGTCCGTAGATGGTACTTTTATGATATTGTTGCAACTTGTTATGCTTAATGCTTGTCACTAGGGCCCGAGTGCCATGATCTCAGATCTGAACATGTTATTGATTCATGAAGATATTCGTTGTTTATGATCTTACCTGCAAGTTGTATACACATGTCGCTGTCCGGAACCAATGGCCCCGAAGTGAATCGGGACAACCGGAGGATAGTGATGTGAGGATCACATGTGTTCACGGAGTGTTAATGCTTTGCTCGATACTCTATTAAAAGAAGTACCTTAATATCAGTAGTTTCCCTTGAGGCCGGCTGCCACGCTGGTAGGACAAAGATGTTGTGCAAGTTTCTCATTGCGAGCACGTACGACTATAATTGGAACACATGCCTATTGATTGATTAGTACTTGGATACCGTTTTATTATTATCTGCAAATGCCCTGCTATGATTGTTACATGAGTTTCTCTCATCCATGCAACGCCGTTATCCGTCCCCGTGCCTACGGTATTTTAATCCTGCTGTTTACTAAAATCACTACTGTGTCTTTGTTACTCTCTTTTGTTATTTCACTCGCTACTACTATAAAGCTGACCTCTTGATAAACTCTTGCGAGCAAGTCTGTTTCCAGTGCAGCTGAATTGACAACTCATTTAAGGCTTTCAAGTATTCTTTGTCTCCCCTTGTGTCGAATCAATAAATTGGGTAATACTTCCCTCGAAGACTGCATTGCGATCCCCTATACTTGTGGGTCATCAAGACTATTTTATGGCGCCGTTGCCGGGGAGCATAGCTTTATTTGGAAGTTCACTTGGATTAATATTGTTCGCTGCAAATTCTCCATCATGGGTAAACCTCGCGATACTAAGATCGCCATATTACCATCCACTACAAGAAAAGGTACAATTCTGAGTACCTCTGCTACACTTGATTCACCATCTGTGATTGATAAACTTGTTTCACCGCCACATGCTTCGCATGCGGGTACATCTGCTGAATCTGAACACTCTCATAATATTGATAATATTTCTGCTGTGCTTGATGATAGTGGTTCATTGGGAACTTTTCTAGATGCTTCCATTGCTAGGTCTAGACAAATTGAAAATGCTGAAACTCCTGATGTTACTACACCTGTTAATTCACCTGAACTTGAATACTCTAGTGATGATCTTGATGAAGATTATGTGGAACTTGATGATGATTTTATTGAAAAATGCAATGCTACTACTGATGCAAGAAAAATTAAAAAGTTGCTTGCAGAACATGCTGTTAGATATAAACTGTCTCCTGATCCTAAATTTGCCACATCTCCTATAAACATTAGGGATAAAGATTATGATTTTTCTTGATCTATCTCATATAGCTATTGTTGAGAAAACACCTTTTTGTGGTACTGAAAAAGAAAGTGCTGTTGTTGAACACATGACTGAGTTATCTACTTTGAGTAGCTTGTTTTCTGATGATGTTAAGAAGCGTACTTACTTTGTTGCTAAAATATTTCCATTCTCATTGAAGGATGACGCTAAAACTTGGTATAATAATTTGCCACCTGGTTCTATTAAAAGTCCAAAAGAATTGCTTGCTGTTTTCTTTCGGAAATACTTTCCTGCTAGTGCTCAACATGCTGCTTTGCAAAGAGTTTATAGTTTTGATCAGGGAGATGAAGAGAAATTGCCTGAGGCTTGGGCAAGATTTTGCTCTCTTATTAGAGCTTTGCCTGACCATGATTTAGAAAAGCATGAATTACTTGATATATTTTATAGTGGACTAACCATTGATTCTAGGGCATACCTGGATAGTTGTGCTGGTTGTGTTTTCAGGAAAAGAACTCCAGACAGCTGAAGAATTATTGGCTAAAATAGGCCGGAATTATGATGATTGGAATACGCTGAACCAACTCCAACGCCAATAGTGAAGAAGAGGGGTTTAATTAAATTGAATGATGAAGATATGAGGGAAGCCAAGAAGTCTCTCAAGGAGAAAGGTATTAAATCTGAAGATGTGAAAAATCTACCTCCTATAGAAGATATATGTGAGATAATTCCCCCTTCATCCATGATTGAGGTAAACTCCCTTCAACGCTTTACTAGGGAAGATATTCCGTATTCGAAACCTCCTGCACAATGCTTAGATGAGTTTGATAATTATATTGTTAAGCAAGAAAATTTTAATATGAGAGTAGAGAATCATTTAATGGAAAATTCTCAAGCTATTAGTGAATTGCATGGTATTGTGGAGAGAACCTCCAATGATGTTAAGATGCTTGTCAAACATTTTCAAATGATTCAAACTCAAATTGATCAACTCACTAAAGTGCAAAATGACTTGTTAGGGAATAATTCTAAAGAGAAACATGCTTATGAAGTAACAACTAGAGGTGGTGTCTCTACCCAGGATCCTCTATATCCTGAAGGGCATCCCAAAAGAATTGAACAAGATTCTCAACGCATTGAACCTAGAGCTCATTCTAAGAAAAAGAAGAAGAAACATAAAAATGTTGTAGAATCCTCTGAACCTGCTAATGATCCTAATAGTATTTCTATTTATGATGCTGAAACGGAAAGTGGTAATGAACATGATAATGATAAAGATAATGATAAGAATGATACTCCTGATAAAGAAGAGGTTGAAGAAGAACCTGAAAAGCATGCTAAAAATAAAAAGTATACTAAAGAAGATTTTATTACTGAGAAACATGGTAATGAAAGAGAACCTTGGGTGCAAAAGCAAATGCCTTTTCCTGCTAAGAAACTAAAATCAAAGGAAGAAGAACACTATAATAAATTCTGTGATTGGATGAAACCTTTATTCTTGCAAATCCCTTTACCGATGCTATTAAATTGCCTCCTTATTCAAAGTATATGAAAGATATTGTTACTAACAAAAGGAAAATCCCCAATGAGGAAATTTCTACTATGCTTGCTAATTACTCTTTTAATGGCAAAATTCCAAAGAAGTTGGGCGACCCAGGTATACCTACTATTCCTTGTTCTATTAAGAATAATTATGTCAAAACTGCTCTATGTGACTTGGGAGCCGGTGATTGTGTTATGCCTTTTCTCTTTATAAGAGACTTTACTTAGATAAGTTGATACCTACTGATATATCTTTGCAAATGGCTGATAAATCTACTGCTATTCCTGTTGGTATATGTGAGAATGTTCCTGTTCAAGTTACTACTAACTGCTTGATATTAACTGATTTTGTTGTATTGGAAATGCCCGAAGATGATAATATGTCTATTATTCTTGGGAGACCTTTTCTTAACACCGCAGGGGCTGTTATTGATTGCAATAAAGGAAAGGTTACTTTCAATGTTGATGATAAGGAACATACCGTCTATTTCCCCAAGAGGATTGAGAAAGCGTGTGGAGTTAATACTATTTCTAATGTGAGAACTATCAAAGTGGGAACTATTGATTGTCCTATATATGAGCCTAAAGAAGAATATCAAACTCTTATGATTGGATCCATATCAATACAATTCAAGGTAACATGATTGATTTGAGGTTTATTTCTTCATATGCTATGTAAAATTTATTTGGTGGCAAGACTTGATCAACCTTGTTAACAAATACTTTTTATATGCATAGAGGAGGTAAACAACATCTCTTTCTTTCTTCCACTTGCTCTAGTTGCTGTAGCATTTTTAATTTGCAAAGTTCTTTAGTTATTTGAAGATTTCAAAAATTTTCCTGGCCAGTAATAATAAACTTAATACCCAGAAAATGTGCATTTTTCAAAGTTTTCAAAAATTCGCGAAAATTATACCGTTGGTCCTATTTTTCGACGAGGCACCTGGGAGCACCAGAGGATGACCTGTGGGGCACCAGAGGGCGCCAAACCACAGGCCGGCGCGGCCTGCAAGGTGGCCGCGCCACCATGTGGTGTGGGCTCCCCTCTGCCCCACTTTGTCATCTCTTTCGCCCAGAACAGTCTCTCTCCCGAAAAAACTCGTACCAAGTTCATCTCTCTCGCGTTTTTGCTCCAGAGCTCCAGATTTCTCGATCTCTTTGCTCAGCCCAGATTTCTGTCTGAAATTTGGCACATTTGTTCTTCGGTATGTGACTCCTCCACCCATCCAAGTAGAATTTCGTTTGGTTGAGTATATCTTGAATATTTTGCTGCTGTAGGTAACATGTTTAGTGAGCTTGCATGCTTGTTCTAATTGGTAGAAATTAGTTTTGATGCATGATTAGTACTCTAGCAAGTTCCTATGGTAGTTTCCCTCAATTATATGTCACCAAATCAAGTTTTATATTGTTTGTTGAAAATTTCAGAAAATGAAGAAGTTCAAATTTGGAGAGTTGTTCAAGAAGGGAACAACCAGCACCGGGAGGCCTTCTAGGTCCTCCACCCAAATTAGGCGGTCATACAATGAAGACATCCTCGCGCCTAGCTTCGCGCCCGAAGAGGACAACGGGCCTCCTAATGCTTCTACTTTTCCATGCTATGATTTTCTAAGGAATGCAGGGATATTGGAGGATTTCTTAACCCTTGTCAACAGGGCAGGGTTAACCACCTATATGGGCGATGAAAGGGAGCAATACTACTTGCTCACCAAGATCTTCGTCGAGAGTTTCCAGTTCAACAACAAACAATATGAGCCAACGGTTGCGTTCAGGATCTATGGTAATACTGTGACTATGCCATTGAAGGATTTTTGTTGTGCCTTGGATATTGCCCCTGTAGGTACAGCAAGTAGGATTGATGACAACCCCCGGGACTTGCTGGAGCTCTACCGAGGGATTACCGATGATGATTGTCGCACCATTCAGCGGGGCAAGATAAGGAACATTCAACTCCCCGCCATTAAATATTTTGCATACTACATTGCTACTAGCATTCTTGGTAGGGAGAACACTAGTAATATCTCTAGCTACCATCTTGCTTTCTTGAACATTGCACTTACTGGACAAACATCCTATCATCTTGGTGCTCTTATTGCTCGCCGCCTGTCTACCAGGGGGCCTATTTTTGGAGGAACCATTGCACTGCGTGTTTTAACATTTCTTAATCTTCCTATTGATCCTAATGATGTGCCATTGGCCCCTAGGAGACTCGATATTACTGCTATGAAGAGTCATCATTTTGTTACAACTGACTCTACTTTAGATAATATGGTATATAGAATGTTGTTTTCTGACGGGGAGGAGAAGGAAATCCCTCTTCCCCAACCTGGTTTGTTAAGTATTGACAGGCAATCATGGTCGTGCACTAAGGAGGAGGTGGATGAGCATATGAAGATACAAGAGTTCCACCAGCAACATGACTCCGAGGACGTCGGGACCTCCTACGACCACACCGTCACATATCCGGGTGCTTCTTCTAGCACATACCCGGAATACGACCCATCTTCATATTACGGAGATACTACTTCATGGGATCGATGGGATTGAACTCCACTTAGGCCAAAAGCCTAAGCTTGGGGGAGGTATACCGGCATCACTCATTCTTTGCATATTATGATTGCTGGATACTTGTATATACTTGTTTAGTTTGTTTGAGTGGTTTTCCAATGAGAGGAAGATGATATTTGGGGAAGTGCTGCCTGAAAACAGATTCTGGGCTGTTACCGTAAAAATTCGTGTGCCCAGCCAGAACAGTATTTTGAGTTGAAAATTTTTGTGCATGTTCCCCAGGTTGTTATCTAACTTTCATTAGTTGAACACTTTTCGAACTGAGCAACGTAAGATTTTTGTAAAAATCGATTTCTGTACTGCTGTCAGGTTTTGGCAGATTTCTGCCATCTCGCTTTTCTGTGTTTCTTTTAGTTTGCTATTTCTTGCTTTCACTTTGTTTCTTTCCCAAAACACAAAAAGACCAAAAATATTTCTGTTGTTTCTCTTCACCATTTGTTTGCTTTGGTTTCTTGCATTTGTTTCGCTTTATTTGCTATTGCTAGTTTGCTATAAGAAAACCCAAAAAGATTTTGCTTTGATTGCTTGTTTCCTCTTGTTCTTATTTGCAATTTGAAAACACCAAAAATATTTGCTGTTCTTCTTTGGTTTGTAAAGTTCTTTATGAGTTCAATGGTCTTCGGTGGCTGGAGCGTGGTTTTCATTTCATATTATCCAAGCTGCACAAGTGAAAAGGCAATAATGACGATCTACGACAATCTGATTGTGGTGAGAGGCTGGTATGAACTCTATTTGTTTTCATTTTTGTACATATACTCATCCATGTGAGCATGCTTAGTTGGTTCATGTGAGGTATATGTTATTTGAGAAAGTCTAGTAGTTTATGATCTCTCATGTTTAGCTCCAATCTATTAATATGAGTAGCATGTCATGGATGTTTGCTTGCATTGTTTTATTCATAAGTAAGTATGGCATTGTGGTATCCTCCCCTGAATAATTCATTTATATCGACTTGGCACATGCTCACGCATGCATATGACTGAACAAAAGTCAATTAAGCCTCGATGATTTACATTGCTTCAGAGTTCTTGTATCACTTTTATGCCTCTGTTAATTTATTTTGCCGCAAGCATGATTATGACAGTTACTGCTCTCTTGATTTGTCGCTCCCTAGTCTTTTTGCTAGCCTTCACTTGTACTGAGCGGGAACGCTGCTCGTGCCTCCAAACACATGAAAACCAAGTTATTCCAGTGTCCACCACCTATGCATGGCATTTCAAACCATTCAAGTAAATTCTCATGCGCTACCTTTAAAACCTTCAAAATGCTTCTCAATTTGTGTTCATGTTTCATAGCTCATGAGGAAGTATGTGGTGTTTAGCTTTCAACCTTGTCATTTACTTTTGACGGACTCTCATATGGAATAGTGGCACATCCGCTTATCCAATAATTTTGCAAAAAGAGCTGGCAATGGGATTCCCAGTCCCGAATTAATTAAACTTAAATAGACACTCCTCCATGGTTTGTGATTGTTGGACGGCACCCGAAGGATTCGGTTAGCCATGGCTTGTGTAAGCAAGGGTTGGGGGAGTGTCATCATCATAATAAAGATAAAATAAAAAGGGCACTCCTTCATGGTATGAGATTGTTGGCCGGCACCCGAGGATTCGGTTAGCCATGGTTTGTGTAAGAAAGGTTGGAAGGAGTGCCACATAAATATGCAATAATTCATGGGAGCCGCTCTTGAAAGTCCGGTTGGCGAGGTAGTTAGTGTACCCATTACCATTCGTTGACAACAACAAACACCTCTCAAAATAATTTTACTCCTGATTTATAAAAATGAAAAGCTCTAGCGCATGTTAATCCCTGCTTCCCTCTGCGAAGGGTCAATCTTTTACTTTTATGTTGTGTCTCCATCATTTCTTCGAGCACTTTCTTGAGAGCACAATTGTCATTCTTAGTATAATATGCTTGTCTCAAAATATGATTGATTGTGGTATAACTTTGATGCTTTTATCTTTGACAATCACTACTTCTAGTCTTTCTATGAACTTCAAAGGTGCCCGGGCATTTATGTTTTGCCGATCAAATACAGGCAAGCGAGATACCACTTTATCATGCTCTCTTATGAACATTGCAATCCTGCTTATATACATGATTCATGGTGCTTATTATTAATTGTTGGTACCTCTCCATGATTGACATAGCTGTTAGATGATCTTATTTGCATGTGTCTCATTATGAACTGCTCAAGTATTAGCCATATCATGAGAATATATACATCATATGAGCAAATGTGTTCGTGAAAGTTCTTTTATCGCTCAGTTGTTAACTGAATTGCTTGAGGACAAGCAATAAGCTAAGCTTGGGGGGAGTTGATACGTCCAAAACGTATCTACTTTCCCGAACACTTTTGCTATTGTTTGGCCTCTAATTTGTGTATTTTGGATGCAACTAAACGCTGTTTTCAGCAGAACTGCTCTGGTGTCTCGTTTTTGTGCAGAAATCCAACTTTCGGGAAAAACCTCGGAATTTATGCAGAAGGCCCTATTTTCCCAGGAAACTAACGGAGCCAGAAGGGCAATTGAAGTGGAGGCCCGAGGGCCCCACACCACCGGCGGCGCGGCCCGGGGGGGCCCGCGCGGCCAGGTGGTGTGGCCCTCGGCCGGCCTCCGGCCTTCGGACTACTTATTCGCCTCGACCTAAAAACGCACGGAGAGAAGTCGAAGTCGCCAGAAACCCTCCAGAACGCCGCCACATCGCGAAACTCCGTCGCGGGAGGCAGAAGTCTCGTTCGGTACTCCGCCGGGACGGGGAATTGGAGGAGATCATCACCGCCATCACCGCCAACGCCTCTACATCAACCAGCCATGTTTCCCCCATCCATGTGTGAGTAATTCCCCCGCTGTAGGCTGAAGGGGATGGTAGGGATTGGATGAGATTGGTCATGTAATAGCATAAGATTGTTAGGGCATAGTGCCTAGTGTCCGTAGATGGTACTTTTATGATATTGTTGCAACTTGTTATGCTTAATGCTTGTCACTAGGGCCCGAGTGCCATGATCTCAGATCTGAACATGTTATTGATTCATGAAGATATTCGTTGTTTATGATCTTACCTGCAAGTTGTATACACATGTCGCTGTCCGGAACCAATGGCCCAAGTGACAGAATCGGGACAACCGGAGGGAATGGTAGTGATGTGAGGATCACATGTGTTCACGGAGTGTTAATGCTTTGCTCCGGTACTCTATTAAAAGGAGTACCTTAATATCCAGTAGTTTCCCTAGAGGCCCGGCTGCCACCGGCTGGTAGGACAAAAGATGTTGTGCAAGTTTCTCATTGCGAGCACGTACGACTATAATTGGAACACATGCCTATTGATTGATTAGTACTTGGATACCGTTTTATTATCTGCAAATGCCCTGCTATGATTGTTACATGAGTTTCTCTCATCCATGCAACGCCCGTTATCCGTCCCCGTGCCTACAGTATTTTAATCCTGCTGTTTACTAAAATCACTACTGCTGTCTTTGTTACTCTGCTGCTGTTATTTCACTACTGCTACTACTATAAAACTGTTACTTCCTGATAAACTCTTGCGAGCAAGTCTGTTTCCAGTGCAGCTGAATTGACAACTCCGCTGTTAAGGCTTTCAAGTATTCTTTGTCTCCCCTTGTGTCGAATCAATAAATTGGGTAATACTTCCCTCGAAGACTGTTGCGATCCCCTATACTTGTGGGTCATCACTTACTCTCGCCTTTTCCCTTTTCTCTTTTGCTTCCTCCCTCTTGTCGGCAACCGATGGCCCGACTTTGACAGGTACGAGATGACGACGTTAGCAAGGTTACCCTTTCGGCTTGGCCTGGGCAGGGTTATGGACGCCACTGGTTATCTTCAGGACTCTTAGTCCAATTTGTATCTTGTCCGTACTCGGACGTATTTGATCTTCTGTATGATTTGGATCTTTGTATTGTATATTTGTATCTTGACTCGTTGGAGTCGTTGTTGTAATATATGTTTCTTGTGGGCTCTATTGTAATCCTGTTGTAATGTTACCGCTCGTGTTAATTCCTCCGGCATCACGTGTGTGATTCGTCGCGCGCGTCGTGTCGGACGTCCACGAATCGATATCGTGCGGATTTCGGCGGGATCGCTGGAATCCTCGGGTACCGGTTCGGGGCGTCACAAGTTGGTATCAGAGCCCAGGTTGACGGTACCCCACTAGTCCAGCCTGTAGGATAACCTTGCCAACGGACGTTGTTGTGTCTAGTGTCAAAACTATTTTCTGAAAACTCGTTGGATAGATCTGATTAGCTCTGTTTTTCTCCTTATCTATATTCTTTCTCCTCTTACCTCTGCGAGTTTTGAGTCTTCTCTCTTATCTGTTTCTCTGAGTCTTAGGTTCCGACGCGGGTTGGACGATCTCTGCCTTAACCTAATAGGACCGATCTTTGAAGACCTTCCAACAGAAGAACATTACCGGCGGCTACCTCTGTCTGCTCCGTTGACGTCACCTTTGGTTCTGCGATCCTTCTTCAACTCTTTGTGCCTTGGTTCCGTCGAATCTTCGCTGAGAATGCTTATCAAGATCGCCAATCTGTATTCCTGGAGTTGGATGCACGATTCTCTTATTCATGTACAGAGTAATACTTTGAGTGCGGGATGGAGTCATGACCATACCGACTACTCTTATTATTCGCTCTTGTTACCTGAATTGGTGGATCCGTCTGACTGTTACTCCTTCCTTTGTTTCTCCGGAGTCATCATCGTCATCGGAACAACGACTTCTTGTTGGTGGTGTCGACCACCCAAGCTGGAGCAAGAATTCTTGTTAGTGGTGTCGAGGAGATCGACACGTCGCCTGAAGACCCGATAGTTCACCTCTCTCCCCCGTACCTTGAGGTGGAACCTCGGGGCGAGGTTCCTTGTTAGTGGTGTCGATTGTAACGGCCCAGGGTAGCACCCCTATTAGATCTGTTTGTGTTTTTCTTTTGTGCATCATCATGACATCATGCATCATATCATCCATGGTTTTTTTTACAAAATAAAAATTATTTTGAAACCCTAATTATTTTGTTTTCTCCTCTCATATGGTTTTATAATAATCTCCCCTTATCTTTTCTTTTAACAAAACCTTAACCCTAAAATATATCTAACAATCAAAACTAATTTTAAATGTATTCAAAATAAAACTTTGTTTGTATTAGTCTATTTTCAAAAGTGGTTTCAAAACAGTTTGTAAAATCAAAAGGAAAAGAGACAGATTTTAAACTAAAAATAAAACCCAAACCCCTAACCTAACCAGGCCGAAGCCCCCTGGGCCTCTCTCCCCTCTCGGCCCAACCCCCTCTCCCTTTTTCCTCTCCACCTCCTGGCCTGGCCCTTCCTTCCCTTTTCTTCCGTGCGGCCCAACCCACCAAAACGGCCGTACCCCTTCAACAAGCCCCCTCCCTTTTCCTTATCGTCCTCGTCAGCGACAGCAGAGAGCACGGGGAGAGCGTGAGCTCTCCCGTCGCTGTCCACCCACCGCGCCAACCACCCCTCCCCTCACCTGCTCCCTCCCTCCTCCTTTATCTTTACCCCGAAACCTAGCCTCTCTCCCACCTACCGCCGTCCCCTCTATTTTCTTCCCCCTCTTCTCTATTTCTTCTCCCAACCACCGTGACCACCTCCCTTTGGCGCGGCCGCTCAAGACCATCCGCCGCCGCGCTGAGACCACCCCCAGCACCGCCCTGTCGTCCTCGTCCTCCCCTCCAACGGAATCGACCCGAGGTGCCCTTTTTCCCCCTCGATTTCACCGTTTCTCCCCGGCGTCTGCGAGCTCCGGCGATCATTCCGGCGACCACCGTCCTCCCCTCTTCGTTCTGAGCACAGGTTGAGCTTCATGGCGTTCTTGCGCATCCCCTGGACACCTTATCATCTCCTTTCCACCTTGTTTTGACTCCGTGCCGTGGTGACCGACGGTTTCCCGCAGAACTTTGCCGCCGCCACGTCTCCGACGACCTCCAACCGGCGGCGCCGCCACCTTCTCGTTCGCGCGGACCAGGCGCGTCGTCTGCGCCAAGCCGCGCCTGCTGGAACCCTCTACATCGCCCGCGCGCGCCGTGCCGTCTCGCAGATGGTCACCACCGGCACGACATCCACCCATCAAACACCTTCCGTGCAGCGCCTCCAAGCTTCGCCACGCTGGCCGCTGACGTGGCCTCGACCCCACCCGTCAGCCGCTCAGGGTAGAGAACCCCTTGGTGAGAATTGACCTCAGATCCGATCTGGATCTATTTCTTGCAAGCAGCCCCCTGCACCTTTCTCTTTCTCAACCCGCAGTCCAGATCTTGATGTTTTTCCGATAACCCCCCTGCAGTTCTGGGAACTAACCTGCAGCCATCCGCGCTGAGTCAGCAGTTTCCGGCCCCGCCTGTCAGTTGCCGTGGCTAGCCTCCCTGCTGGTATAAAAAGCTTTTCCCCTTTTCTCTGTTTTACAGAAATTACAGAAAATATGTATATCTTGCTAAAATCATATCTTTTAATCTGTAACTCGAAATAAAAAGTATTTTATATGAAAATTGATCAGAAAAATGCACTGAACATTAATATGCCATCCATTCATCTGTTTGCATCTCGCATCACGTCACGCGTTGATAGTTATGCATGTCCACCTAACATATATGCGGAGTATTTCGGAATTCCAACTAGCGTTTCCCCGCTTCGTTTAATATTGAAGTAGCGCACCCCTGCCATGTTGTACCATGCTAATCAACACTTAACTTGTCGGTAGGAAATGCAACTCGAACCTAATAATTTGTTTGTCCGGGGTTCCGACTCCGCTTAATTTGGATAAGTGCATCGCATCATCCTTACCATGTCATGCATGCATATCATATCTGGAGCATGCCGATTCTTCTTCGTAGTAGTAAGTGGTGCATCCGTTGTTTGTCCAGCATTTGCTTCTTCCCGGATAGGATCGCGAAGTGGTGATGTGAGATACGACGAGTTCGCCGACAAGTTCTCATGCACCTTTTCACAGGCGAGCCCTCTCTCTTCACCTATTTTACTCTCTCCCTCGCACTGCTATCCTTATGTTGCGATTCTTATCGAGTCACGTGTCCTATTCCACTTGTTTACCGTAAGAATCCTATATGTATCATTCCTCACCCATAGCCGTTGCTTGATGTTTGAGCCTTGCGAGTCGTAGGCGTGTTTAGGCTCTGTTGTTTATCTCGATCTGTTATCGGGATATGTTGGGTTGTTGGGAGGTTATCACATGCTATATCAGTTGTTGGAGATACACATGCTTTACTTATTTGTTAACAACTAAAATTGTAAGCAGAGGCATCTGTGAGCCCCTTTGCGAAAGCATCGGAACTTTGACTCGCTAATGTCCCCTAGGACCCGAGTTCTTGTTATCTGTTCCGAGATTGAGCGCTCTACCCATGCGTGGGGACGATTATTGGGACCCCCTCACCCATTACCTTTTCTCAAGTCAGTTGAAAAGGGGCCACAACCTTGGTTTTATTTGCCTATGCCATGTATGTCATGCTTTACTTACTGTTGCCTTCGGGTGTTTACTTCCTGTTGCCTTCGGGTGTTTATATTCTGTACTGTACCCCGCGGGACGTTGCGTGTGGTTCGCACGCCTAGCCGCCGTCGCAAACCACTGAGTCCGCCGGAGTACGGCCGGACTTCGTCACGGGTAGCAGTTGGGTGGCCCCCCTAGACTTTCTTGTTGAACTGGGAACGGTCTTGTTGTGAGACATCCACCTGTCGTAAGTGGGTCGAGCATGCGTATGGTTACATTTGGGCAACCCCTGCAGGGTGTACATCTTATCGATAAGCCGTGTCCGCGGTTATGGACGACTTGGAATTGTATAGCTTGATCATAGAACAACTTACACCTTTATGATGATGCTAATAATTTGCTAATAACTTGCGTAGTAATATAGCATTATTACAATGGCTACCTAATAAAACTTGTCCACCGTTGAGTGCCTTTTACATTGCCTCTTCGCAATTGTTGAAGGGGATATGTGTATTTGGCTGGGTTATGTTTGTGTAGTATTTTATCTGTTACCTTATGCGCTCTCTTATCTTATCTGAGTAGACGGATGTTGTAGTGTGTCTCTATTGGTTATAGTTTTGCTGCCGCTAAACCTACCATATAGCCCCAGGCGATATATATTATACTCGCTCGGCGAGCATAGCCATTTCTAGTCTCGCTAAGTACGTGCCGGAGTTCGTTCCTTGGTACTTACTCTCGCCTTTTCCCTTTTCTCTTTTGCTTCCTCCCTCTTGTCGGCAACCGATGGCCCGACTTTGACAGGTACGAGTGTTATCACCGGAAATTGGACCAGTCAGAGGTGGGCCGCGGTCAAGAAGGACTTGAAGAATTTATACATGAAGGAATATGTGAATCGGCCTCCACGCGCGAGTTTGGGCTTAGTTAGCCCGTGTATCTTTAATTATATTGTTTAGAAGTTAGAGTTTTACCCGTGCACGGTTTAGTGCACGCCCACATTAGAAAGTCCCCTGGACTATAAATATGTACCTAGGGTTTATGGAATAAACAACAACCAACGTTCAACCACAAATCTCGGCGCATCGCCAACTCCTTCGTCTCGAGGGTTTCTCCGGTAAGCATCATGCTGCCTAGATCGCATCTTGCGATCTAGGCAGCACAAGCCTCCACGTTGTTCATGCGTTGCTCGTACTGAAGCGCTTTTGATGGCGAGCAACGTAGTTATCATAGATGTGTTAGGGTTAGCATTGTTCTTCATTTGCATGCTTTCGTAGTGCAACCCTTGCGCATCTAGCCGTCCTTGTGCCTCATCATGGGTGCAGGGGCGGCACCCCGCTTGATCATAGTTTAGTAGATCTGATCGTTACGATCGCTCCTTGTTCTACAAGGATTAGTTTAATATCTGCAATAGTTAGGCCTTACAAAGGGGTGGAGGATCCAGCGGCACGTAGGGTGTCGTTTGCGAGCCCTAGACGGGATGTTCCGAGGATCAACCATGTGTTGGTTTTTAGGCCTCGTCTAGGGCAAGCTTACGATCACCGTGCGTGAGCGCGAGGCCCAACCTAGAGTAGGATGATCCGATTATGCGGTGAAAACCCCACATCGTCGTGGATCTCATTAGCTCTACCATGATCAAGCAGGACCACCACATATTCGGCCACCTTGGACGAACCGTGGGTGAATCGGCTCTTTGAGCCGATTCACAGGACAACCTGAGAGCCGATCGAGGCTCGTATTTAACGTGTACGTGTGTGCCCTGCAGAAACTAAGCGAGGCATCATCCACACCTTCCTGACCAGGTATAGGTCAGGTGGCACGCCCTTGCGACCCGCATCGGCGCGCGACCAGGAGGCTTTGCGGGCCGTCGCTCGGAGGGACTGGGGCCAGCCGCAGCCCTAGTCATTCCCGGCTCTACCGTGTTGGCCAGTCGCTGCCCGCCGGTGGGTTTCTGACGCCAACACATTCTGGCACGCCCGGTGGGACAAATCTTCAACGACTCATCTTCAGCGACAACCACCTCGCCATCCACATCAGAGATGGCGGAAGAAACTCCGGTCACATACGAGGAGCTCACTGGCGAGCCCACGAAGAAGCATGACAAGGCCAAGGTGGTCATCGGAACCGAGCCCATCGGCTCCTATGGGAGGACCCGTTCACACGGCATCAGGCTCGACGGAGGCACACGTCCCTTGCCTGGCGACGATGCGGTCGACCTCAGCCACTCCATAAGGGAACCAGGGTTCTCGTTCGATGCCAATATGGCAGGGTTCGTGATTCGCCATGACAAAGACAAGGCGGAAAGCAGCCACTCCCGTGGCAAAGATAAAGAAGAGGCCGCTCCACGCGACCGGCCCCAAAGCAGCGATCGACGGTACCTGACCGCAGAGGAGGTGAAAAGCATATGGTGGCAGCGCCCACGCGCCGTACGCCTCCCCAGCAAGTATGAGCAGCGGTACGACCGACGTCAGCGTTATGATGAATACAATGAAGGACGTCATCAGTCTAAAACAAAGGATAGGAGGTGCCGTCAGCATGGCGGAGGCAACGACGGGTATGAACGTCACGCCAGAGGAGGGTTCAACTTCGACGTGACTAAATCGGAGCAGATTTTCGATCTTTTACTTACGGAGAAACAGATGAAGATGCCCGAAGGCCACGAGGTCCCTGCAGCGCAGGAGCTGAACCGGAAACCATACTGCAAGTGGCACAACGCGTTCACCCATGCCACTAACGACTGCAGGGCATGGCGGCAGCAGATCCAAACGGCGATAGAAAGTGGTCGACTTATTTCCGACCAGTACGCCGTGACGGACGACGCACACCCTTTTCCCGCCGCCAACGTGGAGGGACATACTTACCTTGATGGATGCCGGCCAGGTCCCTCGTACGACATCAACATGGTAGGGCTTGGGCACCACTCTGAGAAGGACGGAGATGAGGGCAGCAGCCCTCGTAGCAAAGACACGAAGGGAGCCGCTCCACGCGATCGGCTCCGCCAAGATGGCAAGCGCCGGCGACACCGTGACGGCAACGAAAGAGGTCGTCTGGCTAGGAACGACCGAAGGCATCATCGGCATGACCGCGATGAGGAGCGGCAGGAGCGCCACGCCAGGGGAGAGTCGAGGGAGCAAGTCGACAAGGACAGGCACTGGGATTGTCCCTTCTTCAGACACTGCTGGGATTCAGGAACAAGCCGATTGCCGACAGTCGGCAACTGCCCAGAATGTAACCACAAAGAGAAGGAGGCAGCCAACGCGTCTGTGTTTCGGCGTCTGGGACCTTTACCTCGGAGCAAACGAGCTGAGTCATCTCAAGGAGAAGACTGTGAGGAGTCAGAAGGAGAAAACGATAGGTATCACCGGCCAAGGTGGTGCCCTGATGGACTCAGCCATTCTCAAAAACGTAGGGTGCAGCGGCTGCGAAGCTTGGAGGAAGCCGAGGCACAATACCTGTATACGTTGAGGAAAGCACGGCCCGACCTGGCCGTGAAAGTTCAACAAACACTGAAGACAAACGTGCGCCCGCCGAAGAAAACATCGGCTGTTATAAACACAGTGACCAGGATCTCGTCAGAGATTTACGACCCAAGGCGTAGTGGACCTTCCTCCAGCGAGTCACGTCACCATGACAAGAGACCAAGGAGTTGTAAACCCCCGTTGGACAGTGCAACGAAAAGTAAGGCCGATTTTAACGATCGGCCAGTACCGTCCCCAACGTACGCTCTGCCTGTGTTCAGCGTCGACTTGGCAGGCCACGGGAAGCTGGGTTACGGGTTTGCATCAGCTGACGAATTGGATGAAGAGGAAGTCAAGGGCAAGGTCAGGAAAATGTTGGACACCAGACACATCAGGCCACACAGGTACATTGAAGGGACCCCCGGTGTTGTACTTGCGAAGAGAAAGGATGGCCAATGGCGTATCGCTATAATCGACCAGAGCCCTAGCAGCGCTACCCCAAGGGGTGAATAATCCAGTTGATAACTGTAAGGGGAGCCGATTCCCAGCAATCGGCTAAAATGGTTCTCGCCACGAGTGTTCACTATTGTGCTAATTAACATGGCGGGTGGTACAACAAGCTCAAGATTGGCCGCGAGGCCGATAACCGCTTGAAGGTGCGGCTCGGGGGGCACATGCACAAATGAAGTCCAAGGTCACGGAGCATGTACTCAGGAGGAGCCGATCCATGGGATTGATGGGCCAAGACTATCCTCAGTGTGCGTTTCATCTGAATTCAGCATAGGTTTAACAGGCGTCTGAAGAGCCGATACTATCAACTCAGTGACAGAATCGGCTCGGGGGGGGCACATAGAAGGATGGAACACGAGGGCGCAGAGTTAACACATGGGAGCCGGTACATAAGTAAATCGACTGGCCAAGGAAATTTGAAAATTTTTTTGAACATAGCCGATGCACAAACATCGGCTCAAGATGCTCTCAATGGAACTGTGTTGACGAGGGGTCACCAACATGGGCGGCATGGACGCACAGATCAGGCTCTGATGAGCCTGACAAAGGGAACCGTCTCTTCTAGGATTAGGAGGACAACCCTCTCTTGGGTCTGATCGGGCCTGGACTTGCTGTTTGGATCATGGACCTTTGTCACTATTCTCACCTCGGCTGGAGCTCGGGGGGCAACTCGCCACGGAGAATTCTTGTTCCATGTAGCCGATTTCGTTAGAATCGGTTTACTCTACATCACGGCTCGTAGGAGGATGCGGCGGAAGAGTGTCAGAAGTTTAGAATTAACGCGAGGATTGGGCACTATCTCAGGAGTTTTGTTGTTGAATCTGGCATTCTGTTCAGTCGGAGCTGTGCTACTAAGTCTCGGGTTTTCACGATTGTGGCCTGGCCCTGCTTGGCTGGGGGCATGGAGGTCCGGATGGACTTATCCCGAGATCTGTTAGAGGAACCGATGCACTGCCATCGGCTCATTGAGCATTGACCGAGTCAGCAGTCGGCAAAATCATTACGGAGGAAATCGGCTAAATTATCATAAGGGAATCGGCAAAATCAAACTAGGGGAGTTCTTCATTGATGAATGAGATTTCTTACACAAAGAGCTGATTGCTCTCAAAAGGAAGCCCTAGGGGATACATTGCCCTGCCTACTACTACTGGCCCTATGCTACGGTCCTATCTAGGGGCCGTCGCTGCCCTCGTCGTCATCGCCGTCACTGCTGCTGTCGGCGCTGCTCCCCGCCGGCTCGTCATCGCTGCTCCAGCGGCCACCGGCAGGACCTTCGTTGTCCTCATCTTCATCGTCTGCGTCGTCGGCATCACTGTCGACGTCGCTGAGGTTCCCGGGCCAGAGGCATTGGCGTTTGGCCGGCGGCGTGTCGGAGGAAGTGTCATCCTCCTCTTCCTCTTCATCCACCACCTCCTCGGAGGAGGGGGCCCCGTCCCAGGAAAAGCGATCGTCCTCGCTTTCCTCCACCGCTTCCCTTCTTGCAAGGAAGCGGAGGTCGCTCTCCCCGTCAGTCAGGGACTGGTCGTCCTCTGACCAGATAGAGAAGTCATGGCTGGGCTCGTCTCCAGCTTCGATGGCGCGGCGGGTGTTGGCTGCGTGGACCTCTGCTGGGTTCGGTTCCGGCGTCGGCTCGCGGGAAGAGAGGGATTCGATGTAAAGACCTGATGGGGAGGAGGAGGAAGAAGACATTGTGGCTCAGGAGGGTTTTTTCGGAGTACTAATGCGAGAAGGAAGAAGAAGAGTACTGTTCGGTGCGGTTAAATAAAGGATTTGGAGGTTTAATTCCGGACGGTTCTCGAGAACGTGGTGCCGAAACTGTCAAATCGTGCAGAGAGGTTGGGAAGGCAAGTCATGATGAAGGCCTCTGCGACGGTTCTGCTCTGCCACGACATGACCCGACGAAGGGAAGCATAATGATTTTGGAAATGTCATTTCCAAAACCAGGGGGGCATGTGTTATCACCGGAAATTGGACCAGTCAGAGGTGGGCCGCGGTCAAGAAGGACTTGAAGAATTTATACATGAAGGAATATGTGAATCGGCCTCCACGCGCGAGTTTGGGCTTAGTTAGCCCGTGTATCTTTAATTATATTGTTTAGAAGTTAGAGTTTTACCCGTGCACGGTTTAGTGCACGCCCACATTAGAAAGTCCCCTGGACTATAAATATGTACCTAGGGTTTATGGAATAAACAACAACCAACGTTCAACCACAAACAAATCTCGGCGCATCGCCAACTCCTTCGTCTCGAGGGTTTCTACCGGTAAGCATCATGCTGCCTAGATCGCATCTTGCGATCTAGGCAGCCTAAGCTTCACGTTGTTCATGCGTTGCTCGTACTGAAGCGCTTTTGATGGCGAGCAACGTAGTTATCATAGATGTGTTAGGGTTAGCATTGTTCTTCATGCTGCATGCTTTCGTAGTGCAACCCTTGCGCATCTAGCCGTCCTTGTGCCTCATCATGGGTGCGGGGGCGGCCCCCTGATCATAGTTTAGTAGATCTGATCCGTTACGATCGCTCCTTGTTCTACAAGGATTAGTTTAATATCTGCAATAGTTAGGCCTTACAAAGGGGTGGAGGATCCAGCGGCACGTAGGGTGTCGTTTGCGAGCCCTAGACGGGATGTTCGGGGATCAACCATGTGTTGGTTTTTAGGCCTCGTCTAGGAACAAGCTTACGATCACCGTGCGTGAGCGCGAGGCCCAACCTAGAGTAGGATGATCCGATTATGCGGTGAAAACCCCACATCGTCGTGGATCTCATTAGCTCTACCATGATCAAGCGGGACCACCATATATTCGGCCACCTTGGACGAACCGTGGGTGAATCGGCTCTTTGAGCCGATTCACGGGACAACCGAGAGCTCGTATTTGCGTGTACGTGTGTGCCCTGCAGGAAACTAAGCGAGGCATCATCCACACCTTCGACCAGGTATAGGTCAGTGGCACGCCCTTGCGACCCGGCATCGGGCGCGACCGGGAGGCTTGCGGGCCGTCGCTCGAGGGGGCCAGCCGCAGCCTAGTCATTCCCGGCTCTACCGTGTTGGCCAGTCGCTGCCCGCCGGTGGGTTTCTGACGGTACGAGATGACGACGTTAGCAAGGTTACCCTTCCGGCTTGGCCTGGGCAGGGTTATGGACGCCACTGGTTATCTTCGGGACTCTTAGTCCAATTTGTATCTTGTCCGTACTCGGACGTATTCGATCTTCTGTATGATTTGGATCTTTGTATTGTATATTTGTATCTTGACTCGTTGGAGTCGTTGTTGTAATATATGTTTCTTGTGGGCTCTATTGTAATCCTGTTGTAATGTTACCGCTCGTGTTAATTCCTCGGCATCACGTGTGTGATTCGTCGCGCGCGTCGTGTCGGAGGGCGTCTCTGAATCGATATCGTGCGGATTTCGGCGGGTTCGCTGGAATCCTCAGGATACCGGTTCCGGGGCGTCACAGATCTTGCTCGTCTAATGATCTGTCGCGCGAGGACCTCGTCCTCTGGCAACTTCTGATCGATGAGGTAGTCCAGGAAAGGCTGCGTCCAAGCCGGAATGATAGCCATCACTTCTCTAGCCGGAATACTGCCACGTCTGGGTTTTCCGGGTTAGCGCCCTTCACCGAGGGTATCCGTAGGTGCTCCAGGAAAAATGCCGGGCGGAATTGGTTTCTGCCGGATCCGAGCTTGGATAGCATGTCTGCCGCTGCATTGTCGTCTCTCCGGACGTACTTGACTTCGTATCCTAGAAAGCATTTGGCGATCTCGTCAACTTCGTCTCGGTAAGCCGCCATGACGGAATTTCTGGCGTTCCAGGTTCCGGCTACTTGCTGTGCCACCAGGTCGGAATCTCCGCAGCAGATAATGTGCTTGATCCCTATTTCCTTAGCGATGCGCAATCCGTGTAGTAGAGCCTCGTACTCCGCCATGTTGTTTGTAGCCTCGGTGGATCTGCAGAACGTACTGTTCTTCTTCGGTAGGGGACTTCGGGGTGACTCCGGCTCCTGAGCCTTGATGCTGCTTGGATCCATCGAAGTGCATGACCCATGTCTCTGGTTCCGGCTCCAGACTAGCATCCGGAGCTTCTGTCCAATGCGCGAAATCCGCCAAGACCTGTGATTTAACCGTCCTGGCTTTGTAGGCGATATCGAAGGCGGATAATTCAATGCCCCATTTTTTGTGCGTCTGTTGCGTCGCGTTGTTGAGAATCGTTGACAGCGGAGCCTTGCTCCACGGCTATTGGATGTTCTTGGAAGTAATGTCTCAGCTTGCTGCCCGGGAATACTCGTAGGCTAACTTACGAAAGTGAGGGGTAGCGCCATTTGGATTCCGTAAGGACCTCGCGATATAATGCGGGCCTTTGGACTCCATATTCGTGACCTTCTTCTCGTTCCACCACGATGACAAGGCTGATGACCACTGTTGGTGGCTGCCAGGTAAAGGAGCATAGGCTCGACTCTCCTAGCTGCTAGGATAGGTGGGGAGTAAGTATCTCCTTCAACCCTTGTAGTGCTGCGTCCGCCGCCTCGTCCCAGACAAACTTGTTTTCTTCAATAGCTTGTACAGGGGGAGTGCCTTCTCGCCAAGACGGCTAACAAACCTGCTGATTGCTGCGACACAACCAGTGAGCCGTTGCACATCTTTGAGACAAGTTGGCCTTTTTATGCACAAAATTGCCTTGATTTTTCCGGGTTTACTTCAATGCCCCTGTTAGAGACAATGAAGCCAAGGAGTTTTCCGGCTGGTACGCCAAAGACGCACTTCAGCGGATTCAACATCATCTTGTACCGACGGAGATTCTCAAAGGTTTCTGTGAGGTCGCTGATCAAGTCGGATCCTCCGAGTCATGACCGCGATGTCGTCGACGTAGGCGTGTACGTTCCGGCCGATCTGGTCCTTCAAGCACCGCTGCATCGTACGTTGGTAGGTGGCACTGCGTTTTTCAAGCCAAAGGGCATAGTAACATAGCAGTAAGTGCCAAATGGGGTGATGAATGAGGTCGCCTTTTGGTCAGACTCCTTCATCCGGATCTGGTGATACCCGGAATACGCATCAAGAAAACACAGAAGTTCCGCCCCTGCCGTCGAATCAATGACTTGGTCAATGCGCGGCAGGGGAAACGGATCTTTCGGGCAATGTTTGTTCAAACCAGAGTAATCGATGCACATTCTTAGTATTTCAGTATTCTTTTTGGGTACAAGGACGGGATTTGCGACCCAATCAGTATGGATTACTTCTATTACAAAACCTGCCTCTAGTAACTTTGCTAATTCCATTCCTATGGTGCGGCGCTTCTTATCTCCAAAGCGTCGCATAGCTTGCTTCACTGGTTTAGCCCCCGGGTTTATGTTGAGGTAGTGCTCGGCGAGTTCCCTTGGTACGACATGTCAGAAGGTTGCCATGCGAAGATATCCATGTTAGCGCGGAGGAACTCGACGAGCGCGTCTTCCTATTTGGGGTCCATGTTGGCTCCGACTGAGACCTGCTTGGAATCGTCGCCTTCCTTGAAGTTGACTTTCTAGGTCTCTATCGCGGCCCTGAAGGAGTTTTTCTGTTCGGAGATCTGCTTCTTGGTGGTCTGCATTTCAGTCGGATCCACCGCGGCTCTGTAGCCTTTCAGCTCTTCTCCGGATATGACAGACTCTGCGAAGGCGGCTTCGCCCAACTCGCACTCGTGAGCCTTTTTGTAGTCTCCGGTTATGGTGATCATACCGTTAGGACCCGGAATTTTGAGCTTGTTGTAGATATAGCATGCTCTTGCGTGGAACTTGTGGTAGGTGGGCCTGCCGAAGATGATGTGGTAGGAGCTCTTGAAGGGCACTACTTCAAACGTGATCTTCTCTTCGCGGAAATTGTGAACATCGCCGAAAGCCACGGGGAGTGTGATGCTGCCGGGAGTTCGCCTTCTTACCCGAACCACACGTGAAACTCAATGTTCTGTGTTTGAGCATTCCTTGGTGAGGTTCATCCGCTCGAGTCTCCAGTACATGATGTTCAAGCTCGCTCCACCATCCATGAGGCACTTGGAGAAGTCATACCCGTCTATGCGGGGACTTACAACCAAGGCGTAGTATTCTTTTGGCACAATGGCGGGATGATCCTCCCTGTCAAATGTGCATGGAACTTCCGACCACCTGACATACTGCGGCACAGCCGGAACTGTGGCGTTCAGGATCCGGGTAGCTGACTTTGTAGCGCGGACTGTTGGGGTTCCGAGGAAGGTGTGGTAAGCCCCCACGCTCTTTTTCTCGAAGGGGTTGGATTTACCTGCGGATCCGGCTTTGGGATCCGGCGAGTTATCATCCTCGTCCATCGCCTCGGAACTGTCCTCCTCCTTGTCTTTGTTCTTGCCCTTGCCTCCTTTGCCACGAGGGCGGTGCTTCCGGGCTCGCTTGTATCCTGCTTCCGGGTCGTTCTTTAGATCGTTGACCCACTTGCAGTTGCGGTTAGTGTGAGTGGACTTCCCTAGCCGGATCCAAGTGGGCCAGCAGGGCATGTCTCTATACTCTTCGTAGGTTTGCGGGGCGCGGGATCCGCCAGCTGTGACCTCAGTGCCATGCTGCTGACCCCTGCCGGCTCCGCCTCCACGGCCGCGTCCTCTTCCGCCTCCTGAACCTCCGCGTTGGAACGCCATGGCGACCATGTCGGATCCGCCACTCTTCTGGTCATCAGGGTTTTTGCGTTTATGGCTGCTGTTGTTGCCGTTATCACGGTTCTTCTTTTGTTGGTGTAGGGGGATTGCTGTAGCTGCGATATCACCGCCTGCGTCATCATCGGCGGCAGTATGGTCGCTGGCAATGGAGATCATCTCATCCAAAGTCAGTTTATTTGCGTTAGCCAAACAAGTGAGCTTGTGCCTCAGCAATCCTCCTCTCTGCGCCGATGAAGGCGTACATGGCGGTGGTGTGGTCGACGTTTTCGCACTCGTTCCTGCATGCCAACCATCGTGTGAGGAAGTTTCTTGAGGATTCTCCCTTCTTCTGGATACAAGCTTGTAAGTCGCTTGCCGTGGCGGGTCTTTTGTAGGTGCCTCTGAAGTGTTTCTCGAAAGCGGTCTTCAGGTCAAACCAGCAAAAGATGGAGTTCTTCTCGAGGTCGCTGAGCCAGATCCGGGCTGGACCTACAAGGTACAACTGGACCATGCGGCAGGCGATATTAGGGGTGCCTCCGGCAAAGGTTACTGCATTATAGTAATCCTCAATCCAGGTATCCGGCCTTTCGGTGCCATCATAATGCTTCAGGTTTCCGGGTAGCTTGAGGTTCATCCTTGGCTTTGGTTCCTCTCGAATCATCCTGCCAAAGCACTTTGGTCCGATGTAGTCGGTTCTGTATTCGTTGAGGCGTTCCCGCGCGTCGCGCGAGCCGTGGCGAGGGGACTGTGAGCGAGAGCGAGATCTCCGGCCACCGCCTCCGCCTCCACCTCCGCCGCCACCGCTAGGTGGTGGTGAGGGAGACCTGCGAGGGGGCCGGTCCGACCTTTTGCTTCCGCCTTCGGATTCTCCCGGCCTTCCGGTGCTGGCTCCGGCTCCTGTGGCTGCCTTCGCCGTGGCGCTGGCTGCCCTGGTCGTTCCGGCGAGGTTCCGGGTCGCGCTCCTCGTTCCGACTCCTCCTGGGCTCGGGCTCACGATCATTGTTCTGGTCCCGACGAGGCTCCGGCGTGCGCTCCCTGTTTCTGTTTCTTGAAGGCAGCACATTGTCGCGGATAACAATTCCACCATGCCCCTGAGGCCTGGTGTTTCCGGCTGGACTACGGCGGCGAGAGGGACGCGGGTAACCATTGGGCGGAGGAGAGGGGTTGCGGTACTTGTCCCGTCCAGAGTACATTGCATCCTTTCCCTTTCTTGGATCTGACGGTGGTGTCTTTGATGGTACGGGGATTGGATTTGGGTGCTCCCTAGCTTTCCTTCTTCGTTCCGAGGATCCCTTTCGCGATTCGTCATCTCGATGGCGATTGTCGTGGGCGTCCTTCTGCTCAGTGGAGACGCAATGCTCGGGTTAGACTCCAACTTGCGCGAAGTGTCTGCCTTGCTCTGTTGCTTCACTGCTGAAGCGACGAGCGTGCGAACGTAGTCGATGTCAATCTCCTCGTTGTTTTTCTTCAAGATCTCCGCAGCCTTCGTCATATTGTCCTTTGGAGTTGCGAGCGGCTGTTGCTCCGTTGGAGTTGCGAAAGTGATCCTGCGGGGAGCTATCAACTCACGCCGGACCTTTTCGACCTCCTGGTGAGCTTCAACGATCTTGTCCTCCCAATGCTTTCGGAGTTCCTTGACCTTTGCCAGTCCTTCGTCCACCTCCTGCTCACGCTGGATGAAGTCTTCCACAAAAACTGCGGCATGCTTCCTTTCCTCCAGCATGGCGGCTGCGGTGTGCTTAAACTTCTTGGCTGTGGCCAGCAGCTCCACTCTCTTAGCTTCTAACGCTTCTACGTCTTCGGGAGTGATGGGTTTGTTAAGAATAACCGAGCGATAAACCGCATCCATGCCTGCTTGTACGACCATCTCTTCAGGCGACAGGAGGTCCTCCGAGGAAGAATCCCTGCGGGGTCGCTCCCGCGACATTGGAGATCCCTGATGGGACGGCTGGGGGTCAGATTGGGTGCCTGCCTCTTCTGATCCGTGTTCTCCCAGTGCCGCTACAGTTGCAAGTACCTGCTTTGGTTGGGCGGAATCAACTTCAGGCTGATCACCGTATCCATACTCCTTCACCTTGCGATCGAACTCTTCAGTGTCCATGGATTGGGTGTCTCCGGAAATTGGGCTTAGGTTTCTCAAAATGACTCTTCAGCCGGAGTTCCGCTTTCTCCGACAGCCTCTTGCTGATCCGGAGCAGCGTTGTTTTCCGGGGCCTCGACCTGCTCGGGACCAGCTCCGGCTTCTTGAGGGGCGGTTCCGGCGGTATGGGCCAAGAAGTGCACGAAGTGACACCTTTGCTTTTCTAACACCTGGGAGGCGGATCTGCATTGGTCTTCCACCGTTATTTCCTGCTCAGGGCGGATTGGGTGGGATTTGATTTTTCGAGATCTAAGGCGGAATCTTCGCCGGAGTTCCTGCGTCTCGGATCGGATCTTCGCGGCTGCGTCCGCTCAGCGGCGGTCGCGTCAGCGCTACTTACCAGTGGGTTTCCGTCGGAATCGACGGTTTCCCCGATGAAGATGTGTATGCCGCCAACTGGGACGATGGAGAGCTTGACGGGGTGGTTTTAGCCGGAATCCAACACTCATCCGGAGGGACGATCGGCAGATTTCCGCGTAAAGGACATGCCCCACAGCGATGGTGTCGTCGTAGCTTCCCATGGCGGAACCCTCCCGGTTCCGGCCTCCGGACGCCGTAGGCCCCACGGTGGGCGCCAACCGTTGCCCAAATCGACGGTACCTCGGAGGAGGGATCCTCACGAGGGGAGAAGAAGTAGGGGCCATAGGGCGGAGTGCACACGGGACGGTGGTACGCGAGTTACCCAGCTTGGGAACACCTGCACGATGACAGGGCCTACGCTGCTTTGGAATTATGGGCGCTTTCGCATTGTTACAATGAGTTGTGGTTGTGCCTCTAGGGCTCCCGGGATCCGGCTTATAAAGGCGCACGGATCTAGGGTTTACATGGAGAGTCCTAGCCGGAATACAAGTTACCTAACTACGGTACAATGTCTTGCCGTGTACGTCAAGGATCCGCCTTCCTCTAAGTACGTGCTGGATCCGGATACTTCATGGGTCGTCACGGATCCGGCCTCCTTCGTAGGTCGGTTGAGATCCGGCTCCTGTTCTGGGCTGGACTTCATCCTTCAGGATCTACAGCAACTGGGCCGCCCGATGGGCCACATGCCTCACCACCATCTATGGGCCACCCGGGCTTGCCGGATCTAGGCCACGCCGTTGATATACCCATAAAGTATACCCACAACAATCATTATTATTCTCATCATCAAATATAGGAGGCATATTGTAATCATAATCAAATTTATCCTCCATAACAGGCGGTACTAAAAGACTACTATCATTATAATCATCATAAATAGGAGGCAAAGTATCATCAAAGTAAATTTTCTCCTCAATGCTTGGGGACTAAAAAGATCATGCTCATCGAAACCAGCTTCCCCAAGCTTAGAACTTTCTATATCATTAGCAACAATGGTATTCAAAGTATTCATACTAATATGTTCCATGGGTTTTTTAATTTCGCATCAAACCATCCATGTCTTAAATCAGGAAATAGAATAAGAAGCTCATTGTTGTCCATTATGCCAAACTAGTGTAAACAAGAAACAAAAAGATGCAATTGCAGGATCTAAAGGAAATAGCTTCGCGTACTTACAACGGTGCCGGAAAAGTGCTTAGTAGCCGAGATCCGGAGTGTGAGTACCTTTTACCTTTCCTCCCGGCAACGGCGCCAGAAAAGTGCTTGATGTCTACGGGTGCTTCTATTCTTGTAGACGTGTTGGGCCTCCAAGAGCGAGGTTTGTAGAATAGCAGCAAGTTTCCCTTAAGTGGATCACCCAAGGTTTATCGAACTCGGGGAGGAAGAGGTCAAAGATATCCCTCTCATGCAACCACAACCACAAAGCAAGAAGTCTCTTGTGTCCCCAACACACCTAATAGGTGCACTAGTTCGACGAAGAGATAGTGAAATACGGTGGTATGAATAAGTATGAGCGCAGTAACGGCGCCGAAAAGTGCTTGCTGGCGTGTGGTTGATGGTGGTAATATTGCGGACAGCAGTAAAACAGTAAACAAACAGCGGTAGCAATATTTAGGAACAAGGCCTAGGGATCATACTTTCACTAGTGGACACTCTCAACATTGATCACATAACAGAATAAATAGATAGATGCTAGACTCTACACTCTCTTGTTGGATGATGAACACCACTAACTGTGTAGGATTACACGAACCCTCAATGCCGGAGTTAACAAGCTCCACAATATTCGATGTTCATGTTTAAATAACCTTAGAGTGCATGACAGATCAACATAACCAAACCAAGTACTAACATAGCATGCACACTGTCACCTTCACGCTACGAAAGGAGGCATAGATCACATCAATACCATCATAGCAATAATTAACTTCATAATCTACAAGAGATCACAATCATAGCCTACGCCAAGTACTACACGATGCACACACTGTCACCATTACACCGTGCAGGAGGAATAAACTACTTTAATAACATCACTAGAGTAGCACACAGATAAATTGTGATACAAAACACATTGCAATCATAAAGAGATATAAATAAGCACTTCACTATGCCATTCATAACAGTGAATAAGTATTCTGTGAAATATAGCCTAAGAGACCCACACGGTGCACACACTGTCACCTTTACACACGTGGGACAAGGAGTCTCCGGAGATCACATAAGTAAAACCCACTTGACTAGCATAATGACATCTAGATTACAAGCATCATCATATGAATCTCAATCATGTAAGGCAGCTCATGAGATTATTGTATTGAAGTACATAGGAGAGAGATTAACCACATAGCTACCGGTACAGCCCCGAGCCTCGATGGAGAACTACTCCCTCCTCATGGGAGACAGCAGCGTTGATGAAGATGGCGGTGGTGTCGATGGAGGAGCCTTCCGGGGCACTTCCCCGTCTGGCGGCGTGCCGGAACGGAGACTCATGTCCCCAGGATCTTGGCTTCGCGATGGCGGCGGCTCTGGAAGGTTTCTCGTACCGTGGCTTTTCCGTATCGAGGTTTTAGGTCAGGGACCTTTATATAGGCGAAGAGGCGGAGTCAGAGGGTCGATGAGGCGACGACACAACAGGGGGGCGCGGCCCCCCTGGCCGCGCCAGGGTGTTGTGTGGGGCCCCCAGGTCTCCCCTCTGGCGGCTCTCGGGTGTTAAGCTTCGTCCAATTATAAGACTCTCGGCGTTGATTTCGTCCGATTCCGAGAATATTTCCTTACTAGGATTTCTGAAACCAAAAACAGCAGAAAACAGCAACTGGCCCTTCGGCATCTCGTCAATAGGTTAGTTCCGGAAAACGCATAAATATGACATATAATGTGTATAAAACATGTGAGTATCATCATAAAAGTAGCATGGAACATAAGAAATTATAGATACGTTTGGGACGTATCACCCAGCAAAACCTTAGATGCTATCATAGCCGGAAGGTTAACCCGAGAGTGTTCCGAGAAGGGGACCTGGTGCTACGCCTAGTGCAGCGCACTGAAGGGCGGCACAAGCTTTCACGTCCGTGGGAAGGGCCCTTCATTGTGAGCAAGGGTCTGCACAATGATGCCTACTACCTAATTGATGCACAGAAATGGAAGGAAGGAAAGAAGGACATGTCAGGAGAAGAAGCTAAGCGACCTTGGAACATAGCCTTGTTGCGCCCTTTTTATTCCTGAAGATGTGATGTAAGGAGTTCCTTTTTGTACCTTATTTTCTATGAATAAAGATGTCGGCACCTTGAAACTATCTTGGGGACTGCCTATACCGAAATCGCATGCAATATGTTTATTTTTTCTCTATACCGGCTTGATTGTTGGACACTTTCTTTTTCCGGCTTAGTAACGTGCTAAACCTAAAGGAATCTTCGACTTTGCTGCTGTCCGAAACCCGGCTTCATGGCAACCAAGATAAACCGGAAGGATCTAAGCACGCGAAAAACGCGAAGAGAAACCAAAAACAAACAATCCAAAGAAAAGTTTAGCTAACCCTGGTTATACCGGTTTTTTGTGAAAACATTTCGAATTATTTCTAAGTTTAAGAAAATGCTTGCTTGGCAAAAGAACTTTGTCTCATACGCCAAACACCCAAAAGAGGTAGGCAGAGCCAAAGCAAAAGAACCAAGTGTGCATCAGATTGGATGCGGAAACATATCCGGAATCTTCACTGTGCAAAGATTAGAGCAAACCAAAACAAACCAAAGAGATCTCAATCACATAAGTACCGGCTTAACATATAAGCCTACTGGCGTACCGGTTAAGGTTAAGGTAGCACAACCAAAAGAACTTAGTATCATACATCTCTCCACCCCGGCATACTGGGGGCAAATTTTACGATATTGTTTTCACTGAGACAGGACAGGATCAGGGGGTGTAATACAAAGGAGATGAGTTATCTTGGCCAACAGGGGGTTCAGGGGCAGCTTCGGGCACAACCGGCGCTCCCGGGGCTTGCTCTGGAGGAACAGCAACTTCTTGTTCAGGGGCCTCCACCTCAGCCTCACCCTCGTCCTCATCGGCTTCTTCTTCCTCCTCATCGTCAGAAAATTCATCTTCGATGTCAGCGGGAGGAGGGATGAAGGTGCCGGTAGAGGCAAACTGGGCAACCCGGTAAGCGCGGTCACGACGCTTGGCGGTCTTCACAGGGTCCGTGTCTGCGGGCGCGTTTCCACGCAGGCTGTGCAAAGCGTCTAGATCCAGATCTTCGTACCAGGAGCAGGCAACACGAAGTGCTGCATCAGCTCCGGCACAGGCATAGTAGCGTTTCCACTCGTTGAACCTTTTGCCGGCACCCCTGAGCCGCTGGGCAAGAAGAGTCAAGTTGTCCGGCGTGGGCTCCTCGGGCCACAGGAATTTGAAGACCTGAAGGGCAACTTCCGGCACGTCGCAAAGATGCCGATCGACGACCTTCATGTGGGAGAGCCGGGCGTAGAGCGCAACGAGATGGTCGTATGTGTTCCAAGGAGCTTCCGGGTCGCGAGTAGAGTTCTCAGCCCGCAACTCCATGACCCTCTTGTGCACGTGCAGCTGGGAATACGGAAAGAGCTCTGCAAGAAAAGAAAGAGAGTGGTATTAAGATACATCGCTGGAAAATGCAAGTTGGAAAATATGAGAGAAGTTGGCACTTACTGAGAGCTTGGGCGTCGGCATCAATGACCATCAGGTCAAACTCAGCCTGATCCGCTGTAAGCTCACCATTCCGATTTTGTGCCTGCTGCAGTAACCTGGTCTCCTCCTCTAGCTCTTTCCGCAGCTGCGCGGTCGCATCGGCAAATTCCCTTCGGGCCTCCTCCACCTTGGCATCGCCAGCAGCTATGGCCTCCTTCAACGCCCGCACATGTTGTAGCCCAGCCTGGACCAGCTGGTCCTTCAGTTCAGCGGAGTTGCTCCGCTGGGCTTCCAGCGTGTTGCGGTGCTCAAGGGCCACCTTCCCCTTCTCAGCTGCAATCCGGAACGATAAAAGTTCTGTAAAAGAAGCCGGCGAGCTCAAACAAAAGAAAAGATAAACAAATGAAATTTACCCTTGAGCGCGGCGATTTGGCTGGCAAGATCTTCAAGGGAGGCTTCTGGAAGGGCGGCTGCACGGAAGAAATTTATGAGTGTTGTTCATAAAGAGAAAGCCGGTAAAAGAGAAGACGGAAGGCAAGAGCTAACCTTGGCACTTGCCATGGGTGCGCTCGAGGGCAGAGAAGGCCTCAGAAAGGTCCCGGTGCTCCCACAGCACCTCCTCGAACAGCTGCTTCCGGGAGTCAAGGGTGCCCTGCACAGATTCGGAGTTGCAGTGAGCTATGCCGGTTTTTTGCAGTTTCACGCTAAGTACTTCGTGCTTAACCCAAAACTCGGGGACTAGCTATGCCGGTTTTTTGCAGTTTCGCGCTAAGTACTTCGTTCTTAACCCAAAACTCGGGGACTAGCTATGCCGGTTTTTTGCAGTTTCGCGCTAAGTACTGTGCTTAACCAAACTCGGGGACTAGCTATGCCGGTTTTTGCAGTTTCGCGCTAAGTACTTCGTGCTTAACCCGAAACTCGGAACTAGCTATGCCGGTTTTTTGCAGTTTCGCGCTAAGTACTTCGTGCTTAATCCGAAACTCGGTGACTATGAGGATATATCTATAAGTGAAAAATTGAAAACCGGCATCGGTATAAAGAAAAAAGTTTAAGTTTAAGCGAAAAGCTTACCACCATGTTGGCGTTGGCGTCGTGCCAAGCGGTGTCAAACTCTTTCATGGCCCGCTTGAGCCGGCTGAAATGTTGCACCGTGCTCCGCGGGCCGGAGTTGTCCACCACCGGCAGCTTGTCCTTGCCGATGCCGCGCGTGGCGGCGGAGAGGTCCGTCCGGTTCCATTTCTCCACGTACTCCCTGAGAGAGCCTAGGTCGGCCTCGCCGTGGGTCAGCTCGACGATCCAGCCTAGCTGACTTGAGGCCTTCTTGCCGGCAACGACCGCGGCACGCCCGACGTGTAGCACCAAGGACTGAGCCTGGGAGCGGGAAGGGGGCGCGGTCGCTGCTGAGACCGCGGCGCTGAGCTGTTGCACGGTTATAATGGTGCCCTCCGGCGAAGTTGGCTGGGGGGCAGGAGCTGGTTTACCGGCAGGAGGTGCCGGCGGAGGCGCTGGTGCGTCCTTGGCCGGCGAAGAGGTTACTGGCGTTGTGTTGGAAGGGGAGCTGGTGGTTGTCTTCTTCTTTTTCTTCTTCTCGAGGACGGGCGGAACCAGAGGTTCCGACCGTCCGGCATCTTCGGTGCTGGCGCCCATGTTGCTGGCGCCTGTGTCTTCGTGTTTAGGAGGGGAGATGAAGTCCTCCTCCGCGCGGGAGTTTGGCGGTTCAGGGGCCGCGCACCCCAAACTTGTTTTCCCTCCCCGAGGGGAGGATGGAGCTTTGCCGGCGTCGTGATCTGCCGGACTAGGAGGAGGAGGAGAGGTCCTGGTAGCTTCCTCTGAAGTTTCCGTCCTCATACCGGTAGCGCTCCTGGAAAGCGTGAGGGCAGCCCTAGAAGAAGAAAAAAGATATTAGAGCTAGCAATGAGGCAGCGAGTGTGAAAATCTAAACCGGAAAGATGTGACATTAGTGTCTTACCCTGAGGCGACCGGGATTTCGCGGCGGCGCTTTCTCCCGGAAGGCCCACAGCCGGCCTTCTTGATGCGCTTGGCGGGGGGAGCTTCGTCGGAACCGGCGTCGGAGGCTGGAGCCTTGCGGACCCGGGAAGCCCTGCTGGTGCCGGCACCGTCGGCCGGAGCCTTGTTCTTCCGTCCTCTTGAGGCCAGAGCATCCAGAAACTCTTGGCCAACTTCGGCCGCCAGGGGAGCCACGTGCTCCTGGACCTGAGGGTTCTCATCGGCTGAAGGAGGTACTACAAAGGAAAAGTTTATAAGATAGAGGAAATGCGCATTGTACCTCGAGAACAATGACCTCATCGTCAGTGTCGGAATCATTTGCCAGATGCTAAGTTGAAAAGTTACCGGTGCGCTTGAAGTGCGTCGGGCCCATCTTGTGCTTTCCCTTCACGTAGGGATCTGCGTCCACGTCGTCGTGAAACTGGCGTCTGGGGCTGAAAGAGGCTGGCTCTTCCCTGGCGATCCGGGCAAAGTTCTGCAACATAACAGAAAATCAAGCCAAAACAGAGGTTTACAAACATACCGGAAGAAGCTTTCCGGAAATCCCGAGATCTTACTCGGGGCGGAGGAGGATCGGAGCGGCTGTAGGGCTTCAGGCCAAACTTCCCATCAGCGCGCATGTCCGTCCGGCAGATCTGCTTGGCCTTAAGGACCAAGTCCGTGAGGCTCAGCGAGTGAGTGGTGATCCTTGTTGGATCCCTCAAACCCGACATCTGGCTCATCTTGTGAGTGCGGCGCTGGAGGGGAAGGACCCGGCGTGAGAGAAACAACCGGATTATATCAACAGAGCAGAGGTTGGTCTCCTCCTTGCTCTTCTCAACAAACAGAGCCACCCGCTTGGATTCCTTGTCATCCTTGGGGTGGTTCAGCCAGTTGGTCATGGCGGGAAGCCCAGGAACATATGCCGGTAGATTGATAAAATCTTCTGGGCCCCCGTTCCGCACATAGAAGAAGGATTTTTGCCAGGTCCGGACTGATTCCAGACCGGAAAACTTGAAAAAGATGCTTCCTTGGCGGGGCGCAGGGATGCACCCCCCGCACCGGACAAAGGGTTTGGGGAGTGGAAGCTTCCGATCTTGGATCGAATTCTTCCGCAAGTTGTAGAAATAAGAGAAGTTATCAACAGTAGGAGTGATACTGGCGTATCCCTCCATGAAAGCAGTAAAAGAAGAAAGGTAGAACATAGAGTTGCCCGGAAGGTGGTGGGGCCGAAGCTCGTAGAAGTCTAAGAAGTGCCGGAAGAAATCCGACACTGGAAGGCCTAAGCCGCGCTCAAAATGGGCGGCGAAGACAACATATTCTCCGGGCTAGGGCTCAGGCTCCCGCTCTTCACCGGGGATCCGGCAAAAGTCCTCCTCCGGTATTCTCCTAGACCAGTAGAGCCAGTCTATCTCTGCTTGGGTGACGTTGGAACCCATCCAGGCTCCGCGTGCATATGAGTTAAGATCTATACCGGGGCAGTTGGCATCGGCGCCCTGGCTCGAGCTGCCAGCGTGTTTTCCTTGATCACCAGTAGCTTGACCAGAGCTACCGGCCTCTTCCTCGGACTGGGCGAGATCCTCCTCGAGCCCGTCTGCAAATTGATCCACCGGAGGTTCTTCTCCGGGCTTTCGCTGTGCTGGGTGCTGGCAGAAAGTTCCGGTAGAGAGTCTTCGGACGACATATTTTCATTAAGTTCGGAAACTAACTAACAACAGGTTTCCCCGAACCTATCTCTTCGCGAAGATCTACGATAGAGAGAAAAACAAAAGAAAAGGAAGGGATAAATACCCTACCGGACCCAAGAACAATGCTGGGAAGGGGGAAGTGAACCAGGTCAAAGGGACTAACCAGAGAGCGGCGGCGGAGATCCTCGGGGTCGAGGGGCCCGAGGGTTCGCCGGAGCTTGTCGGCGGCAGCGAACGCGGAGGCAGAGGGGGACACCATCCCTGGACAGATCAAGAACGGCACCGCGAGATCTGAATGAAGGGGGGCGAGCAAGCTCCGCTGCGTGCTCCTTCGGAGGTTCGCCGGAGAGCTCGAGCTCGACGACCGACGGCGGCGCAGAGGACTCGAACGGTTCTGGGCGCAGGAGCTCTGGATGCGTGAGAATGGCGATGAAGTGGAAGCGTGGGGAACGGAAGAGAACCGTCACACCCTTTAGAGCGAAGGAGTCCGTGGGCCGGAGCACGGCCGCCCACCCTACTTTGCCCGTGGGCCGCCACGTGGTGCAAAGCTACACGCGCTACGGAAGGATGCCACACGGAGGCCACAAGGATCCGGTGCGGCACGGATCCGGTGCGACACATTAACTGCGCGCGCGGGAGTCGAAGGATTTGATGCCTGACACTAGCGTGTCAGAAACAGTGCACATGTCACTGATAGGCACAACTTCCAACATATTCCCAACTTCGCCGAGGAGGTTTAATGGCAAAGCAACCGGAAAAAGATACCGGAAGGTTTTGTTGAGCGGTGTACTGATGTGAGTCCGGCAAAGACGCCGGGAGGTTTAACCCGAAACCGGAAGCATTAATCCGGTACATTTGGAGTAGGGAAACTGACATGGTCCGTCGGAATAGAATCCGCCGGACTATACCAGCTTCGGGGACTAATGTCGGGGGGATGGCCCGCGGTAGGCCAAAGGCCTGACAAACTTGCCCTGTTTCAGCTATCAAGATACCGGTTTAAAGATTAATCTAGATAACCAAGTTAAGCTGGCTAGTGCCAAGTGAAAGTATATCGGTATCCCAGGAGGGGTATACCGGAATGCGGTAAACATGAGAGAGGCTGGAATACCGGCATGAACTCAACTGTAGCATGTCGGCACTCTGGTCAAAGATTCCACGAAGGGCAAAAGGACAAGGATGAGTGAAGCACATCAGCTTTAATCGAAGCTCTAAAGCCAAAGCAGAAGGTGATGTAAAAGGTACCGGACGAGGTCACCGTTCCCTGATTAAAGACATCAATCTATACCGAAATTTCTCCCCGAATCCTTTCCCTTGTTACCAACCCCCCTCCCCGAATCCTCTAGCGCATTCGGCTTAATCCCAAATCACCATACGGCATATAGTTATAAAACTATGGTGATAGTGAAAGTATAGAGATGGTAAACCTAGAGGGGGTGAATAGGTTTCTACAAATTTTAATTCTTTCTTTGCAATATTAGGCTTTGCGGAATATAAAGATGAGCCTAATGCAAACTAGGTGAAGCAACCTATATGAGGATACAACTAACTCAAGCACGAAGGCTCTCACGGGCAGTTAAATCACAAGTAAGGAGTTCGGTTAGAGATAACCGATAGCACGCGGAGACGAGGATGTATTCCCGTGTTCCCTTGCTTTGCAACAAGGTACGTCACGTTTGGAGGAGTGGAGGTCCCACGAAGGATTCCCCGCGCCACGAAGGCTCACCCTATTCTCCGGAGCCTATCCCACGAAGGAATAGCTCACTCACTTGTGGTAGACTTTGAGGTAGCCTCCAAACCTTCACAATCTTGCCCGGAGCAAATCCACAGCCCGGATGCTTCCGGACTCCTCTTGCCCACCTAGGGTTTCCAAGGAACCCTAGGAAGCAAGCTTCTCAATGAATACAAGGGGGAATGAGATTTGGCTTGGTAGAACGGTAGATCGGGTCCTCCTCTAGTGATTCCCCGGAGGGATTTGAGTTTGGGTGGAGGAGGAGGGAGATCTGAGGCTTTTGGTGTTTCTAGCAATGGAGTAGGAGAGAGAGAGCTCAAGAACAGTTTATAGTATATTGCCTAACCCTTCAAGGTAGAAGAAGGGGTATATATAGTGTTCTTCAAAATCTGGCCGTTGTCACTTGCCACCTCAGCATTCTTCCCGACAAACCCGGTCAGACCGGACCACAGACCGGACAGCCCGGTCGAGAGGCCGGTCAGACCGGACTGGTGACCGGAGCATCTTTGCGTCGTCCTGGAGCTTGTCCGGTTGGTGCCCGGTTGCTGCCCGGTTTCCGAGCGGTCGACCGGACGTGGTGCCGGACCCGCCGGTCAGGAGCCCGGTTGACCGGGCCATAGACCGGACCTGCTGGTCCTCCTGTGGAGCCCGGTTTCCGACCGGTCGACCGGCCTGTACGCCGGACTGGCCGGTTGCTGGCCCGGTTGGACCGGGCAGGTGACCGGATTTCTCCTGTAACCCCTTTTTGATTGTTGTTGAAATGGGGGGTCACCTTTAGCCTTCTTGTTCCATTGATACACCTTTATACCTCTTTGGCTAATACCTGGGAATCATCTAGTAGTCATGTATTAGTCCAAATACACTAGCACGGTGTCATTGTTACCAAAATAATGGATAAGGGTAAAATACCCTTACAATCTCCCCCTTTTTGGTATACGATGACAAACCGAGCTAGAGTCACAAATAGATATTATGATAAGCTCTAAACCTTGATTCCATATAAGATATTACGAAAGCTCCCCCATAGTGTGTGCACTTGGAGAATTTGCGTTTGAATGCAAAGTGCACCACTTGTGAAACATGAGAAGCTCCCCCAATATCTTTAGGAAACAAACACGGTATGGAGATGTGCATATCAAGATATATAAGCATAACACACATAAACATCCTAACATAGAGTAGCACACATAATAGTCGTCCATACACATCCATACATGAGTTATTGGAAATAGCAAATAGTTCTTGAAAAACTCAAAGTAAACAAGCACAAGCCATATAAAATCCAAATAAGGCAACTCCCATGGCTTGTGGCACTCAAAGAACCCCGTGGTCCTAGACTCTACTCTCTTCTCCCCCTTTGGCATCGGAACACCAAAAAGGCGAAGAAAAGAGGAGAGATGCTATCGCACCCATCAGTAGTGACCAAAGCCAAGCGAGGAGGAGCTCTCGCGTGCATCGTCATCAGCCGCATCATCATCATCATGAAAGAAGACAGTGCAGTGAAACTGGCGGATAAGGAGAGGACAAAAGATGGGATCATCTTGGGTATCATCCGGCTTGAGGCACACGAGGTCAAACAATCCCAGACCCTTCAAAGTTTGAACCACAAAACGGTACTTTGTGGCTTCATGCAGTCTAAGCTCGTCAGGATTGATGGCCTTGGGTGATACAATATTACCATGCTTCATGAACTCATGAGAATCATAGAAACCCTCCCAGAGGGCTGCTTGTGTGTTGGTCCAGAAGGCCTTGTCCGAACGAGTGTAAGTGGGCTCCTTGAAGCGATACGGATTCACTGTCCTCCATTCCTGCCACTCAAGACGGTTTGCAAGCCCAACATTCATGGTTGGCACTACCTCATCATCCTCGTGGACAACTTGCTTATCCTTGTGCTTGGTAGCAACAGACTTGGTTCGACCCCGAGCTGAGCTGCCAATGTCAGTATCCTGCTGAGCTTGAGGAGGAACGCGGCTACTAGAGCGACGAGGGGGATCAATCCTTCCTCTCTTGGGAACACTGCCACGTGGTGGCTCACCACTCCAACTACCCGAAGACATTGTCCTTGTTGCCCAAGAGAGCAAGAAGAACACGTGAAAGCCTTGAGGACCAAATCCCCAAGATCTCCCAAAATAGCTTGAGAGGGACCAAATCCTTGGGTGAAGATGCTTGAGAGGTCCCGATCTATGTTTGTGTGAAGTTTGGGGAGAAGCTAGTGGTGGGAAGTGCCTAGGACGTGGTGGAGATGGTGGAGGCGGCGGCCATGGAGGTTTCAGAGGTGGGGGATAATGAGGAAGAAGATCCCCAAGGGGTATCCTCTCCAAAACATAACAGCCCGCACGGCCGGTCGGGAGTCCGGTCAGACCGGGCTGGTGACCGGCTGACCCGGCTCAGACTCCGGTCGACCGCTCGGAAACCGGACCGTCCGGTCAGGGACCCGGTCCAACCGGACCAGGGACCGGCCAGCCCAGAATTTCCTAATTTTGCCTCGTTTTTGCCCCTATGCTTTGTGTAATGTGTGTGAGTGCTCAAATGATGACATGTACATATAGATAGATAGATGATGATGATATGAGCATAGACATGGGGTTGGAAAACACAAAGTCCTCTAGGCATACCCATTGGAGAGAAAATCCAAACAAGATGTGAATAGCAACAATGGGCATGATTCGAAGTGTATATCAAGAATCATAAGTCATTTTGGAATGATTTTTGCAATAAGATCATTTGGCCTTATATAGTCAAATCAATTTGTAATGAAGGCTCAATGAGGGGCGGGGGATTACTCCCCCTATGTGAAAGCGCAAATGTCATGTGACCTCGAAGAGACATGCTTGGGTCCATATAATGACATTGGGTCTATTTATGTTGCACACATAGGTATGCATCATACCAAGACATGGTAAGATGACTATCCCCATATGTGCTATGCCTCTAAGCTAGATAGTAAGATAAATGCAAGAATATAGTGCAAGAAGTTAATCAATCCAAGTTTTTAGGATCAAGAATACCAAGTTCTCCTCTCAAGTTAACAAAGCGGGCTTCATCCAAAGGCTTAGTGAAAATATCCGCCAATTGGTAGGTTGTTCCCACATGAGTGAGATCAATATCCTTATTGGCAACATGATCACGTAGGAAGTGATGGCGAATGTCAATATGTTTGGTGCGACAATGTTGAACCGGGTTGTTGGCGATCTTTATTGCACTTTCATTGTCACAAAGAAGAGGCACCGTACCAAGAGACACACCATAGTCTTTCAAGGTTTGCTTCATCCATAACAATTGAGTGCAACAAGATGCCGCGGATATGTATTCGGCTTCGGCGGTGGATAGGGCGGTGGAGTTTTGTTTCTTGGATGACCAACTCACCAATGACCGGCCAATAAATTGGCAAGCCCCGGAGGTAGACTTCCGATCAACCTTATCACCGGCCCAATCGGAATCCGAATAGCCAATGAGTTCAAAGGTTGACCCCTTTGGATACCATAGCCCGAGAGTAGGAGTGAGAACAAGGTATCTTAGTATCCGTTTGACCGCCACTAAATGGCTCTCCTTGGGAGCGGATTGAAAACGAGCACACATCCCTACACTTAGCATGATATCCGGCCTAGAGGCACAAAGGTAGAGCAAGGATCCTATCATGGAGCGGTATACCTTTATGTCCACATCCTTCTCACCGTCACATGAACCAAGTTGCCCCTTTACGGGCATGGGTGTCTTCATTGGACTCGCATTGGTCATGTTGAATTTCTTGAGCATGTCCTTCACATATTTTTCTTGAGAGATGAAGGTGCCTTTTGCAAGTTGCCTCACTTGGAAGCCTAGAAAGAACTTCAACTCTCCCATCATGGACATCTCAAATTTCCTAGTCATCAATAGCTCAAAAGCTTTGTTATGATTGGGGTTAGTTCCACCGAAGATAATATCATCAACATATATTTGACATATAAAGAGGCCACCCCCTTTAACCCGCTTGGTGAAAAGGGTGGAATCGACCGTACCCATGCAAAACCCATCATGTAGTAAGAAATCCCTAAGGAACTCATACCAAGCACGTGGAGCTTGCTTGAGACCATAGAGTGCCTTATGGAGTAAATACACGTGGTTGGGTCGGCATGGGTCTTCGAAACCCGGGGGTTGTGCCACATATGCGGTTTCTTTTAGGGGACCATTCAAAAATGCACTTTTCACATCCATTTGATATAATTTGAAATTGTGGAAAGATGCAAATGCAAGCAAAAGACGAATAGCTTCAAGACGGGCTACCGGCGCAAAGGTATCCTCAAAATCCATACCTTCTATTTGGGCAAACCCTTGCGCCACTAACCTTGCTTTGTTTCGTATAACAATGCCATTTTCATCTTGCTTGTTCTTGAATACCCATTTGGTCCCAATGACATTGATGCGATGATCCTTGGGTCTCTCAACTAGAGACCATACTTCATTGCGAGTGAAACACTCCAATTCTTCTTGCATGGCGATTACCCAATCCGGATCGACCAAGGCTTCATGTACCTTGAGTGGCTCAAAACTAGACACAAAAGCATGATGTTGACAATAAGTGATAAGTAATGCATGGTGTCTACGAGTTACCACTCCTCTTGAAATGCTACCAAGGACTTGATCCACTTTCATGTCGCTTGCCCTTGTAGCGGCCTTGATCTTCCGAATGGTTCCTTCATGATCAATGAATTCATCTCTTGCTAGTACTTGATCATGAGGGACCATTTGAGCTTGATCATGAGTTGAGGATGTTTCTTGATCGTCATCATGATCTTGCTCCATGGAATGAGGATCTTCTTCTTGTTCTTCGGATTGTGACTCATCTTGAGTAGAGGATGGTTCTTGAGTTGCACATGATGGTTCGGCTTGAGTTGAGCTAGGCTCCACTTGTGGCGTGCTTGAAACATCTCCTCCATCATCTTGATCATCATTATGAACCTCCATGGGCCGGATGTGTCCAATGCCCATATGCTTGATGGCACTAGATGGATCATCATCATTACCTGCAACACATGGAACAACTTGCTCCACTCGGGAGCCATTATCCTCCAAGAACACCACATCACAAGATACTTCAATGGTCCCGGAGGATCGGTTGTAGTATCTATAGGCGTGAGAGTTCTCCGCATATCCAACAAATATACCCTCTATGGTTCTAGTTTCAAATTTACCGAGCTTTCCTTTGTTGTTCTTAACAAGGCATGTGCATCCAAAGACACGAATATATGTGACATTAGGCTTGTTACCGGTAAGGAGCTCGTATGGGGTTTTGTTGTGGAGGGGACGGAGGAAGAGCCGGTTGGAGTAGTGGACGGCCGTAGAGATGGCTTCTCCCCAAAAGTTGTGGGGTGAGTTGAATTCACTCAACATGGTTCTTGCCATCTCAATGATAGTCCGGTTCTTCCTTTCAACAACACCGTTTTGTTGAGGGGTGTATGGCGCTGAAAACTCATGCTTGATGCCCTCATCATCAACAAACTCTTGCATAGTGTAGTTCTTGAACTCGGTGCCATTGTCGGTCCTAATTGCCTTGATCTCGGATTCATACATACGTTGAGCTTTCTTGGCGAAGGTGATGAACTCTCTATGGGTCTCGTCCTTAGTCTTGAGGAGAAAGACCCAAGAGTATCTTGAGTAATCATCAACAATGACAAGTCCATACTTGCTCCCACCAAGAGTATCATAATGTGATGGCCCAAAGAGATCCAAATGAAGGAGCTCCAAAGGCCTAGATGTGGAAACAATACTCTTGATGGGATGCTTCTTCTTGAGTTGCTTTCCGGCTACACATGCACTACAAACACGATCTTTCTCAAAAGAAACGCCGGTTAGTCCCACAATATGCTCACCCTTTAGGAGTTGTTTAAGATTTCTCATGTTAACATGACCAAGGCGGCGATGCCACAACCAACCTTCGTCATGCTTGGCCGCCATTAGACATGTGGAGAAGGAGGGGCTCTCTTTCGAGAGGTCAACCACGTAAAGGTTGTTCTCCACATATCCAACGAGGACCAATTTGAGATTGTCACTCCTAAAGACTTGCACATAATATTTAGTGAAATATGAATTGTAACCGGCATCGGCAAGATGATATATAGAAAGTAAGTTATAGCCAAGGTGTTCAACAAGCATAACCGTCTCAAGGCACAAGTCCTTAGAGATTGCTACCTTGCCATACCCAAGTACCTTTCCCTTTGAGTTGTCACCAAAGGTAATGCTTGACTTCTTGTTGATATCTTCAATGAATTGATCAAGCACACCTTTTCCTCCGGTCATATGATTGGTGCATCCACTATCAAACACCCATTTTGGACCACCGGAGGAATACCCCTACAAAATCAAGTAGAGGATTTAGGAACCCATCGATTAATGGGTTCCTTTGCAATGGCAACAATATCTTTTGGTACCCAAATTGAGTACCCTCTATAAGCATAGCCATTAGGAGGGCCAACATAGTTAGCATAAACATCACCATAATAATCAACAAATAATGCATAGTGATCGTTTGGCCCCGTGCGGTCACCACTAGTGGCTTTGCCCCTTGAGGCTTTGCCATTATTAGTGACCTTCTTGTTCTTATCTTGAGCGGGTTTCTCCTTCTTGTAGTTGTTCTTCTTGTGAGACTTGGGAACATATCCAAGTCCATACTTTTGATTGTTTGACCTTTGCTTACTCAAGAGGTCATCCAATCCCATCTTGTTCTTGGCGGTGGTGAACTTAGCAAGTTCCTTTGTTAACCTAACATTTTCCTCAAGAATAGATGCATGCTCACAAGAGGATTCATTAGGATGATAGTCGAGACCATATTTAGTCACCAAGGATTCAAGATATGCATTGGTCTCAATATGCAAAGAGAGTTCCTCTTGTAAACGAACATGTTCCTCAACAAGCTTAGCATGCTCACTAGTAAAAGATGTAGGGGAACTAGCATGCTTTTCAACAACAATGGGATCCTTCATTGATTCAAGTGCTTTTATGTAGGTTTCTTGAAGTAGGTCATGGTTCTCTCCAAGTTTCTTGAGCTCATCCTTTACAAGCTTGTTAGCTCTTTCAAGGTGGTCAAGATCCCTAGTGAGAGAAGCATGAGCAACTTCAAGTTCCTCCTTTGAGGAATGGAGCACTTGAGTCAAAGATTGAGCCCTATCAATAGTTTCTAGGTCCTTAACTTTATCAAGTTCATAGGTTTCAATTTGTTGCTTAAGGCCTTGAGATATGCACCTTTCGGTTTTTAGCTCTTGTCTTAGGAGATTGAATCTCCGTTCCTTTTCATCCAATTGATATTCTAATTCCTCAATGGACTCATCCTTTTCTTTGAGAGAGTCCATCAAGAAATCAAACTTGACAAGAGCTTTACCACGAAGGGTGCATCTAACATTGTAAAGTTCCTTAAGCACATTTAGTTCATCTTGATTTTCATTTTCATCATCAAGAACACTAGATAGGGAAGGTGGAGGTTCCATTACCTTGGTTTCCCTTGCCATAAGACAAGAGCCAACGATTGTAGAGGAGGAAGAGTCATCGGAGTCATCCTCTTGAGTGATTCTTGCCATGAAGGAGGAACCAACATCATTCTCCGTGGAGTAGTCCTTGGAGTAGTCATATGTGAAGAGTGACCCGGGCTTGGAGTAAGCCAAACCGGCCACCCCGGCCTCCTTCTCCTCATCTTCTTCCTCATCATCGGACAAGTACTCGGCTCCAACAAAAGCTCTTCCCTTGTTCTTCTTGAATCGATCGTTGATTGGGTTTGGCTTCAATCTTGGCTTGACCCCTTTGATGAATCTTGGCTTGTCTACCCTTTTCTCATAAGGGCACTCATTTGCAAAGTGGCTATCTTCATCACAATTGTAGCAAGTTCTCTTCTTCTTCTTGTCATTGAGAAGCATTGGAACTTTCCCTTGTACTTCTTGGCAAAGAAGGCAAAGTCGGTACGATGTCACTAGTTGAAGTCATCTCCTCATCTTCTTCAATTTCATATTCTTCTTCTCCTCCATGGTCAGCTCTAGCCTTGAGGGCAAGGTTGTGTGACGCTTCATGGTTGTGTGAGGCTTCATCAACACGGTTCATTGCCTTGAGCCTCTTTCCGGCTTTGGCCATGTTTTCATTGGCGGCCACATAGGAGACTAGATCATCGGAGTTGAGATCGGCACTCTTGGTCATGATTTGCAAGTTGAGTCCAAGGTTGGTATCTTCTTGTTTGACGGCAATCATAGCAATGACCTTGGATTTTATGAAGGCTTCGTTCATCTCGAATCCGTCATTGTACTTCTCAGCACCAAGACCCTTGACCCTTACTTTCAGAGCACCAAGCCTAGCATAGGCATCGAATACGGATTCTCCATCTCGAATCATGAACTGGTAGGCCTCTTGCTTTGCGGTCTCATAGAGAGATGATTGGATCAAATCGGTTCCCTCTTGGAGTACTACGATCCGATCCCACAACTCTTTAGCGGAGACAATGTCATCAACTTGATCTAGAAGCTTGCGGTTGATGCCACTTCTAATCTTGTCACGTGCGGATGCATTGAGTTGACGGTTGTAGAACTCGGTGGAGGTCAACCGAGTAGGATCTTGTGGCTCCCGATGTCCATGAACAATGAGTTCCCATAGCTCCACACTGCAGCTGCGAATATGAGATTCCATAGCAGATTTCCAATGAGGAAAGTGAGTTCCATCGTAATGGGGAACGGTCCCACTATGGTTTATATGAGGCATGGGTGAAGTGTTTCTGGGATAGCTATGGTCAACCTCATGGAAGGATTCTTTAGAAGCCGAAGCCCCACTAAGAGTTCCACCCGCAGTTAGGTTCTTAAGCATGGCAGTCATTTCTGTCATTTGGTTTTGTAGCTCATCCTCCTTTTTCTTCTTCTCGGCATCATATGCCAAGAATCTAGATTTCATCTCTTTAACCGAAAGGTTAGAGTCTTCATCTAGACCCTCGAAGAGTTTATCCATCTCACTCTTAAGGCGGTGAAGCCCTTAATAAGAGTCCAGGCTCTGATACCAATTGAAAGTATAGAGATGGTAAACCTAGAGGGGGTGAATAGGTTTCTACAAATTTTAATTCTTTCTTTGCAATATTAGGCTTTGCGGAATATAAAGATGAGCCTAATGCAAACTAGGTGAAGCAACCTATATGAGGATACAACTAACTCAAGCACGAAGGCTCTCACAGGCAGTTAAATCACAAGTAAGGAGTTCGGTTAGAGATAACCGATAGCACGCGAGACGAGGATGTATTCCGTGTTCCCTTGCTTTGCAACAAGGTACGTCACGTTTGGAGGAGTGGAGGTCCCACGAAGGATTCCCCGCGCCACGAAGGCTCACCCTATTCTCCGGAGCCTATCCCACGAAGGAATAGCTCACTCACTTGTGGTAGACTTTGAGGTAGCCTCCAAACCTTCACAATCTTGCCCGGAGCAAATCCACAGCCCGGATGCTTCCGGACTCCTCTTGCCCACCTAGGGTTTCCAAGGAACCCTAGGAAGCAAGCTTCTCAATGAATACAAGGGGGAATGAGATTTGGCTTGGTAGAACGGTAGATCGGGTCCTCCTCTAGTGATTCCCCGGAGGGATTTGAGTTTGGGTGGAGGAGGAGGGAGATCTGAGGCTTTTGGTGTTTCTAGCAATGGAGTAGGAGAGAGAGAGCTCAAGAACAGTTTATAGTATATTGCCTAACCCTTCCAAGGTAGAAGAAGGGGTATATATAGTGTTCTTCAAAATCTGGCCGTTGTCACTTGCCACCTCAGCATTCTTCCCGACAAACCCGGTCAGACCGGACCACAGACCGGACAGCCCGGTCGAGAGGCCGGTCAGACCGGACTGGTGACCGGAGCATCTTTGCGTCGTCCTGGAGCTTGTCCGGTTGGTGCCCGGTTGCTGCCCGGTTTCCGAGCGGTCGACCGGACGTGGTGCCGGAGCCGGTCGAGCCGGGACCGATAGACCGGACCTGCTGGTCCTCCTGTGGAGCCCGGTTTCCGACCGGTCGACCGGCCTGTACGCCGGACTGGCCGGTTGCTGGCCCGGTTGGACCGGCAGGTGACCGGATTTCTCCTGTAACCCCTTTTTGATTGTTGTTGAAATGGGGGGTCACCTTTAGCCTTCTTGTTCCATTGATACACCTTTATACCTCTTTGGCTAATACCTGGGAATCATCTAGTAGTCATGTATTAGTCCAAATACACTAGCACGGTGTCATTGTTACCAAAATAATGGATAAGGGTAAAATACCCTTACAAAGACAAGAAAGATCGACATCAATCATTCGGCAAGGAACATTTTTCATTCATATTCAGCACATTTAGATAAGACGAGTCCTTACAAAAGACGGCTCCTAGAGAGCCCATACAAATTTTTGGGAGCAACAAAAAGTGGCGCTAGCTACAAAAGATAAAAGAAAAAAGAGACACGGGTTGGTCTACTTGACCTCCGTCCGAGCGGTGCTAGCAGAAGCGGAGGACGTCGGGTCAAGGAAGGCAATGAGTTTCTTCGAGTGAGGCTTGGCATCCTTCACCAGAACCTTCCACTTCTCCGATTTTATGCCCTTGGGAGTGCCAGCTTTCACCCAGTCGACTTTCTGGCTGCTGGCTCCGACCAGGGTAATAGTTCCTTCGACTCCAATCTTCAGGCTAGCCTGACGATAAGCAGGATCTTCTGGCGCCATGAAATGCTGGATCAGCTGGGAGAAGATCTCCGGCTGGGTATCCTTGGGGAAGAAGTGGGGAAAGATGCGCTTCAGGGCGGCCCGTGCGGAAGAAATGTTTGTGCGCGCCAAGTCGCAGTTCAGTTCAAGAATTTCGAGAGCGCCATTAAGACGATCATCAGATTCTTGGTTTAAAGTATACTGCTCACCCATCCTCCCTGCTGGAGAAAAGCAGGAGTTTGTCAAGACTAAAGACAAACAAACACAAGCAAAAGAAGAAGGCCAATGAAAGCGCGGCTTACTTGTAAATCTTTGGTTCTGCGTTTCGAAGCGCTCCACATGGCATTTTTGCGCTCGACTTGCTGGGCCTTGAGCCTCTGGCGAAGACTCTCAACAGCAGTGGCATCTTTCTCAGCCTTTTTGCGAGCTGTCTCGCTAGTTTTAAGCTTGGCCTCCAGCGCGTCGACACGTTCTCCGGCATGGCGGAGTGCCTCTGAAAGGAAAACGTTAGAAGACGAAGAATCAAGATTGGGATATGAAACATATTAAGAGCATCGCAACTTTACCTCTTAAAGTGGCGGCCTCATCGTGGAACCTAGGTTGACCAGATCTTTCATTAAGGGCTGCACAAAGTCGACAAGATAGAAAAACATCATCAGGAGAGCAACAATTTGACAAGCAAAAGAGATGACAAGCGGGAAAAAGGGAACTTACATCTTTAAGGAGAGGAGCCGATGTACTCCCAGTGGCAAGCCCTTGTGTGATACCAGCCCCGATCCTAGCTTTCTTCGCCTTCGGCGCTCGGGGGCTGGGCACGGGAGTTGGCGCTTCTGAGTTATGCTACGTGGGAGGCGAGGTTTCTGCAGCAGCACGGTGTTCTTCGGAAAGAACCAGCGTGTTGGAGGTGCTCGTAGGAGCTGGCCCATGAGCTGCGGGTTCCTCTTCTTCTGCTCCTTCGTCAGCTCTGTCAATATAGCAGCAAAGTAAAAATATGAGAGTACCAAAGGAAAAAGAGATAGACAAAGATAAAATAGAGCAACTTACGAGCTAACAACGCCAGTGTCGGTGAAAGGGTCGAAGGCATCTTGTTCCTCCGGGGAAGATTCTTCAGCAGCTGGTTCGGCGAGCTTGGATGCGCCGGAATCTTCGTCATTGTCTCTTTTCCTCTTGTGCCCATCCGGAGAAGTGGCAAGAGGAGGAGAGATGGAGTGGGCAGATTCAGAATGTTGTTCTGATTCTGTATATTTTTCGGAGGAACCCGCAGATCTTTGAGATTCCACGCCTTCACTCTCAGGAAGAGAGGATTCTTCCGAATCGTCGGTAACAATGACTCGACCATCCACCTCTCCACCTTCAGGTAGTGGGGGAAGAGAGGAGAGAGTTTGGTGGTCCTGCAAGGTAGAAAACAAAGAGAAGGCAAGAAAATGAGCACACAAAGGACACCAACAGCAGTCGAAAAATAGGAAACACAACCCGAAAGAAAATACTTACTTCGGGAAGAGCGTGGCTACCACTATATGGTTCCACGCGATAGGACGACGGTACTTCGTGGTTTTTGTTCAAGGAAGTAAAACGGCGGACGAGCCTCTCCAATTCCTTCACAGAAAGGTCCTTAGAAATACGGTCGACATCCTTAGCACCTGAATACATCCAGAGAGGATTGTTGCGAGCCTGCAGAGGCTGCACTCGAATCCGAAGGAAGTGTGCAATTTTTGAACACCCGAAAGTTCTTCCCCGTCGGTGTTTTGAAGCTCGTGGATGCGGGTCATCAGGGCGTCGGTGGCCACCTTTTCTTCGGCTGTGGCTTCTGTGTCCCAAGACTTGCGCCTCTGAATCTCTTCGGTAGGATCAAAGGGCACGAGACCATACTCTTGGACGAGAGAGGACTCGTCCTGGATGTACAGCCACTTCTTGCGCCAACCTTGGACGGAGTCGGGAAACTTCACGTCAAAATAATCGACATCGGGACGGACGCAGATACAACGCCACGTACATTGTAGGTGAAGTTCCTTGAATTGTTGCGCCGGAGGTAGAAGATGCGTTTCCAAAGGCCCCAATGGGGATGGATGCCCAGGAAACACTCACAAAGAGTGATAAAAATAGAAATGTGGAGGAGAGAATTTGGGGGTCAGCTGATGCAGCTAGATCCCATAGATGAACAACAAGCCACGAAATAATTCGTGGACAGGAACGGTAAGGCCACGAACAAGGAAGTCGACGAAAGTTACCCGGAATCCAATCAATCAGAGGATGAGGAGAGCTCTCATCTCCGGCATCTTCATGGCCTCCTTCTTCTTCAGCAGACCCATCTTCTTCAGTAGCTTCTGGTCTTGGGCGGAGATCTTCGACCGCTCCCAGCCTGAGACCTTGACCTTCTCTGCGGGCTCGTCGGTGCCCGGAGTGCGGTTCTTGTATTGCTTCGTGTGCGGAGCCATGGCGTAAACTTTGGTGGAGAAACAAGGGGAGAGAGAGCTTGTGTGCGAGGAGCTCGAGAAGCAGCAATGGTGAAGAGAGAGATGAGATGTGCGGTGCAGTGAAGGGGATGAATGAGGAGTAAAGGATGAATTTATAGAGAGAAGATTATACGTTCAGCCGTTGGATGAAAAGGGGGAGTGTTTTGAACCTTACGTGTGTCCAAAGGGTAAACGGGTCTTACCGCTCCAAATTTACTGAAGGGAAGTTACTTCGAGCATGCCGGAAATTACGGAGGACGTGTGTCCCCCACTTGCGCGACATGTAGATGGCACAGAGTTTTGGACCCATGACCCAGTGAGGTGACAGGAGTCGTGGCTTCCCAAGATGGCGTCGTGGCTATCGTCAGCTGCAACGTCATTCAAAAAGCTTCGAGTGGTTTAACAAAATATAGCGACAACAAAACTTCGAGTTCTAAAAAATAAAAACTTCGAGAGCCTATGATCAAATGCAAGCATTTGTTCATATGCTCGGGGGCTACTTTTATCAAAAGTATTGTTTATACTTCTGATAAGAGGATGAGGCGAAATAAAAAAATATAGAGTTGACAAAAATAGCAAAAGTTGAGCCTACAACAAAGTGCAAACACTCAGTTGTAGCCTCGGGGGCTACTCCCATCGGGAGCACTGGTCGCGCACCCGATGAAATATGAGGAAGAGAAAACAAGAGAATGGCAAGACAATATAGAAGTGCAAATGAAGTAATTATCATCGTACATCTTCGAGTTACACATAACTCGTCATGTACTCCCATCGGGAGGTGAAGATATTGTCATGTGACAACTCGAAGAAATTCGCAATTCCAGCAGCCGACAAATGCACTCGACAATATATTCTCAGAGCGCGTCCGCCGCGGTAAAAACTTTGAATGCCATAACATTTTACAAAGGTAAGTCCCCAGGATCCGTCCTGTGTGGCGTGGTATCGCACCCGAATGCGCTCTCCCACTTTATCCGTATCAACAGATACGAAGAAAAATCCTAGCGGACGCGTTAGGTATTCAATAAAGCATAACTGGGATTCGATTCACGATAAGACCTTAAGCGGCGCGTGACGAATTACGCCAGTATACCGAGTTCATGTTCAGGGACTTGAGCTTGAGGTAGGTTTATGCGAGTTTGCCACAAGGGCAGTTAACTGGTACCTGATCCGCCAGATGAACCAGCCCCATCTACCAATATCCCTGTACAAAATATATGTTAAGCAAAAAGATTCTGCTCAGTGATATATGAAGATGCGACTCAATTCTACGATGGAGATTTTTCTTGATTCTACTATTCAAACAAAATCTTGGGGGCTACTGACATAGGCATCCTGAATAGGCCTGCCAAATAAATTACCCGAGGTTATTTGGAAGCCCACGACTCGAAGCTTTCAAGTCCCAGAAGCCCGACGAACATCGATAAGGAATCTAGAGTTATATTAGGAATCACGAATCATGTAATTATACGGGAAAGACTCGGATAGTTTCCCAGAGCTTGTAACTTGTACGGCATGAAATCCCTCGACTCTTCCTCCTATATAAAGGGGAGCCGAGGAAGAGCCGAGGGGAGGAGAAGCCATCAAATCTATTGTCAACATACAACCTAGTTTTCCTAGTCGAGCGCCTTTTCGGGTGAACCTTCGAGATCTACTTGCCCTCTACTTTCTACGAAACTCCAAGTCTACAATACGTAGGCATTGACAAGTAAATCCCTTGTCGCCCCCTTTATATCTGAATGACCCTGAGCCTCCACTGACCCACTTTCATATTTTCTTCCTATCATCCAGCAAAAAAGCACACCACAAACCAAAAACCATACTACCTCCATCGCAAAGCCTAAGGTTTTTTTAAAAAGTCAAACCAAGTAAAGTTTGATCATATTTTAGAAGAATCTATCAACAAATATGATATTATGTAAATATCATATAAAAATATATTTCATTATCTATCTAATGATATCGAACTTGTATTGTGCATGTTAATGATTTTTTCGTAAAATCTTGGTCAAACTTGATATGGTTTGACTTTCTTAGAAATAATATAAGCCTTAAACTTTGGGATGGAGGTACTATGTGGCAACCCGTGGGAATTGAACTGTCCGCCACCTTCGGTAGTGTACATGTTTTTTGCAAGGATCACTACTTCTACAACATTTTTTGCGGTTTCCACAACTTCTACGTCTAATGTCTAATCTGTGGCACATTCCACTAATTATTTGTTAATACATCGTTGGGAGTGAGACTAGCCAGACTGACTTGCGGTGCCAATGCCAGACTATCTTGTGGCGCTTGACGCCTTGTGGTGCCCGCGCCGGGTGTCCTACAATTCTACGCCGGATTGTGTATGGGCGGGTCCCCCATACCGATACCCGCTAAACTCTCTGAAATTCGTCCTCGCATTCTCCTTTGGCCAAGGCATATGGTTAAGTGTTTAAATGATTTTTATCACGTCAAAATACCATAAATGATAGTTTTTATTGATATTTCATCATTCCGTTAACATAAAAGGTGCGTGAAAGTGTAGTGAAATACAAAATCCTATTGCTACACAAGAACATCTATATGAAATAACGAAGTAAAAAACACTTCAAAAATACACTCATCACGTCCTCCATGGGCTTGCTCTCTGCCCGGGGTGGAAATTCTTCGCGGGATGACTCTCCCTCCCCGTCCTCGGAGGAATAGGCCACCGCCAAAGACTCGGGACCATGAGGGTTGGTGTTAAAAGAGACCCCTGACTCTGAATCCTACCACGATGCCTCTGGCACCGCACGCAGGCTGCAGCCAAAATCTCGTGACTATGCTTGTCGAAGAAAAGCGGAAGGAACCCCTTCGACCGACCACCAGTGGCCGTGGGCAAGAGGAGCTCCTTTATCAGCCTGGCATACTCATCTCGGGGCTGATCTTGGTCCTTCCTAGGTCGAAGGAGGGCCTGGTCATTAGGTCTTGGTATGCCCACGCCGGGCAGACCTCCTTTGCAGCGGCGCTAGGCGCCAGCGAAGATAGTCCGAGATGACGACATGCACCTTCAAGCCTTTGTTTGAGAGTACCTGAATCCCGTCCGTCACGGGCTTGCTTCAGGATCGCATCCTGAGCACTCGGCCTCCCCCGCCCTAGGCAAGGCTGAGCCACCTCTTGGGGATCTTACATCTATGGGAAGTGGTCCTCCACGTGCGCCACACAGTGCTCGCCGTGATACTCTTCCCACTTGGATTTGAACTTCCCCTGAAGGTACTTCTTGGAGAGATTAATCCGAAGATGGAAGATAATCCCCCCTCCCCCGATAGTCCTCGGTTTCATGCAATCGAAGGACACCTCACTCCGACACCACTCTCGATTGTCGATGGACCTGACCTGGCTAGTTTAGTCTTGCAAGACGCGGTGATCAGCCAGCAACGACCCGGGATGCCAGGTTCAACCACCGCACACACGTGATAGCTAGGTCGCCTTCTCGTCCAAGGAAGGAAGAATATAGAAACATGCATGCCGAACATACCCAGAGGTTAGCGAACTCGGGTAGCCGCGTGCTGGATATTAACTATTATCATCATTGCAGATATCAATCAGTGCGCGCCTCTGTCTTGTATTATTGTCTCTGCAATTCATGTGTGGTCACACGGATATGCATGAAGCCAACAACCAACCATTGATAGATAGTTACATACACACATGACATGACAAAGTGGTTCAGATGGTTGCTAGCTAGCTCGTGGCGGGCTATGCCAAGTTGCCAACGTAATATAGAAATGTCCAACTTAGTGATTTGGCGATCACATCTTATAATTAAGTTGTCTTACACCTTGCTAAGATGAGGCAGCGTCGTGGATCTCATCTGGAGCATGTGATTTTGACCTGTGAGCTACCCTACCTGATGCATGTATGCCATCTTATCTCGTACTACAATACACAAGTGGAAAGACATCATTTTTCTTTGCCTCTCTATATAAGCAGAGTTCCTAGCTTAGTCAGCTAGGAGGGAGAATTGTACACTTGCATCTATCAAAATACCAAGTGTGCATTTCATCAGAATTATTACAGCATGTCTCTAGCAATCCGGCCGGAAATAACGAGCTCCTTCCGAGACGACGAGGAGCAGGCGGGCGCCGCCGTGCCTCTCCTCGCGGCGGCCTCTCCAACCCGGAGCCGGAGCCACGCCGGCGACGTGCATATCCTGTCGGCGGCCTTCCTCTTCGTCTTCTCCGCCTACCTCCCCACGCAGAACCTCCAGAGCACACTAAACGATGTAAGTATGTTCATGCATACCTACGCTACACTACAAGGTTATCAATCTTTCTGCCCAACCTGACATCTTCCTCTATTGCGGTGCTCGATGATCCTGCAGGACGGCAACCTGGGCGCCGTGTCGATGGGGATCGTGTACGTCTCCTTCACGGTGTTCGCTGCCACGGCGGCGGCGGTGGTGAGGGGGCTCGGGTCCAGGGGGGCGCTCCTGCTCGGAACCAGTGGCTACGCGCTCTTCATCCTCGCCAACCTACACCCAACGTGGTACACCATGGTTCCTGCTTCCATCTACCTGGGTTTCGCTTCCTCCATCATGTGGGTTGGCCAGGTAAATTGACCGCAGTAAATTTATGATCATTTCCCTCTAAATGTGCATTGCAAATTATACTTCACTTGCCACCATGATTTTTGTTATCTGACCTCCTCTAACAGTGAATAATTAAACAACAAGAGAATCCAATCGAAGAATTTTGACACAAATTAGTCTATAAAAGAAAAACCTTGGGCTAGACTATGGGACCGATGGCACTCTACTTGGGCAGTCAGGTGACACGGGTCATTCTCGATCTCCTTATCTCTTCTTCCTTCCCACATTCTTTTCTGTTTCCTAATTGGTCAGGGAAGTGGCTAGATAAGACTGGTATAGCTGTCCACGTATCCACACAACTAGCTTGAAAATAACTTTCTTGGATAAAAGAAACTTTTTGTTGTCTCGAAACATTAAAAAAACAGTTTACAACGGGTCTCTACGTTACAAGATGCACACACCGGCTCATGTACTTAGCTAGGTGCACGGACATATCATTCACGATGAGAGAGAACACGAAAGTGAGGACGTGTCATCTAAAGTTCATGTGCCTATTCTATCCAACATGCGGACTGCAACAAAGAGACAGAATGTGAAGGTTATAACTTATAAGAGCATCTACATCGTCGTAGCCCCTAAAGCGAAATAAGGGTTGTCCATGTCCTCAGAAACCCAAAAAACTTAGACAAAGTCCACCAATAGCCCTAGATTAGCAGCCCCCATTTTCGTATGACATGTGGGGCCCCATGATTGTGGCTCATATCCTTGTACTGGTTCGGACGTTAGCTGCGTCATCGAGAATGAGGACGAGAGGCGGTGTTGTCGAAGGATGGAACGAAGGGACCAAAGGCCGCGTAGAAGTTCTTACCGGCAATGTGGGGGCCCCGATCGGCTAAGTGGGAGCTCCAGCCGCAATAAGGAGCGTGGAACCAGGATGAGAGGTTTCACTGTGAGGTGAATGGGAAGCTGCCGCAAAGCCCTTGAATTAAACCATGGTGGTTCACATTGGAGGTACCGCCGCCGCGAAGCCAACCGGATATAACAGAGGAGGTGCGTGTCCAGGATTTTTTTCTCCAGCCTCGTCCAATTATCTATAGGAGTTGGGGGCTGGAGCCCTAGACTAGAGGCAGGAGGAAATTTGGGGCCTTTCTCTTTCTAGGAGCGAACCTCTCCTTTTTGGTATCCAATCTAGAGCAGATTGCAGAGTAAATGCATTAAGAAGTTGTGGCGTGGTAATGGTCTAACCTATGAGTTGTCATCCATCGTCGATCCAAAATTCAATGGCCCGCAACTGGTTTGCTCCATTTTTTAAGATCTAAACGTTTGCTCAATAAGTTTTTTTGTTGGGCCTCATGCCCCGAAAATTGCTTTAGGGCCTCAAATTGGTCGCCACTAAAGATGCTCTAAATTGGATACACTAGTTTCAAATTATCTAATTATGTATTGCTGTCAATATATCAACCTGCTTAAGGGACAGAAGAAATAAAAGACATGGGGCACACAAGTAGAACACAACTTTCATTCGCAAAAAAAAAGTAGAACAAAAAACAAACAAAAGTAGAACACAACTTCACATTGTATACCAAATGCTCTCATCGACAACTGCACGCGTGGAGTTCTCCTGCGAAGACGAGTCAAAATCCTCCATAACGGTCATTGGACATCTCTACCTGTTTTCAGGGCACATATCTTACCTCTGCTGCCTTCAGCCACGCAACAGAGAACAAGCTCAACGATGGCCAAGTTTTGGGACGATTTAACGGTGAATTCTGGGGAATGTTCGCAAGCACTCAGGTATGTATAAGCAGAGCGCACCAATAAGGCAATACCACACCTACAGAGGAGTTGCTGAAATTTTGGTCCAAATATATAGTGTGCTAACATTCAGTATTTTGCAGGTCATCGGAAATCTGATCTCGCTCGTCGTGCTGAGAAATGACAAGGTTAGCACCTAAAATCAGATTATTAACTTCTGATATATATACAATTTCGATTATCTTAGATTGATCGAGCTGATGTTATCAATGTGCACTAAATTGTCTAGGATGGGGGAGGTGCCGAGGAGAAGAACCTGCTGTTTACTGTCTTCCTGGGCTGCATGGTGGTTGGCATCATGCTGATGTTTCTGCTCTCCAGAAGAGATGAGAACATAGGAGTGGAGGGAGGAGACCATGAGCTCCCAGAGAAATCCCTTCTATGGGACATATCGAAATCCGCGGTCGCGCCGCTCGCCGACCGTAGGATGCTCCTCCTCGCTCCCCTCCTCGCGTACTACGGCCTACAAAAGGCATTCGTGTGGTGAGCAGATCACATCACTCGATCAGTGCTAAATTAGCCTTTCATTCTGAACAGCCTTATCACTATCAGCATCAGCACTGAACAGTGACTTGTAAGCAGGGCCGTCTTCACAAAGAGTATCGTGACACCCGTCCTGGGCGTCGCCGGTGTGGGAGGCGCGATGGCTTTGTACGGCACGTCTGGTGTCATCGTAAGTGAAAACGCCACAAAGTGATAGTACTAGCACCAACCCCATCGATCACCAAAACACTCTCGTGAAGCTTCACCTAACTTCGAGAGATTGATTTCTTCGCACTGAATTTCAGAGCTCGCTGGTGGCCGGCCGTCTGACCACCGGGCTCTACTCGTCGACGCTCATCGTGTCGGCCGGTGCCGTCCTCCAGGCCGGCGTGCTCTTCTGGCTACTTTTTTTCTACAGGTTTGGTATCACGTCAGACTGTCAGCTATTATTGTTTCCACGATTAATTTCTAGCTTTAATTTTTCATGGATCTGGTGATCATAAGCGTATGTTTGTGTCCGTCTGCAGTCCCGTTGGTGGTGTGCTCGGCTCAGCAGCTCCGCTGCTCGTCGGCGCCGTGTGGGGCGTGGGAGACGGCATCCTGAACACGCAGCTGAGCGCGCTGATCGGGCTCCTCTTCAAGGACAAGGAGGCGGCGTTCGCGCTGGGAAAGATGTGGCAGGCGGCCGCGACGGCGGCGGTCTTCTTCCTGAGCCCCGGCGCCACGCTGCAGGGGATGCTCGCCGCGGTGGCCGCTGCGCTGGTGGTCGCCCTCACCGCGTTTCTGTCCCTGTCCCTCGTCGTCGAGAGGTCGTACGCGCTGAAACTCTGAAGTGCGCGCGCTGAAACTCTTAAGGCACTCCACGATTTTGAGTTACGTCTCGTACTGGTTTGGTTGCAGCGGATTTCAGGAATGCTACACGAACGGATAGACACGATACGTATGGATTTTTGTTACACCGACCTGTCAGTTATACAAGGGCTGCAGGAGATTTTCACAAACAACCACTTGTGTTGCTGCCTGTAGTGTGAAGCTTTTTTTTCCTTCCGTATTCAAATTTTATTCGATCTACTAAGAGCATACGTCACAAATTTAAAGCCACCACTCAACAACTACAAACCAGATAGTGGGCATGGTGTGAGAGTCTTATGCCCTAAAAACGCAAACAATATCGCACCAGCTAATTACCGGAGGTTTCACCGAGTCACGCTATGGTCAGAAAAGGAGCACACATCCAGTCTACCAGATCCTCGATGAGCACCTCATTCACTCGCTTCAGAAGTTGTCACCACCATCAACAACTAGTCCATTCTAGAGCAGAGATCCGCATAGCCCTTGACATGCCTGCTATCGACGCCGCTATGGTGCCAGTCAGTGCCCTTCCTATGCGAGTCCATCTCGCCACATTTGTCACCAAGGACCCGCTGCGCCACGCCGTCACGACTCGCCGATGTCGTCGCGATAGATGCACACCATTCCACCACTTGCCACCACCATCTAATTGTTGCTCGAAAGAAGATGCCCTCAAGAGGCAGAGCGATGCCGAATCACGAGTGGGAAGATGCAGCCAGCTTGTCCCCGGACTGAATCCTTCCTTCTTTGCTTTCCGGCAACTCCCCCCTGTCGGGCCATATGCCTCACCACCATCTTCGTGCCACCCGGGCTTACCAGAATTAAGGGCCTATCGTGGTACACCTAGTTAGCATATCCATGACATGGTTCATATATGTTGAGCAGCCTGAAGCCCAGACCCCCCCCCACCCCCGAGTCCGCAGTTCGGGCAGCCCATGGGCGGCAACAGAACTTAGTGGACAATTGTTGACGTTTAGAGCCCGCTTTTCACAATTTCTCGAGCCCGATCGGCCCAAAACTCGATCTGTGATGCGAAAACGCATAACTGTCACAATAAATGACATTCGCTTACTGATCTCCAAACTGTCAGTATCATTCAGTCATTGAAACTCCAAGTTCTTGTAGTGCCATTCGCAGTTCCCACGCCACCTAGACCATGTATCAACATGGGGGTGGTCTGTTGGTGGGGTGAGACCCTTAGATGCCCTAACATGGTACCCCGCTTCCTACTAGATAGCAGCCGGTAGCACACTTCACATGCAAGCTTCATGAGAGACAACTCATTTTCTGGGAACGCATACGTCATGGCCCGCGCACCCTTCGCAGGACAAAAATATTGGTGGAGCGCAAAGGTTCAAACGTTTGGCCTCCTTCGATGATGCTTGCTGGGATGATGCTATCGTGGACCGCACTTAAAGGATCCAGAAACCTGGTTCTCTTGGGCACGACACTTATCCAGGAAAATTCTCCACCCACCATGAGCTCAACCGCGTGAAAGCTTTTCTTCCAACAACTTTCGCATATTCCTTGTCATCCTCCCATCATTTTGCATGGCGCTCGACATGTAAAAGGTAGGCAAGGAAGCCCTAGGGTTCATTCCGCGCCACCACAAATATTCGCGGAGATATTTGGTATGTGTCATTTTGCAGTTTATGAAGAAGTTGGCGAGGAAGTTTATTTGATGGCAGGAAGAGGGAGAGGTAGAGGTCATGCAGGTTTTAGTAGAGGGGATTCTTGGAGGCAATATCCATAGCAGCAGTAGATGTAGAAATAACAACATTAGATGTTCGATTTCTCACAAATTCCACAACAATTCTCATTCCCTCCCTAGCCTACATATAGTTACCTTCCTGGAGAAATGCCACCTCTTGTTAACCCTTTTCCCCCTTTTCAGCAACAGTTTGGAATGTAACCGAATCAATGGTTGGCTCCACAACAATTTGGCATTGGGAGGGTGGGGCATCTTGATAGGTGGTAAAAATGGCAGGAACAAGGCTCAAGGTGGATTGGCTCAAGATGCCTCATCAAGTAGCAAGATATATAGGAAGTTCTATTATTAGGATAGGTTTCTAACATACTGAGAACCCCGAAGTTCACACCAATCCTTTAAGTTCAACTATGAATTGTGGATTGGTAGTTATTGACGGATTAGAGATTTCAAGAAGACATTGCCAAAGAATATGCTAATATCTACAATATTAATTGGCCTTGGCAGATCACAGAGCTATGCAATTAGTAATTTTTGGTGAAATTTCCACCCCATATATCAGTAGAAAAGGTGATTGGTTACCCAAGGTTTTGTCTAGCAAAGGAGGGGGCACTATGACTATCACTAAATGGAAGGATGATCCATAGCCACTCTAAACTCTGATTAAAATTTGGATGCAAATCAAAGGCCTATTGCCACCTTGGTGTGAATAATGGAAGGTAATTGACCAAGCAGTATCAATTTGTGGGCTCCTCCAGAATATAGATTGGCACAGTGTGTTTAGGAATTGTGTTGAGGTGGTTAGAGCATAGATCCTTTGCAGAGATCAAACAAAAATTCCTGCATGGAGGTTTCAGTTTTGATGGGGAATTGATCAAACTTCAGTTTGCAGTAGAGAATTTTGTACCTAATAGCGTTGATAACCCTTTGGTAGTGAATGATGGTACTTGATGACTGCAAGTACACAAATTACTTTTAGCTAGTTCCGAAATAAGAGTATCGAACCATGAGGAGCTACTATTTAAGGTCTTAATGCCCCTTGCTACTACCTATTAAATTTTTATTGTAAATTGTTTTCTAATCTCAAAATTATTTAAGGGATGGTTGTAATTGGTTATAATAAAGTAAATAAAGCAGTAAAAACCTTATAAGAAATGGGTTGAAACTTAATAATACAAAGTATTCTCCAGGATTATTGAATCCAGCTCTAGCATTAGGATTCATGTTAATCTAGATGAAGTGTGCTTTTAATCATCTTGTGTGTGGGAGAGCTCTGTAACAAGATGCGCCCAGAAAGCCATCGGTCATCGCATCTCTAAATAACCACATCAGGTAGTCTTCTGCAGGCCACACATTGACTATTGCTCTTAAGGGTTTTACCCCGTGGTTGTCGATATGAGCTTGGTGAGTCCCTATTTATCCCCTCATCCATGTGTTAAGTCATTTGAGTATGAGAATAGTATGGTGTTATGGTCTCGAGAGGGAACTACCCTTTGAAGTGTGGTAATGTGAACGGCTAGAACATGAATAACACAATACTATTGTCATACTCAAATGACTTACAGGCCTCCATACCTTCCAAGTTCGATAGTAAACATGAAGACTATTTTTTCACATGAGATCTTGAGAAACTCTTTTTATTTATTTCTCTTTTTCTCAAGTAGCATGATATTTCTTTCGCAAGCATTATCCTTTTTCTGAATTTTTCTTTCTCAAGATACCAATGATTATAATATGTGTTGTAGATAAATTTCTTCTCATAATCTATCAAGACTTAATTACTGGTGTGGAGTACCATAAAATAATTATCATAATACAAGTATAATTATAATCATCCTAATTCATACATCTAATGCAATAATCATGATTTAATCAAACTTCAAATAAAATAACGGCTCATAATTCATTGGATAAAAATCCTTCACTCTCCAAGGGAAATTAAACAAGCACTAATGCAATCCTTATCAATTTCCGAACTAAATGCATACTGGAAAGTAAACATTCGAACTATAAAAGATAGATTACAAGGTGTTATAGATCTCTGCAAGCTTGGAATCAAGCTACGTGGGATCAAATAATCCTTGCGATTATTTGATACCGTTGCAGCTTCATGGCGGAGGGATGGCATTGGAGACGGCTGCACGGAGCTTCCTGTTTGACTCCTCAAGAGCAGATATGCGATGGAGAGCTCTCTGCAGTTTAGAGCGTGTGGAGTTCATTGCATCAGTCATTACTTCCACCACTTCATTGAGCTCCTTCTTCCCTGCCAGGTCTAGGAGGCGTCGTCGCACTATTTCCTAATGGACAAGCTCATGCTGCTGCTACTTCTCTAGCAGGCTATTGCGCAGTTTAGTCCTCATGGGCTGCTTGACTGGTGGAGCAGGTTCATCATTGAGTTTGAAGCCGCACTCCTCCATGGGCTTCACGCTGATGCGGGCGTTCAATGTCATCTTCTTTGTTGTGGAAGTATGAGCGGTAGTCTCCTGATCATAGGTTTCCTGCATCAACACCATTATGCTTACGTTTTTGGTGACGCGTAGTGTGTGGCGATGAGCTTTAGGGATTCCACGTGCCCCTTCCCATGAGGATTCTTTGCTTCCTCCTCGTCTTCCGGTGTCACCATGGAAAAGTACTAGCTCGGACTATTTCCAGCCATGTGGAGCTTGATGCATGTACGGCTCGTAGCTTTCATCGTACGAGTCGTAAGACGGCTCTCGATTTCTTGGGCTCAAACCTTAGGCTTCACGCTTGTCATCCTCAAGGGACGAAGTCTGGAAGCTGTCCCATGATGGAGGCATGAGGCCGAAAGGATTCCCTCTTCCTGGAGCCGAGTAACGCATCTGGCGATGAAGATCTGAAAGGGTGAAGAAGGAGAAGCTTTGGAAAGCTTTATTAGGGGTGAAGAAGAAAGAAATCTCGTGGTTTTAGAGTTTATGGTCGCATAGGAAAAGAATCCCAACAATATAGAAAGATGAATACTTGAAAAAGAATTTCTGGGCAACACAACGAACGTCGGTACAGGCCTAGATCGTACCATCCGCCCATACTCGATGCCTTACCAAAAATCCGGCCAGATAAAGTAGGTCAAACCTTCCGATAATTCGGTACGGGTGGCTTTGCACCGTAGCGGCTAGTCGTACCAGCAACCGACATAAGAAAAGGCGGTGTTTTATATACACACAAAGAACAAACAAAACGAGGTAAAAGTTACTGTAGCTATAGCGACCGGTCGTATGGGTCTATGCGGTCGTGCCGCTTGCTCGTATTGAAGGACGAGTTCGGAGATGAAATTTCGAAGAGAAAATCGAGAGAAAATGGTGACCAACCGTACGGGTGAGTGCGGTCATACAGCCCGCCCGTACTGGTATCAAAGTCGGAAAATGAAGTTACCAAAAACGTTTGAAAGTTTAGCGACCACCCGTACGGGGCGTGTGCGGTCGTACCGCATGCCCGTATCGGGTTCGAAAAACGTTCTTTCAACTCAGAAAATTGCAAAGAGATCGAAAATGCATACAAGCGAATGAAAAACTGGAGACTTCAAACCTGTAAGAATAAAATTACGTCAAACCTTCTTACAATAGTTTTCAGTAAAAAGTCCATTGCTTCCTCAACTCTAACATTGTTCCCCCTTTTCCTCTGTTTATGGAGGGTAGCAAATGCTTGCTGGCACCATCACGAAGAATGGGAAAAACATCTTCACAAAAACGAAGAGTACCCGGTGGTATAAATATTGTCGATATATTGCATGGTAATATCTCTTCATCCATAGACTCTCGATCTTCAAGGTATTCTTCACTTCTTTGTATGATCTGCAAATCGAATTCTTGCAAAAGCAAAATCCAACGAATCATCCTAGGCTTACCGTCTGTCCTTCCAAGGATTTCTTTTAAGCCTAAAAGATCAGTGTAGGCTCTAACTTTCGAGTCAGTGATATAAGATCTAAACTTCTCATAGGCAAACACAAATGCAAAGAACTCTTTCTCTATCGAAGGATAGTTTATCTGTGCGTTATTGAGAGTACAGATAGAGTGATGAATGATATTAAGTTCATCACCATCCCGCTGTAACAAAGCAACTCCGACAGATTCATGGTTTCCTCACAAAGTAACTCAAAAGGTTTGCTCCAACCAGGTGGTTTTATCATTGGGGCTTTAAGGAGAGCTCGTTTAAGAGTGTTAAAAGCATTAAGATAGTTTTCATCAAACTTAAATCGAACATCTTTTTGTAAAAAATTAGTCAGGGGTCTTGCTATTTTGGAAATGTTTCCAATGAACCTTATGTAAAATCAGCATGACCAAGGAAACTTCTTGTACCTTTGATATCTCGTGGAGGTGGTATTTTCTCTATGGCTTCCACTTTTGACTTGTCAAACTCTATATATGCCTCTTCCCGAGAGTTTGTGTCCAAGTACTATCCCTTCTTGATCTATGAAGTGGCAATTTTCCCGGTTCAAGACTAGATTGGTGTCCTCGCACCTGTGCAAAACCTTATGCAAATGCTGCAAGAAATGATTAAATGAAGTTCCATAGATAGAAAAGTCGTCCATGAACACTTCCATTATGTGATCGATATAATCAGCAAATATGGCAGTCATGCATCTCTGAAAGGTAGCTGGTGCATTGCATAAACCAAAAGGAATTCTACGATAAGCATATAATCCAAAAGGGCAAGTGAAGGTTGTTTCAGTTGATCTTCCGGATGAATAGCTATTTGGGAGAACCCAGAATATCCATCAAGATAACATAAGTGGGAGTGTCTAGCAAGCCTTTCCAAAGTTTGCTCTATAAAGGGCAATGAGTTATGATCCTTCCTACTTTCCTTATTTAGTTTCGTGAAATCAATGCACATTCTATATCCGACAACAGTTCTAGTTAGGACCATTTCATTGTGTTTATTTGGTTCATCAATAAATCCTCCTTTCTTAGGGACATAATGAACATAACTTACCCAATCACTTTCTTTGACATGCTAAATGATACTTACGTCGAGGAGGCGGATGATTTCTTTTCTTACCACTTCCTTCATCTCATGTTTAGTTTTTCTTTGAAAATCAGCCACATGTTGGGCTCCATATTCAATGAATATTCTATGAGTGGCCATTGAGGGACTGATCCCTTTCAAGTCATCCAAAGAATACCCAAAGACCTTACGGTGCATTATAAGCACCATCATTGACTGTTTTTCCTCCTTTTCTGAAAGGTTAATACTTACAATAACATGATATATATTTGTTTCGTCTAAGAACCTATACTTTAAATCTGTGGGAAGATGTTTCATTTCTAGAGGTGTTAAATCTTCATCTCCCTTTCTTTCAGGTGTTTTATATTTCTCATTGGTTGAATTATCAGTCAAAGGAGGATATTCCAAACATTTCTCTATGTCACTTTTATCAGACTCTATCATAGAATTTTCATTTCCAAGTAAACTTTGTACCAACTCATCTCTAGGAGTATCATAAAGTATTACAGAAATATTTGCGAGATTACCTTCCTCCTCAAATTCCTCATCTTTAAAATCTTTGATAATTGGTTTATGAGCGAACTTCGAGAAATGGAAGCTCATTACTTCCACCCCAAACTTAAGAGAGATGGTTTTCTTCCTACAATCAATATTAGAAATGTTCTTCTGAGTATGATCTGACAATGAGAATCAATTGTCATATCAACTGCAACAAAATCAATGGGGATAAGGTGTAAGGTCCTATTGCAATAGGTATTTTTTTTTGTTGCTCCCTGATACGTCTCCAACGTATCCATAATTTCGGATGTTCCATGCTTGTTTTATGACAATACTTACATGTTTTTCTTGCACTTTATAATGTTTTTTATGCGTTTTCCGGAACTAACCTATTAACAAGATGCCACAGTGCCAGTTCCTGTTTGTTTTTGGTTCCAGAAAGGCTGTTCGGGCAATATTCTCAGAATTGGACGAAATCAACGCTAAACATCCTATTTTTCCCGGAAGCATCCAGAACACTTAAGGAGAGTCGGAGGAGAGCCAGGGGGCACCACACATGTGGGCCGCGCGGCCTACACCCTGGCCGCGCCGGCCTGGTGTGGGGCCACCTGTCGCCCCTCCTGCGCCGCCTCTTCGCCTATTTAATCCCTTTCGACCTAAAAAAGCAATACCTTTTGACGAAACTCCAGAAAGACTCCGGGCGCCGCCACCATCGCGAAACTCCGTTTCGGGGACAGAATCTCTGTTCGGCACCTGCCGGGACGGGGAAGTGCCCGGAAGCCATCTCCATCAACGCCATCGCCTCCATCATGCTCCGTGAGTAGTTCCCCCATGGACTACGGGTTCTAGCTGTAGCTAGTTGGTATTCTCTCCCCCATGTACTTCAATACAATGATCTCATGAGCTGCCTTACATGATTGAGATTCATCTAATGTAATCGGTTTTGTGTTTGTCGGGATCCGATGGATTGTTACGTTATGATTGTCTATCTACAAAGTTTGTGAAGTTATTGTTGCTGCAATCTTGTTATGCTTAATGCTTGACACTAGGGCCCGAGTGGCATGATCTTAGATTTGAGCTCTATACTTATTGGTTAGATTGTATCTACAAGTTGTATGCACATGTCTATGTCCGGAACCAAAGGCCCCAAAGTGACAAAATTGGGACAACTGGAGGGAAAGGCTTAGATATGAGGATCACATGTTTTCACCGAGTGTTAATGCTTTGCTCCGGTGCTCTATTAAAAGGAGTACCTTAATTTCAGTAGATTCCCTAGAGGCCCGGCTGCCACCGGCTGGTAGGACAAAAGATGTTGTACAAGTTTCTCATTGCGAGCACGTATGACTATATATGGAAAACATGCCTACATGATTAATGATCTTGATGTTCTGTCTTAATGCTATTTCAATCCTATCAATTGCCCAACTGTAATTTGTTCACCCAACACTTGTTATTGGAGAGTTGCCACTAGTGTAGATAGCTGGGAACCCCGGTCCATCTTTCATCATCATATACTCGTTCTACATGTCATTGGAAGTAGTATCAACTATTTTCTGCCATTGCTTCGTGTTACTATTCTGTTGTTGTGTTCTGTTACTACTGCTCTCATATCACTGCTACTTTCACATCACCCCTGTTACTAGTGCTTTTCCAGTGCAGCTGAATTGACAACTCGTTGTTAAGGCTTATAAGTATTCTTTACCTCCTTGTGTCGAATCAATAAATTTGGGTTTACTTCCCTCGAAGACTGCGTGATCCCCTATACTTGTGGGTTATCAAGACTGTTTTCGGCGCCATTGCCGGGGAGGCATAGCTCTACTCATAAGTTCACCTGGGGAGTACACTCTGCCTCTCTCTCTGTTTTATTTTATTTTGTTTTGCTTAGTTTACTTTTGTCTAGTTTATTTGTGCTTAGTTTATTTTGTCTAGTATTATTTTGCTTAGTTTATTTTTGTCTAGTTTCTTTTTGTTTTGTTTTACTTTTCTCATATACCCAAAAAATCCATAAAAATTTGAAAAACCTAAAAATTAAAAACTGATGTTATGGGAAAACCCATAACCTACTTGGAGCTAATAGAATATTATAATAATTATAGAGAATCAAGAGCGGGAAAAGTGATGAGTGCTGTGATAGAAAAATTGAATACAATTGCTAAAATCTTGCTTAAACGCCATGATATAAATTGTTGCTCTCAACAGGACACTAAACATCTTAAATTTCAATGTGGCTTTAGTGAGGAATTTTTAATTAAGAACTATAATCGGAATATCTATATTCATTTTGGGTTTGAAGAGGTAGAACAATTTGTCATATTTATGGGAGCCTCTGAGATAGAATCCTTCATGGTTAAAAATTATGAAACTTGTGTTGTTTGTAAGGACCTTAAAGATTATGTCTCTTCTATCCTTAATTTTTGCAATGAAAGTTACACTGATAATCCTTATATCATTGATTATAAAGAGAGACTCATTAATGCACAAGAATGCACTCACAATTTGCAGGAACCTGTGGAAGAAGAAATTGATGAACCTGAAAGCTCATTGGATGAAAAAGATGAGGAAATTGATGAACCTGAAAGCTCATTGGATGAAAAAGAAGAGGAGAGTGATGAACAAAAGGAGGAAGAATGGATTAGCTACCCATGCCAACCTTCTAAGAGTAACTCTTTATCTCTTACACTATTTGATTGTCCTCCATGCTTACCGAAAGAGGTTGAATGTTATGTTCCTGTAGATTCTCTTGAAATATTCCCTATGAGTAAAACTTGTGAGAATAATTATGCTACTGTTATTTATGATAATCCATGCTACTTTGATAAATCTTATGATAATGCTTTGTTTGTGCCTGATGTCGAAATGCATGGTACTAAAGAATTTTGCGTAGCAAATGTTTATGATAAAGCTCTTGATGATGGTCCTATGTTACTTGATACTATTAATTGTACTACTAATGAAAATGGGATTGGAGAGTTATTGACTTTATCTATGAGTCCCATATCTTTTAAGATTGATCAACCATCTTGTTATATTTTTGATAAAAGTGTGTTTGAAAGTTTTAATCGCACTATTTTTGAGCTTGATAAAAATTATGTGTTTATGGATCATGAAAAGCATGCTATATGTGATAGTTATATTATTGAGTTTGTTCATGAAGCTACTGAAAATTATTATGAGAGAGGAAAATATAGTTGTAGAAATTTTCATGGTGCCAAAACACCTCTCTATATGCTTAAATTTTTGAAGTTACTCTTGTTTTATCTTCTTATGCTTGTCACTTTGTTCTTCATGAATTTATTTGTGTACAAGATTCCTATGCATAGGAAACATGTTAGATTTAAATGTGTTTTGAATTTGCCTCTTGATGCTCTCTTTTGCTTCAACTCTTATTTCTTGCGAGTGCATCATTAAAACTGAGCCCATCTTAATGGCTATAAAGAAAGCACTTCTTGGGAGATAACCCATGTTTTTATTTTGCTACTGTTTTGTTGTGTCTTGGAAGTTGTTACTACTGTAGCAACCTCTCCTTATCTTAGTTTTTTTGCATTGTTGTGCCAAGTAAAGTCTTTGATAGTAAGGTTCATACTAGATTTGGATTACTGCGCAGAAACAGATTTCTTGCTGTCACGAATCTGGGCCTAATTCTCTGTAGGTAACTCAGAAAATTATGCCAATTTACGTGAGTGATCCTCAGATATGTACGCAACTTTCATTCAATTTGAGCATTTTCATTTGAGCAAGTCTGGTGCCTCAATAAAATTCGCCTTTACGGACTGTTCTGTTTTGACAGATTCTGCCTTTTATTTCGCATTGCCTGTTTTGCTGTGTCGGATGGATTTCTTTGTTCCATTAACGTCCAGTAGCTTTGTGCAATGTCCAGAAGTGTTAAGAATGATTGTGTCACCTCTGAATATGTGAATTTTTGACTATGCACTAACCCTCTAATGAGTTTGTTTCGAGTTTGGTGTGAAGGAAGTTTTCAAGGGTCAAGAGAGGAGGATGATATATGATCAAGAAGAGTGAAAAGTATAAGCTTGGGGATGCCCCGTGGTTCATCCCTGCATATTTCAAGAAGACTCAAGCGTCTAAGCTTGGGGATGCCCAAGGCATCCCCTTCTTCATCAACTTATCAGGTTTCTTCTATTGAAACTATATTTTTATTCGGTCACATCTTATGTTCTTTACTTGGAGCGTCTGTGTGCTTTTATTTTTGTTTATGTTTGAATAAATTCGGATCCTAGCAATCCTTGTGTGGGAGAGAGACACGCTCCGCTTTTTCATATGAACACTTGTGTTCTTCGTTTTACTTTTAATGTTCAATGATAAAAGTTGGAAGCTATTGCACTTATTTATATTTGGTTGAAAACAGAAAATGCCTCATCATGTCTTGAATAATTTGACACTTGGCAATTGTTTTGAGCTCTCAAGTAGATCATTATTAAGTTTTTCATGTAGTTTAGACCTATTAGTGGAGAACTGCTGTAGAGCTTGTTGAAATTGGTTTGCATGATTGGTCTCTCTTAAGGTCTAGATATTTTCTGGTAAAAGTATTTGAGCAAAAAGGAAGACAGTGTAGAGTATTATAATGCTTGCAATATGTTCTTATGTAAGTTTTGCTGTACCGGTTCATACTTGTGTTTGCTTCAAATAACCTTGCTAGCCCAAAGCCTTGTACTGAGGAAATACTTCTCGTGCATCCAAAACCTTGAGCCAAAACCTATGCCATTTGTGTCCACCATATCTACCTACTATGTGGTTTTCCTGCCATTCCAAGTAAATACTTCATGTGCTACCTTTAAACCTTCAAAATGCTTCTCAGTTTGTGTTGATGTTTTATAGCTCATGAGGAAGTATGTGGTGTTTTATCTTTCAACCTTGTCATTTACTCTTGACAGACTCTCACCAATGGACTAGTGGCTTCATCCGCTTATCCAATAATTTTGCAAAAGAGCTGGCAATGGGGTTCCCAGCCCCAATTAATTAACCTTCATTAATAATTCTCTTCACATGTTTTGCTCTCATTCATCAGTAAGCAACTCAATTTTGCAAATAGACACTCCTTCATGGTATGTGAATGTTGGAAGGCACCCAAGGATTCGGTTAGCCATGGCTTGTGTAAGCAAAAGGTTGGGAGGAGTGTCATCCATAAATAATAAAACTAAAATACATGTGTAAACAAAAGAGAAGAGGGATGATCTACCTTGCTAGTAGAGATAACGTCCTTCATGGGAGCCGCTCTTGAAAGTCTGGTTGATGAGGTAGTTAGAGTACCCACTACCATTCGTTGACAACAACAAACACCTCTCAAAACTTTACTTTTATACTCTCTATATGATTTCAAAACTTAAAAAGCTCTAGCACATGATTTAATCCCTGCTTCCCTCTGCGAAGGGCCTTTCTTTTACTTTATGTTGAGTCAGTTTACCTACTTCCTTCCATCTTAGAAGCAAACACTTGTGTCAATTGTGCATTGATTCTTACATACTTGCTTATTTGCATTCATCATATTACTTTGTGTTGACCATTATCCATGAGATATACATGTTGAAAGTTGAAAGCAACTGCTGAAACTTAAATCTTCCTCTGTGTTGCTTCAATGCCTTTACTTTGAATTTATTGCTTTATGAGTTAACTCTTGTGCAAGGCTTTTGATGCTTGTCTTGAAAGTACTCTTCATGAAAAGTTTTGCTATATGTTATCTATTTGTTAGCAACTATAGATCATTGCCTTGAGTCACTTCATTCGTCTCATATGCTTTGTAATAGTATGATCAAGGTTATGTAAGTAGCATGTCACTACAGAAATTATTCTTTTTATCGTTTACCTACTCGAGGACGAGTAGGAACTAAGCTTGGGGATGCTGATACGTCTCCAACGTATCCATAATTTGTGATGTTCCATGCTTGTTTTATGACAATACTTAAATGTTTTTCTTGCACTTTATAATGTTTTTTATGCGTTTTCCGGAACTAACCTATTAACAAGATGCCACAGTGCCAGTTCCTGTTTTCTGTTGTTTTTGGTTCCAGAAAGGCTGTTCGGGCAATATTCTCGGAATTGGACGAAATCAACGCCAAACATCCTATTTTCCCGGAAGCATCCAGAAGTAGAGTCGGAGGAGAGCCAGGGGCACCACACATGTGGGCCGCGCGGCCTACACCCTGGCCGCGCCAGCCTGGTGTGGGGCCACCCTGTCGCCCCTCCTGCGCCGCCTCTTCGCCTATTTAAGCCCTTTCGACCTAAAAACGCAATACCTTTTGACGAAACTCCAGAAGACTCCGGGCGCCGCCACCATCGCGAAACTCCGTTTCGGGGGACGAATCTCTGTTCCGGCACCCTGCCGGGACGGGGAAGTTCCCCGGAAGCCATCTCCATCAACGCCATCGCCTCCATCATGCTCCGTGAGTAGTTCCCCCATGGACTACGGGTTCTAGCTGTAGCTAGTTGTATTCTCTCCCCCATGTACTTCAATACAATGATCTCATGAGCTGCCTTACATGATTGAGATTCATCTGATGTAATCGGTGTTGTGTTTGTCGGGATCCGATGGATTGTTGCGTTATGATTGTCTATCTACAAAGTTTGTGAAGTTATTGTTGCTGCAATCTTGTTATGCTTAATGCTTGACACTAGGGCCCGAGTGGCATGATCTTAAATTTGAGCTCTATACTTATTGCTTAGATTGTATCTACAAGTTGTATGCACATGTCTATGTCCGGAACCAAAGGCCCCAAAGTGACAGAAATTGGGACAACTGGAGGGAAAGGCTTAGATATGAGGATCACATGTTTTCACCGAGTGTTAATGCTTTGCTCCGGTGCTCTATTAAAAGGAGTACCTTAATTTCCAGTAGATTCCCTAGAGCCCGGCTGCCACCGGCTGGTAGGACAAAAGATGTTGTACAAGTTTCTCATTGCGAGCACGTATGACTATATATGGAAAACATGCCTACATGATTAATGATCTTGATGTTCTGTCTTAATGCTATTTCAATCCTATCAATTGCCGTAATTTGTTCACCCAACACTTGTTATTGGAGAGTTGCCACTAGTGTAGATAGCTGGGAACCCGGTCCATCTTTCATCATCATATACTCGTTCTACATGTCATTGGAAGTAGTATCAACTATTTTCTGGTGCCATTGCTTCTGTGTTACTATTACTGCTGCTGTGTTATTTTACTACTGCTCTCATATCACTGCTACTTTCACATCACCCCTGTTACTAGTGCTTTTCCAGGTGCAGCTGAATTGTCAACTCAGTTGTTAAGGCTTATAAGTATTCTTTACCTCCCCTTGTGTCGAATCAATAAATTTGGGTTTACTTCCCTCGAAGACTGCCGCGATCCCCTATACTTGTGGGTTATCACTCCCATAGGGACTCGAAGAGTCTTATCAGCTACATTATTATCATATTTGTGTCTTTTAATTGTGAATGTTCAAGTTCATCTTGGATACCAAAATAAATCTATAGGGAATAACATTAACAATTGTTCCAATATCACAGAGGCCATAATAAGAAGATCCACAAAAGGTGCAAGGTAGGATAGGTTTACCCACGATTTTTTGCATTAACCATACCTTCTACGAACTATGAGGCCTCGGAGTCGAGCTCAACTACATTGCAATGTCCATACATAGCTAAATGCCTTCCTTAGTTACCTCACCTTCCTCATCTGCAACTTCATAAGTAGGTTCCTTATTACTAAATTTTTCCTCTAGTGCTCTTACATCTTCCACCTCTTCTTCCTTTTGTTCTGCAAGGAGTTGAGCTCTAATGTGCCTTGCCGCTGTCATTGGGAAAGGGAGCGGCTCATTATGAGGCATCCTTTCAACGAGTACCACTTTGGGTACTTTAGCTTCAACTTGCGTTTCTTCAATGATTTGAGGTGGCGCAGTATAATGAAGCCATTCCTTCTTGGGTGCTCAATGAATGCTATAAAAGCTTGAAGAACATCTAATAACATAATATCATCAAGATTAAGCTCATTAGCAGTTTCTTTTAATTGTCCGTTGCTTTTATAAGAATTTAAAAAATCATGTTCATTTTTTATTTCTCCCTAACTTCCAAGATCAAAGCCCCAAGATTCTCTATTTCTATGAACTTTGTCTAGGCGTACCCAAGCTTGCTCGGGGGTGAGTTCCATAAAAGATCCACCGGATAGAAAATCTAATTCCCTTTTATTATCTTGCTCAAGTCCTCCATAAAAAACATGCAAAACATACCAAGGTGGTAAATCATGATAGGGACAACTTTGAACTTTACCTTTATACCTTAGGTAGGCTCTCATTAAACTTTCATCGCGTCAATTCTTGAAATTGGTTATGAATCTTCTTGCTTCATCGGACTTAACCTTGGGATAAAATCAAAATATAAATTCCTTCATGTGATTCTCCCAAGGTATTCAGCTGTATCAAGCTTATTCATAAGCCCAAGAGGAGGCATGGTGTTACCTGAAACTATTAAACAACTTGAGTAAAAAAGTAATAGATTAGCAACTAAGAACAAAGACCAAAAGCACTGAGCTCCCCGGAAACGGCGCCAGAAAATAGCTTGATGACTGCAAGTACACAAATCAGTTGTAACTTGTTTCGAAATAAGAGTATCGAACCACGAGGAGCCACTAGTTAAGGTCTTAAGGCCCCTTTCTACTACCTATTAAAGATTACTTGTAAATTGTTTTCTACTCTCAAATTTTTTTAAGGGATGGTTGTAATTGGTTGCAATAAAGTAAATAAAACAGTAAAACCGTTATCAGAAATGGGTTGAAATTTAATAAGACAAAGTGTTCTCAGGGATTATTGGATCCACCTATAGCATTAGGATTCATGTTAATCAAGATGAAGTATGTTTTTAATCATGTTGTGTGTGGTCGAGCTCCGTAACAAGATGCGCCCGAAAATCCATTGATCATCGCATATCTAAATAATCACATCAGCTAGTCTCCTGCAAGCCACATATTGACTATTGCTATTAAGGGTTTTACCCCATGGTTATCTATATGATCTTGGTGAGTCCCTCTATATCCCCTCATCCATTTTTTAAAGTGCCGATACGGTAATGTCAGTTCTCGTCGTTCACTTTACCACACTTCAAAGGTTAGTTCCCTCTCGAGACCATAAGGTAAATATTACATGGTGCACATCACCTAATATAAAGAGAGAGAACTAACACACATTAATACTTAAAATCATAAATCATCTTAGATTCATATCATATTCATTCTTGGGTTTCTCCATCTCCCCAAGAACTAAAGGAACTACTCACACATGGAAGCAATCAAGAACATCATCATAATCTTATGGAGGGGATGAAATGAATGGAATGAATTTGAACACAAATCCATAATAGCAATCATGATTACAAATATGGTTGGAGTTGAACGATATTGGTGATGCAGCGGTTGATGATGAAGGGATGATGCCTTGTCCTCGAAGGATCCACGTAGCAGCCCGGATGTTGTCTGCTCCAAAGTTCCTTCTCTAGATCTGATTTGGGACGGTGTTTCTCTGTTTTGCTTACATGTGTGACTCAGATCTCTTTGTCGTCTACGCGCGATGGGAGTATTTGACGAGGCGGTCCTCCTGACACGTCGTATGGGAGGATGGTGTGGGCATGCTCCCCCCATACCGATGCCTTCTAAACTTACTGGCACTCATAACATATGGGTCTTCAATGACGGTATGATACTGACGATTGAGAAATCCGTCAGCGATTGTCTTTTTCTATGACGATAGGGCATTTTCGCGTCACAGATGGCGATTTGGGCCGCTCGGCCCGAAAATTAGTGACGGGCGAGGTCTAAACGTCAGCTATTGTGCAGAAATGAGCGTCGCAGGTGGTGGGTGGCCCGAACTGCTAAGTCAGCAGGGTGCGTCACAACAACTGGGCTTCGGGCCGGTGGACACACCTGACCCACACTCTACACGCTTCTGTTCACGTACTTTTTTGTCTGCCCGCATAACAGTCCAAGGCCTGTAGCACTGGGATCCATATTTGTAAGGGGAGACAACCACTGTCTCCACACATGAACCTGGCCTGCAGCAGTCGGGCCCACATGTCAGGTGCCGACACGACCCACCTGCGTGGGGCTGCCCGTTCCGATAGCCTCCGAGCATGCGAAGTGGACCAGAACTGTCAGTATCACCAACATGGGTTCCACATGTCAGTTGCCATGCCAATTACTTTTACGCACATGCCAGCACAAGTGTCTGCCTCCCGTCAATTCTGGACGCATGGTCCCGCAGGCCAAAGCCTGCTGGGACCCTTCTCTGAGAGCTTTGGTGGGTCCAGTATGCCACAGATATGTGGGGGCCACATGTCACAGCATGCTGGGACCCTTCTCTGAGAGTTTTGGTGGGTCCGGCATGCCAGAGATCTATGGAGGCCGCATGTCAGAGCCTGGTGGGACCCACATATGACAGTTTTAGTGTGTCCGGCATGCCAGAGATCTGTGGGGTCCGCATGTTAGAGCCTGGTGGGTTCCAGCATGCCCGAGCTTGGTGGGCCCAACATGCGAGACTGTGAACCTAATATGTCAGAACTTGTGGGGCTGTATGTCAGAGCTTGGTGGGTCCCTGGTCCCACACCCATCGGGCTCACATGTAGCCATGGGACCTACTGGATGCACTAGGTTTCCCACCTATCAGCTACGCGTCGTGGTGTCCTTGGGCCAGATTGGCTGACTAAAGGCCCAAGGCCAATTTATTCAGGTCGAAACAAGACACGCAGAGGAAATTACTGGGCCAAAGGCCAATTTATTCAGGTCGAAACAAGACACGCAGAGGAAATTACTAGGCCCAAGGCCTATTAAGGTTGAAACCAGACACCCTGAGGAAATTACTGGGCCTAAATAACTAAGGAAAATTGGGTTACACAATCAGGTTTGAGGACAACATATGGTGGCATGTCTAGCGTGAACACAAAGCTGGTTCTCTAGTTTTCCCTCCTCAACAGCGGGCCACTACATACAGCTTTGCCTATAGCACCAGCAAGAATAAAAACATGAGGAGTAAGGTAACGTAAAAAATAAAAAATAAAAACATGAGGAGTAAGGGCAAAATGGCTAACTAATAATTGCTGCTAGGCATAGTATCTATACTTAACACATCACATGAATTAGGGGCAGCATGTTCATTAAGACCTACGATTGCTTACATCAACACCAACGCCTGGGTTCATGTACACTCCACATATAAACAAAATATGAACCTCATATCAAGGGCATCCATGGGGCCCCTGCATACTAATTACATCAGGGGAATACACCATATCCCTTATCAAAAGACAACGAAGTTCAACTGTGCACACCATAACCATAAGGATGCATACGGGGCTGGACACCTAGGAGTGGCGAGAACATGAGTATGGAACTGAAGTGGACGACTCAGCCTTGTAGATCTTCACTTGGAGGCCGCTGTACTTCAGGCTGAACACTAATATGTCATTGAGCTGCAGGCCATGACTCACGACAAAGCCATGCCAGCCCCGGGACAACACCATCTGCCCGTCCAATTCCGTGACTGAAACCCAATCCTCACAGGAGCAATTTGCGGACACGCAAATAGAAGTTGGCAGACGGAACCTCAGGAAGACCTTCAGCACACTCCGAAAATGGGGTGGAATGACAACCATTTCCAAGTCATCCAAGTCTAGCTAGAGATAGAAGCGATGCAGCGTTTCCCTTTTCGACATGCACAGATTGTGAGGCACTCCATCGGGACTACTGAGAAGAGCCACGGCCTCCTTCCTGCCCTAAACGAAGGGCTTCACTGCCCACACGTTCGTGGGGAGCAGATCAGACTCAGATTGTGGTTGGGAGCCCTGACCTACCATGTCGCACTTGGTCATATGCATCATCTAGTCAAGGAAAGATGCATTAATATTATTGATGGACGTATATATCTTTATAGTGATCATATATAATTTGAAATCAAAGATCATATATATGTAATGTACTGTGTATAGTGTGTTATCAAGGCACTGCACGAGATCAAAGCATGTCACAATGTAACCATCTGTTCTCTTTCTTTTTTGAACAATCACTTGTATTCATTAATTGAGCTCAATAGTGCTCATACACCTCATAGCCATATATGTTCCACCACAGCAAAATATGCATGTAATAAAATATCTACAGAGAAATATGCATTGTGGAAAAATGTCAGGTTGCACCTGGCTTGATGCATGTCATGCCTCGAACAATGATCCACATATATGCATCAACAAACCCTAACCCGTAATATATCGATCCCAGCCTCCTATGCACATGCCAATTGTGATATTTGGAGTTTATTTTTTTGGGTAGGTGCAAATCCATTAGATAGCTGCAATTTTGGGTAGCTGGCGCTTCTGAACAAGAACCATTGGCATGGGCAATTCTTTGTTGATTCATTTTTTTCCAAGAATTGCATTTGTTTTTGGATTTAAAGGCATTTGGCCCTACCTATGTTCTACGCCTCGCTCCGCCACTGCGGACGAGAACCAAAATCTCAAAGCATATGTTCTGAACCGAACCAAAATCTCAATGGATCTAGTGCGAATCGATCCCTCGCCGGCCCTAACTATGAACACGGAGCTGCTCGTAAAAACCCTAACCCATAATCCGATCCCACCCAATCTAATTCTACAAAGCTAACAAAGTAATGGAGTAGATATTTGAACTTACACAACTATCCCGGGAAGGAACGGGAACCGCCGCAGCATCAGAAGAAGGCGCCGCCGTGGATGCAGGACAAGGAAAACAAAACGGCATTGGCGACCTAATAATCTTCGAGATTTTCTCATCCTGGAGTCCCAATAAGGCACTGATCCTGGCCTCCACTCCAACCATCCAGCGGGCATGTGGATCCATGCCGAGGGGGATGGGAGGAGTTTGGTAGGAGGGGGAGGGCGGCGGCGGAGCTGTCCAAGGGAAGCCCTCGAGGGGGAGCGAGCGAGGGCAGAAGCACTGTTGAGGGCCACGCTTCCAAACGCGAGACATAGCATGGGCCAAATTTTTTACCACGAGGACCATGTTGGGCCTTAAACGGCCTATGAAACACGATACTTATCGATTATGTTGGGCATCATACCCGCCCCCGAGCGACTGGCCCTAATAACTACTCTCTTTTTTTGTGTTGTGCCATTTCCGCACAAGATGCTATCTTCAGGAAATCCATTGAACCGTCGAGATCAAGAAAACCCACAATGCTAAGAGCAGGTAGTTAATTTAAACAACATAACAGACACAATACACTTTAAGACGCGCTTGCGACATCAGGGCAACTGATGCTCCTTACAAACTAACATCGGGGGTACATGCCCATGAACCAATTGGCAGGTTCAGTTCAGTAGCAAAACAACTTACATCAGGAGTACACATCCATCATTAAAAAGACAGGTTCAGTTCACTATCAGTTCAGCATCATCTACTCACTAATACAACACTACCTTACCTCCTAGTCGTGAGAATAGAGGCAGGAAACCTAAGTGGAGAAGGCAGCGCTGAAGATTTTAACCTTGAAGCCGTAGTGTTGGAGCTTGAACACGATAATGTCATTAACTTTCAGTTCATGCTTCCAGAGCAAGGACTTCCATCCTAGGAAGATGACGATCTCTTTGTCAATCTCCTGGAACTGCACCCACCAGTTGCACCACTAACAGGTGGCCAATGGCACGCTACGATCTGTTGGATATGTTCAAGGAGTGCCACATTAACCGGGAAGATCGCTTCTCCCCTGCTGTACAAGATGTAATTGTAAGTTATCTATCAAAGAGTTTCCACTGATTTGGTGAAGTTTATATCTTGTTGTATTTGATAACCATGTTTTTCATCGCAAAACAAGACCGAGATGGAACATGCGATGTATCGAGTTACAGCAGATGGAGGAAGCAAGACTGAGGCCGAGTTCTTACATGATGTCCTGTGCAAGAGAACTCCCCAACCTAGTTTTCTGCACACTGCAGGGATCATGCTTCAACAGCCCTCTCGATGCAGCAGTAGCAAAATTGCAGCTGAGCACAAGAAAGAGAAGATGGTAACTGCAGAACTGGAGGATCTTGTCAACACCCAACGCAATCAAATAAATCAATTGGCCAGCAAGATAAAGGAAAATGAAGACCTGCCCTCTGGGATATATGCAAAGATGTTGGAGTTGCTCAGGTTCATTCACTAGTAAAGGTAGACTTCCCAACCCATATAATGGCTATGGTGGACTGATGGTGCGATGTTCAACGGTTGCTTTTGATAGTTGGCTGGTTATTGGCTGAACTGTTATTTTTGTGGTGCGATGTTGAACTGTTGGTTTAGATGGTTGGATGGTTATGGTCCACATTAAACTAATGTTCCTGCAACTTGTATGCATGTAATAATTCTCGTTCAATGTAATTATATTATTATATATGCCTGTAATTATTCCTGTTACTTTCGTGGCTTCTATTTATTCAAGCAATTCCATTGGGCCGTTTTCTATCATGTACGATCCTGGGTCTGTGATTTATCATAGCAGGCTGATATCTTTTATATGATGGGCCGTGGGCACACCGTGTCATGTATTAAACTGGCAAACTTGGCCGAATATAATCCATCAGTGAACATATATTTGTCTCGCCTCATAAAGGGCCGTGTTATAATTTTTACGGGGCCGAACTAGAAAACCGGCCCGAAAGTAAGCAGGCCTCGCTTTGCGGGCTTCCGACGGGCCTATTTTTACCTGGGCTGAACTTGAAATACAGCCTAGCTAAAAGCAGGCCTCGCGCTGGTTCCGAGCACCTGGCTATTTCTTACTCGTCCACCTGACGGAGAGAGCAATGTCAGTATAGACACGTGTCAAAATACTACAGGTCCTCTTCCCGATTTCTATTTGTCCATGAATTGAGATGCTATTGGATAACGTGTCCTTATTCATTTGTCCACATGGCATGCTTGAATTGGTAAGGTTATCGTCATCAGACAGACACGTGTTGGCTTCCTAATGGGCCATGTTACCCATGCCACAGTGATGTTGGTGTCAGGATAGACGACAAAGCTTAGAGTTGACCGGACTGGCAGCTTAATGATTGGTCTGACAAGTAAATCATTGTCCCGACATGCCAATCATTGGCCTGACATACCTGACATGGTGGTCGCCGGTGAGGGGAGCCGGCTCATGACGGTTATTTGCGTCACAACTACTTGGGCCGGGCGGGATCTAGCCAGCAAAAATCCGTCATGCATCCGTGATGGCCAAATCTAACTGTCAGCCGGTCCATCTGTGACGCGAGGTCAACCACGGTCCTGCAAACCATCAAGATGAGGTCCCTGCGAAGGAATTTGCCCCTTTGCTGACGAACAAAAATCGTTATAGACTAGCCAAATGTTACTAGTGTGAAAGTTATCCTCACATCCTCTCTTCGCCCAGGTGCATAATTAAGTGCTTAAATGATTTTATCATGTCAAAATACCATAAAATGGCAGGTTTTGTTGATATTTCATCATTGCCTTATTATTTTAAGATTCTGTGTAGACAAGCATAAAAGGGCGTGGTAGCGCGGTGAAATACGGAAATCCTATTACTACACAATGATAACTTAATGAAATAACGGAGTAAAACATGCTAAAAATGCACTCATCAGTACTAGTGGAAGTGGCTCTGGTAATGGTGAGTTAGAGTCTGATACATGTGGTATGGAGACCGTTAGAGGGAATCATACAGGAAATGGGTCCTCCACTACCCAATCAATTGGTGTGTACACTCCCATTGACAAGCAAAGAACTGGGCAGAGAGCAAGACAAACGTGTGTGGAGGGGTTGATGACTGCAAGTGCATAGGTAGATGCAGCTGGTTTCAAAATAAGAATATCAATCCCATAGAGAGCCTACCGGCTATGGTCAGAAACTTATTCCTCGTAAACAGTTACCAAGAATGCACAAAGATGCCATAAATTCCAAGAAAGAGTAAATAAGATTGATTGAGTGTAAATAATAGTAGATGTAAATGTGCTAAAAGTGACTAATTAAGGAAAAAAGAGAATAACACGATGTGAATGTATTGAAACCGCAGTAGGCTAAAGTGTTCGCGGGGGGTCTCCAATCCACCTATAGTATTTGGAATATTAATGATTAGGATAGTTCTAGCCATTCTTATACATGTATATGAAAGAAGATCCACATCAGGCGGTTGCAGGATAGCCATCTGATCAACCGTCCTCTCATATATAACGACAACAATATAAAGGGCAAGCACCTCAGTACATCACTATTAAGTGTTCTGCCAAGATCCCATGGATATGGATGTATGCTCTATGAGTCTTCTCTTATTCCCCCTTGACCATGTGATAGATGATTAGCAAGAGGGTGTCACTTTCCTCCTCCTCTCTACCACATGCCCAAGGTAATCCCCTCTCTTGTCCTTAAAGGCAACTTCATACAACATCAAGAGATACAATTAACACACAATGATAAAGGAAGGAATGAAACATATTTATTTCATCTCAAATCCACAACCAGGGTTTCACCATATCCCCGGGAACAAAGGAATCTCTTCACACATAGAGGTAGGAGACACCATCATGGTAATAAAAATGGGTCAAGTACATAGAGGGGAATGGATACTTGATCAAATCAACAACAAAGTATAGGAAATACATGGGAAAGGATGATTGTATTGATGTAGAGGTTGGTGATGGAGATGATGCAAAAGCCTCCAAGGATCCAAGTAGCTACGAGGATCGGTGCCATTCTGCTAGTTTCCCCTCCAGATCACTTCCGAAGGTGAGGTTTCTGCACTGTCTGGTGTCTACGAAAGTCAGATCTTTGATCTTTTTGACGAGTTGAAACTAATTGAAGAGGCAAAGGCGGTGGCGCGTGGTATGGGCGGATCGTACGAGTGGGCTCTCACCGTACCAGTGGGCGCCAAATTCTCAGATGTCGTGTTTGGCTGATTTCTTCAGCGGCTTTTCTCTCGAATTCGAGGATAATAATTATTATTTATTTAAGGGTTCCTATCAGCGTATTTGTTTCCAAAAATGACTGCTCCAATGATTATGTCCATCAAGTCCTTCCATTCAGGGATCATGTTGAAACTAACATAAATGGTGTGTGCGGTAAAATGCCAAAATCCTATCACTGCTAGTGCAAACACATTAAGTCAATATGCTTCAAAAATGTACTCATCAACTTGCCCAAGCTTAGCTCTTGCTCGTTCCCAAGCAATACAACATCTTAATGGATGTGGTTATCATGTTCATGATGCACGAGTCGTTAAATACAATAGGCATTTGAAGTAAATGATTAACATAAGAAATATAGAACCGAAACATGGGCTCTATGCCACTGACCAAACTCAAAATGACTTAGTGCGCTTGCACACCTCAATACTAATGGTTTATAAGAAGATCAGTTGCAATATGATGTAAGGTGATTTGCTTGACCGAACGAATTTGTGAGGTGATCTCAAACATGTTTAGAACTTCTCACATCTACTTAGCATTCAAAAGCTCTGAATGGTCTGTTTTGGTTACTCTCACGATCATGGTGCTTGCCCAAATGACCTTTGCTCACTTATTTTAATTCACTCATATTTACTTTGTAACGTTTGTGCAAATGAGTTAGTCATGCTTTCAATCTCATGGGAGGACTCAAAATCGATCAAACATTTGCATCAAATTCCACATCGAGTATGAAGCAATTCACTTTATGTGGTTTGAGTATATACCTCATCTTGTACTCATACTAGAAATTTTGATATTTCCCACTTTGCTTGTTTCCACAAGATTATTTTTTCTTTTTATTTCTCAATTACTTGAGCATTCTTAATTTTAAAATGTCTTAATATCAAAAATTCTTCACTTGTTCTATTAATACCAATTGTGTGGAAGACTCTATATTCACTTATCATGTACAAGTAAAGTAAAAATCATCCTAATCCATACATCTAATAAGATAACCACAAACTGAAATACTTCAAATATAATAAAAACTCAAAATCCATAGGATATAATTCATACCATCCTCCAAGGAAGCTAAAGTTGCAACCTATTATGTAAAACTTTGGAATAGTAAAATAATATGCATGTAGGAAAATAAGCATGCTAAAAACTGTAGAAGATAGATTACAGGGTCTTAAAGATCTCGCCAAGCTTGGAATCAAGCCAGGTTGAATCAAATAATTTCTCACGATTATTTGATACTGTGGCAACTAGGGCGGAGTGATGGCATTGGCCACCTCTGCCCGGAGCTTCCTATTGGTCTCTTCCAGTAATGGCTATGCGGCGGATACACCTCCGAAGATCAGCTCGCGAAGTGGTCATGCTCTTCACAAATTTTCCCACAATTTCATTAAGCTTCTTCTTGTTCTTCAGCTTCCTGAGACGTCCACGCACAATTTCACGGTCGATTAGCTCTTATTTTTGATATACCTCTAGCGCATGCACACACTCCATGGTCCTTATGACAGGCTTCTCTGGGACAAAAGGTTCCTCTAAGAAGTGGAACCCAGCCCAGTCTTCTTGAGGCTTCACGCTCATACGAGCATTGAGGGTGAGCTTCTTGGTCGTGGATGTGTTTGTTGTAGTCTCTTCATAGGTCCCCACAGTTGTATGCGGAGATCTCTTGCGCTTGGGGGTTTCGCGGTTGATGGCGACAAACTTGGTGGTCTCCACGCTTCCATTTCCATGCGACCTTGGTGCTTCCTCCTCTTCAACGTACCTCTCCATCACGATACAATCCACCATTGGAGCGAATGTGGGGTTGCTGGTGTAGTAATCATCCCATGCTTCGTAGTCTCTATTGTAGTGGTCGAAGGAGTTCTCCTTGTTCTTCGGGCTGAGGCCTCGAGCTTCACGATCAATGTCCTCCATTGATGAGGTCTGGAAGCTGTTCCATCAAGGAGCCATGAGCCCAAGGGGTTTGCCTTTGCTTGGAACTAGTTAGAGCATGATGTAGATCAGATCTATTTGGCAAAAAGTGAAAGAAATGTTTGGACAAATACAGGAGGGTGTTAGGAGCCAGAAATTTCTTGTGAAAATAGCTCATAAATTGACCAAGAAAGAATCCCAATAAATCTGGAAAGAAATCAACAACAAAAAGGGAAAAAATGGACGTCGTAGCGACCACGGGTACGATCGGCAATCATACGCCGTGCCCGTACGACACCCAAAATCGTAAAACTTTCCAAATAGAATGATTCGGATTCACATACCTGTGGCCGGTATAGACACGGTCGCCCGTACATGCCCACCGTATCAAAAATTACCGACTTTGATATTTTATTATTATTTATTTTAGTTTAGCCGGCATTTTTCTGCAATCAATGCCCGCCTTACAGAGAGTTTAGCGACCAGACAAACAGTGATAGCCCGCAGTACAATCTGGTCATACTAGTTCTATTGCCAGCGGTCTAAGGTTTCTAAGAGTTTGGCGAGCGTTCGTAGGACGACGTCCTATCTGTTGGAGATATGCCCAAGAGGCAATAATAAAAGTGGTTATTATATATCTTTGTGTTTATGATAAATGTTTATATACCATGCTATAATTGTATTAACCGAAACATTGATACATGTGTGTTATATAAACAACAATAAGTCCCTAGTAAGCCTCTTGTATAACTAGCTTGTTGATTAATAGATGATCATAGTTTCATGATCATGAACATTGGATGTTATTAATAACAAGGTTATGTCATTATATGAATGATGTAATGGACACACCCAATTAAGCGTAGCATAAGATCACGTCATTAAGTTATTTGCTATAAGCTTTCGATACATAGTTACCTAGTCCTTTCGACCATGAGATCATGTAAATCACTTATACCGGAAAGGTACTTTGATTACATCAAACGCCACTGCGTAAATGGGTGGTTATAAAGGTGGGATTAAGTATCCGAAAAGTATGAGTTGAGGCATATGGATCAACAATGGGATTTGGCCATCCCGATGACGGATAGATATACTCTGGGCCCTCTCGGTGGAATATCGTCTAAATAGCTTGCAAGCATATGAATAGTTCATAAGAGACCACATACCACGATACAAGTAAAGAGTACTTGTCAGGAGACGAGGTTGAACAAGGTATAGAGATACCGATGATCAAACCTCGGACAAGTAAAATATCGCGTGACAAAGGGAATCGCTATTGTATGTGAATGGTTCATTCGATCACTAAGTCATCGTTGAATATGTGGGAGCCATTATGGATCTCCAGATCCCGCTATTGGTTATTGGTCGGAGAGAGTTCTCAACCATGTCTACATAGTTCGCGAACTGTAGGGTGAACACACTTAAGGTTTGATGTCGTATTAGTAGAACTTGAATATGGAATGGAGTTAGAAGTTTTGTTTGAAGTCTCGGATGGGATCCCGGACATCACGAGGAGTTCTGGAATGGTCCGGAGAATAAGATTCATATATAGGAAGTCATTTTATAAGTTTGAAAATGATCCGGTGCATTTATGGAAGGTTCTAGAAGGTTCTAGAAAAGTCCGGAAGAAATCACTTTGGAAGGCGGAGTCCCGAAGGGACTCCACCTCCCATGGCCGGCCAACCCTAGAGGGGTGGAGTCCCAGGTGGACTCCACCAAGGGTGGCCGGCCACCCCCCTCATGGAAGGGTGGGAATCCCACCTTGGGTAGGTTTCCCTACACATGGAAGGTTTTGGGTTGGGGTCTTATTCGAAGACTTGTAGTCCAACACTTGGGGGTTCCACCTATATAATGAGGGCAAGGGGAGGGGGCCGGCCACCAGAAGCCCATAGCTTGGCCGCACCCCATAGTGGTCGGCCACCCCCTCTCCCAAACCCTAGCCGCCCCACTCCTCCACCTCTCCCGCAATGCTTAGCGAAGCTCCGCCGGAGATCTCCATCGACACCGCCACCACGCCGTCGTGCTGCCGGATTCAAGGAGGAGCTACTACTTCCGCTGCCCGGAACGGGGAGAAGGACGTCGTCTTCATCAACACCGAACGTGTGACCGAGTACGGAGGTGCTGCCCGATTGTGGCACCGTCAAGATCTTCTACGCGCTTTTCAAAGCGGCAAGTGATCATCTACCGCAGCAAAAAGAGCCTCATCTTCTAGGCTTTGGAAATCTTCAAGGGTGAGTCTCGTTCATCCCCTCGTTGCTCCTGTCTTCTAGATTGCATCTTGGCTTGGATTGCGTTCTCGCGGTAGGAAATTTTTTGTTTTCTATGCTACGAATCCCTACAGTGGTATCAGAGCCGTGTCTATGCATAGATGGTTGCACGAGTAGAACACAATTGTTTTGTGGGCGTTGATGCTTATGTTGTCTTTAGTTTGAGTACTTTGCATCTTTGTGGCATAGTGGGATGAAGCGGCTCGGGCTAACTCTACATGACCGCGTTCATGAGATTTGCTCCACGCTCGACATGCAACTTGTATTGCATAAGTGGCTTTGCGGGTGTCTGTCTCTCCTACTATAGTGAAGATTCAATTTACTCTTCTATTGACAACACTAGTATCACCGTTGTGGTTCATGTTCGTAGGTAGATTAGATCTTACTCGAAAACCCTAAACCACGTAAAATATGGAAACCAAATTAGAGACGTCTAACTTGTTTTTGCAGGGTTTGGTGATGTGATATGGCCATAATGTGATGATGAATATGTATGAGCTGATCATTATTGTATTGTGGCAACCGGCAGGAGCCTTATGGTTGTCTTTAAATTTCATGTTGAGTAGTATTTCAAAGAAGTTGTAATAGTTGCTACATGGGAGAACAATCATGAAGACGACGCCATTGATCTTGACGCTACGCCGATGATGATGGAGATCATGCCCGTTGATGATGGAGATCATGTCCGTGCTTCTGAGATGAAGATCAAAGGCGCAAAGACAAAGAGGCCATATCATATCACATATGAACTGCATGTGATGTTAATCCTTTTATGCATCTTATTTTGCTTAGATCGCGACGGTAGCATTACAAGATGATTCCTCTCACTAAAATATCAAAATAATAAAGTGTTCATCCTTAGTATCACCGTTACTAATACTTGTCGTTTCGAAACATCTCGTGATGATCGGGTATGATAGATTCAACAAGTGTATGCAACGGGTGCAAGCCAGTTTTGCACACGCGGATACTAAGTTTGCCTTGACGAGACTAGCATGTACAGACATGGTCTCGGAACACGTGATACCGAAAGGTAGAGCATGAATCATATGATTGATGTGATGAACACTTTGAGTGTTCGCCATTGAAGTTACATCTCGTCTCGTGATGATCGGGCTTGGTGTAGTGGATTTGGTTCGTGTGATCACTAAGACAATGCGAGGGATATTGTTTTGAGTGGGAGTTCACCTAGATTTTTTAATTTTGTTGAATTAAAATTTGAACTCAATTTGTCATAAACTTAGTCTAAACTATTGCAAATATATGTTGTAGATATGGCGTCCCCAATCAATTTTAACCAGTTCCTAGAGAAAGAAAAGCTTAAGAGCAATGGTAGCAACTTCACCGACTGGTTCCATCATGTGAGGATTTGTCTCGCTGGCGGAAATCTGCAATATGTGCTTGATGCACCGCTAGGTGACCCTCCTGCAGAAAATGAAACCGATGAAGTAAAGAATGTTTACGCGACTCGGAAAACTCGTTACTCTCAAGTTCAGTGCCATCCTATGCAGTCGGAAGCCGATCTTCAAAAATGTTTTGAGCACCACGGTCCTCATGAGTTGGTCAATGAGCTTAAAGCTATCTTTGAAACTCATGCGGCGTGGAATGCTATGAAGCATCGAAACACTTCTTCAGTTGCATGATGGAAGAAGGCAGATCCGTTAGTGAGCACATGCTCGCCATGACCGGGCATGCGAAGAAACTCAGTGATCTGGGAATAGTGATTCCTAACAGACGGGGATTAATCGTGTCCTTCAATCACTGCCACCTAGTTACAAGAACTTTGTGATGAACTACAATATGCAGAACATGAACAAAGAGTTACCTGAACTCTTCGCCATGCTGAAATCTGGTGAGGTTGAGATAAAGAAAGAGCATCAAGTGTTGATGGTCAACAAGACCACCAGTTTCAAGAAACAGGGCAAGTCTAAAGGCAAATTCAAGAAGGGTGGCAAGAAAGCGGCCACGCCTCCTGTGAAACCTAAGACTGGCCCTAAGCCTGATGCTGAGTGCTATTACTGCAAGGAGAAGGGACACTGGAAGCGTAATTGCTCCAAGTATTTGGCGGATCTGAAGAGCGGCCTTGTCAAGAAGAAGAAAGAAGGTATATCTGATATACATGTTATAGATGTTTATCTTACTGGTTCTCGTACTGGGTATTTGATACTGGTTCGGTTGCTCATTATTTGTAACTCGAAACAGGAACTAAAGATTAAACGAAGACTATTGAAGAATGAAGTGACGACGCGCGTTCGAAATGGATCCAAGGTCAATGTGATCGCTGTCGGCACACTTCCTCTACGTCTACCTTCGGGATTAGTTTTAAACCTCAATAATTGTTATTTTGTACCCGTGTTGAGCATGAACATTATATCTGGATCTTATTTAATGCAAGACGGTTATTCATTCAAGTCTGAGAATAATGGTTGTTCTATTTTTATGAATAATATCTTTTATGGTCGAGCACCTGAGAAGAATGGTTTATTTCTATTAGATCTCGATAGTAGTGATACACATATTCATAACGTTGATGCTAAACGAATTAAATTGAATGATAATTCTACTTATATGTGGCACTGTCGTCTTGGTCATATTGGAGTGAAACGCATGAAGAAACTCCATACCGATGGATTACTTGAATCACTTGACTTTGAGTCACTTGATAGATGCGAAGCATGTCTAATGGGAAAAATGACTAAGACTCCATTCTCTGGTATTATGGAGCGAGCTACAGACTTATTGGAAATCATACATACCGATGTGTGCGGACCAATGAGTGTAGTGTGCGTGGTTATCGTTATGTTCTAACCTTCACAGATGATCTGAGTAGATATGGGTATATCTATTTAATGAAACATAAATCCGAAACTTTCGAGAAGTTTAAGGATTTCGAAAGTGAAGTAGAAAATCAACGTAACAAGAAGATTAAATTTCTACGATCTGATCGCGGAGGTGAATATCTGAGTTATGAGTTTAGCATGCATTTAAAGAAATGCGGAATACTTTCACAATTGACACCGCCGGGAACACCACAACGAAACGGTGTGTCCGAACGTCGTAATCGAACTCTCTTAGATATGGTTCGTTCTATGATGTCTCTTACTGATTTGCCGTTATCATTTTGGAGTTATGCATTAGAGACAGCTGCATTCACTTTAAATAGGACACCATCTAAATCCGTTGAAACAACACCGTATGAATTATGGTTTAATAAGAAACCTAAGCTGTCGTTCCTTAAAGTTTGGGGTTGCGAAGCCTATGTAAAAAGGTTACAACCGGACAAGCTAGAGCCCAAAGCGGAGAAATGCGCCTTCATATGATACCCTAAGGAAACTATAGGGTACACTTTCTATCACAGATCCGAAGGCAAAATCTTTGTTGCTAAGAACGGAACCTTTCTTGAGAAAGAATTTCTCACTAAAGAAGTTGGAAGAAAAGTAGAACTCGACGAGATTACTGAATCTTCACTTGTTAATCAAAGTAGCGCAGTACCGGAAGTTGTTCCTGTGCCGCCTGCACCGGCAACAGAGGAAGCTAATGATAATGATCATGAAACTTCGAACGAGATAGCTACTGAACCTCGCAGATCGACAAGGGAACGTGCCACTGATTGGTATGATCCTTGTCTAAATGTCATGATTGTGGACAACAATGATGAAGATCCTGCGACGTATGAAGAAGCGATGATGAGCCCAGATTCCAACAAATGGCAAGAAGCCATGAAATCCTAAATGGGATCCATGTATGATAACAAAGTATGGACTTTGGTAGACTTACCTGATAGCCGCAAGGCTGTCGAGAATAAATGGATCTTCAAAAGAAAAACAGATGCTGATGGTAATATTACTGTCTATAAAGCTCGACTTGTCGCAAAGGGTTTCCGACAAATTCAAGGTGTTGACTACGATGAGACTTTTTCACCTGTAGCGAAGCTAAAATCTGTGAGGATTTTGTTAGCAATAGCTGCATTTTTCGATTATGAGATTTTGCAGATGGATGTCAAAACGGCGTTCCTTAATGGAGACATTGAGGAAGAGTTGTATATGGTACAACCCAAAGGTTTTGTCGATCCTAAAAATGCTGACAAAGTATGCAAACTTTAGCGTTCAATTTATGGACTGAAGCAAGCATCCAGAAGTTGGAACCGACGCTTTGATAAGGTGATCAAAGACTTCGGGTTTATACAGTGTCATGGAGAGGCCTGTATTTACAAGAAAGTGAGTGGGAGCTCTGTAGCGTTCCTGATATTATATGTAGATGACATATTATTGATTGGGAATGATATAGAACTATTAAGAAGTGTAAAAGGTTATTTGAATAATAGTTTTTCAATGAAAGACCTTGGTGAAGCATCGTACATATTAGGCATCAAGATTTATAGAGATAGATCAAGACGCCTAATAGGGATTTCACAGAGCACATACATGGACAAGATTCTAAAGAAGTTTAGAATGGACGAAACTAAGAAAGGATTCTTACCTATGTTACCAGGTAAGGTCTTGAGTAAGACTCAAGGTCCAGCTACGGCACAAGAAAGAGAAAGGATGAATCAGAGCCCCTATGCCTCGGCAGTAGGCTCTATCATGTATGCCATGCTATGTACAATACCGGATATAGCACATGTTGTTAGTTTGACTAGCAGATATCAAATTGATCCAGGAATGGAACACTGGACAGCGGTCAAGAATATCCTAAAGTACTTGAAAAGAACTAAGGATATGTTTCTTTGTTATGGAGGTGACCAAGAGCTCGTTGTAACCACTTACACCGATGCAAGTTGGAACACTGATCCTGATGACTCTAAGTCTCAATCTGGGTACGTGTTTATATTGAATGGTGCTGCAGTAAGCTGGGCAAGCTCGAAGCAGTGCATGGTGGCGAAGTCTTCAACAGAATCGGAGTACATAGCGGCTTCAAAGGCTTCATCAGAAGCGGTATGGATGAAGAGGTTCATTGTAGAGCTCGGTGTGGTTCCTAGTGCATTGGACCCACTAGTCATCTATTGTGACAACATGGGTTCCATCGCCAATGCACAAGAACCAAGGTCACACAAGAGGCTGAAGCATATCAAGCTGCGTTATCATTCGATTCGCGAGTACATCGAAGATGGAGAAGTAAAGATTTGCAAAGTACACACTGATCTGAATGTAGCAGATCCGTTGACTAAAGCTCTCCCTAGGGCAAAGCATGACCAACACCAGAATGACATGGGTGTTAGGTACCTTACAATGTAATCTAGATTATTGACTCTAGTGCAAGTGGGAGACTGTTGGAGATTGATACGTCTCCGACGTGTCGATAATTTCTTATGTTCCATGCCATATTATTGATGATACCTACATGTTTTATGCACACTTTATGTCATATTCGTGCATTTTGGAACTAACCTATTAACAAGATGCCGAAGTGCCAGTTCGTTTTCGCTGTTTTTGGTTTCGAAATCCTAGTAACGAAATATTCTCAATCGGACGAAATCAAGACCCAGGTTCCTATTTTCACCGGAAGCATCCAGAACACCCGAGAAGGACCAGAGGGGGCCACAGGCCACCAGGACCATAGGCCGGCGCGGCCCAGGCCCTGGCTGCGCCGCCCTATGGTGTGGCCACCCTTTCGACCCTCCTGCGCCGCCTCTTCGCCTATATAAAGCCCCTGGATCGAAAACCCTGAGGCGAAGAACCACGATACGGAAAACCTTCCAGAGCCGCCGCCATCGCGAAGCCAAGATCTGGGGACAGGAGTCTCTGTTCCGGCACCAGCGGGGAAGTGCCCGGAAGGCTTCTCCATCGACACCGCTGCCATCTCCACCGCCATCTTCATCACCGCTGCTGCTCCCATGAGGAGGGAGTAGTTCTCCATCGAGGCTCGGGGCTGTACCGGTAGCTATGTGGTTCATCTCTCTCCTATGTGCTTCAATACAATAATCTCATGAGCTGCCTTACATGATTGAGATTCATATGATGATGCTTGTAATCTAGATGTCATTATGCTAGTCAAGTGAGTTTTACTTATGTGATCTCCGGAGACTCCTTGTCCCACGTGTGTAAAGGTGACAGTGTGCACCGTGTGGGTCTCTTAGGCTATATTTCACAGAATACTTATTCACTGTTGAATGGCATAGTGAGGTGCTTATTTATATCTCTTTACGATTGCAATGTGTTTGTATCACAATTTATCTATGTGCTACTCTAGCAATGTTATTAAAGTAGTTTTATTCCTCCTGCACGTGTGCAAAGGTGATAGTGTGTGCACCGTGTTAGTACTTGGTTTATGCTATGATCATGATCTCTTGTAGATTGCGAAGTTAACTATTGCTATGATAATATTGATGTGATCTATTCCTCCTACATATGCATGAAGGTGACAGTGTGCATGCTATGTTAGTACTTGGTTTAGTCTTTTGATCTATCTTACACTAAAGGTTACTAAAATATGAGCATTATTGTGGAGCTTGTTAACTCCGGCATTGAGGGTTCGTGTAATCCTACGCAATGTGTTCATCATCCAACAAGAGTGTAGAGTATGCATTTATCTATTCTGTTATGTGATCAATGTTGAGAGTGTCCACTAGTGAAAGTCTAATCCCTAGGCCTTGTTCCTAAATACTGCTATTGCTGCTTGTTTACTGTTTTACTGCGTTACTACTGCTGCGTTACTACTGCTTGTTTACTGTCCCGGGCAAAGCACTTTTCTGGTGCCGTTGCTACTACTTATTCATACCACCTGTATTTCACTATCTCTTCGCCGAACTAGTGCACCTATTAGGTGTGTTGGGGACACAAGAGACTTCTTGCTTTGTGGTTGCGGGGTTGCATGAGAGGGATATCTTTGACCTCTTCCTCCTGAGATCGATAAACCTTGGGTGATCCACTTAAGGGAAACTTGCTGCTGTTCTACAAACCTCTGCTCTTGGAGGCCCAACACGTCTACAAGAATAGAAGCTCCCGTAGACATCAAGTACTTTTAGCGCCGTTGCCGGGGAGGAAAGGTAAAAAGGCACTCATACTCCGGTTCCGGTACTTTTCTGGCGCCATTGTGTTTGTGCTCGAAGCTATTTCCTTTAGATCCTGCAATTGCATCTTTTTGTTTCTTGTTTACACTAGTTTGGCATAATGGACAATAATGAGCTTCTTATTCTATTTCCTGATTTAAAACATGGATTGTTTGATGCGAAAATTAAAAAACCTATGGAATCTTATTTGCATGCTGGTAGTAATATTAGTATGAACGCTTTGAACACCATTGTTGATAATAATATAGAAAGTTCTAAGCTTGGGGAAGCTGGTTTTCATGATCTTTTTAGTCCCCCAAGCATTGAGGAGAAAATTTTCTTTGATGATACTTTGCCTCCTATTTATGATTATAATGATAGTGGTCTTTTGGTGCCACCTACTATGGAGAGTAAATTTTGTTGTGATTATACTATGCCTCCTACACTTGATGAGGATAATAATGATAGCTACTTTGTTGAATTTGCTCCCACCTCAACTAATAAAATTGATTATGCTTATGTGGAGAGTAGTAATTTTATACATGAGACTCATGATAAGAATGCTTTATGTGATAGTTATATTGTTGAGTTTGCTCATGATGCTACTGAAAGTTATTATGAGAGAGGAAAATATGGTTGTAGAAATTTTCATGTTACTAAAATGCCTCTCTATGTGCTGAAATTTTTGAAGCTACACTTGTTTTATCTTCCTATGCTTGTTACTTTGCTCTTCATAAACTTGTTTATTTACAAGATTCCTATGCATAGGAAGCATGTTAGACTTAAATTGGTTTTGAATTTGCTTCTTGATGCTCTCTTTTGCTTCAAATACTATTTCTTGCGAGTGCATCATTAAAACTGCTGAGCCCATCTTAACGGCTATAAAGAAAGAACTTCTTGGGAGATAACCCATGTGTTATTTTGCTACAGTACTTTGTTTTATATTTGTGTCTTGGAAGTTGTTTACTACTGTAGCAACCTCTCCTTATCATGTTTTTGTGCCAAGTAAAGTCTCTATGGTAAAGTTGATGCTAGATTTGGATTGCTGCGCAGAAACAGCATTGCTGTCTGTCACGAATCTGGGTCTAATTCTCTGTAGGTAACTCAGAAAATTATGCCAATTTACGTGAGTGATCCTCAGATATGTACGCAACTTTCATTAGTTTTGAGTTTTTCCATTTGAGCAAGTATGGTGCCATTTTAAAATTCGTCTTTACGGACTGTTCTATTTTTGACAGATTCTGCCTTTTATTTCGCATTGCTTCTTTCGCTGTGTTGGGTGGATTTCTTTGTTCCATTACCTTCCAGTAGCTTTGAGCAATGTCCAGAAGTGTTAAGAATGATTGTGTCACCTCTGAACATGTGAGTTTTTGATTATGCACTAACCCTCTAATGAGTTTGCTTAAAGTTTGGTGTGGAAGAAGTTTTCAAGGGTCAAGAGAGGAGGATGATATACTATGATCAAGGAGAGTGAAAGCTCTAAGCTTGGGGATGCCCCGGTGGTTCACCCCTGCATATTTCAAGAAGACTCAAGCGTCTAAGCTTGGGGATGCCCAAGGCATCCCCTTCTTCATCGACAACATTATCAGGTTCCTCCCCTGAAACTATATTTTTATTCCGTCACATCTTATGTTTTACTTGGAGCGTCTGTTTGTTTGTTTCTATTTTTGTTTGTGTTTGAATAAATTGGATTACATCATTCTTGTGTGGGAGAGAGACACGCTCCGCTGGTTCATATGAACACATGTGTTCTTAGCTCATAATATTCATGGCGAAGTTTCCTCTTCGTTAAATTGTTATATGGTTGGAATTGGAAAATGATACATGTAGTAATTTGCTATAATGTCTTGGGTAATGTGATACTTGGCAATTGTTGTGCTCATGTTTAAGCTCTTGCATCATATACTTTGCACCCATTAATGAAGAAATACATAGAGCAAGCTAAAATTTGGTTTGCATAATTGGTCTTTCTAAGGTCTAGATAATTTCTAGTAAGGTGTTTGAACAACAAGGAAGACGATGTATAGTCTTATAATCCTTGTAATATGTCTTTTATGTGAGTTTTGCTGCACCGTTCATCCTTGTGTTTGTTTCAAATAACCTTGCTAGCCTAAAACCTTGTATCGAGAGGGAATACTTCTCATGCATCCAAAATCCTTGAGCCAACCACTATGCCATTTGTGTCCACCATACCTACCTACTACATGTTATTTCTCCGCCATTCCAAAGTAAATTGCTTGAGTGCTACCTTTAAATAATTCAAAATTTATCACCTCTTATTTGTGTCAATGTTTTATAGCTCATGAGGAAGTATGTGGTGTTTATCTTTCGATCTTGTCATTTACTTCGGACAGACTTTCACCAATGGACTAGTGGCTCATCCGCTTATCCAATAATTTTGCAAAAAGAGGTGGCAATGGGGTTCCCAGCCCCGATTAATTAACTTGCATTAATAATTCTCTTCACATGTTTTGCTCTGATTCATCAGTAAGCAACTTAATTTTGCAAATAGACGCTCCTTCATGGTATGTGATTGTTGGAAGGCACCCGAGGATTCGGTTAGCCATGGCTTGTGTAAGCAAAAGGTTGGGAGGAGTGTCATCCATAAATAAAGAAAAACTAAACTAAAGTACATGTGTAAACAAAAGAGAAGAGGGATGATCTACCTTGCTGGTAGAGATAACGTCCTTCATGGGAGCCGCTCTTGAAAGTCTGGTTGATAAGGTAGTTAGAGTGCCCACTACCATTCGTTGACAACAACATACACCTCTCAAAACTTTATTTTTATGCTCTCTTTATGTTTTCAAAATCAAAGCTCTAGCACAAATATAGCAATCGATGCTTTCCTCTTTGAAGGACCATTCTCTTTACTTTTATGTTGAGTCAGTTCACCTATCTCTCTCCACCTCAAGAAGCAAACACTTGTGTGAACTGTGCATTGATTCCTACATACTTGCGTATTGCACTTGTTATATTACTCTATGTTTACAATATCCATGAGATATACATGTTATAAGTTGAAAGCAACCGCTGAAACTTCATCTTCCTTTGTGTTGCTTCAATACCTTTACTTTGATTTATTGCTTTATGAGTTAACTCTTATGCAAGACTTATTGATGCTTGTCTTTAAGTACTATTCATGAAAAGTCTTTGCTTTATGATTCAGTTGTTTACTCATGTCATTACCATTGTTTTGATCGCTGCATTCATTACATATGTTTACAATATGATCAAGTTTATGATGGCATGTCACTTCAGAAATTATCTTTGTTATCGTTTTACCTGCTCGGGACGAGCAGAACTAAGCTTGGGGATGCTTGATACGTCTCCGACGTATCGATAATTTCTTATGTTCCATGCCATATTATTGATGATACCTACATGTTTTATGCACACTTTATGTCATATTCGTGCATTTTCGGAACTAACCTATTAACAAGATGCTGAAGTGCCAGTTCTGTTTTCTGCTGTTTTTGTTTCAGAAATCCTAGTAACGAAATATTCTCGGAATCGGACGAAATCAAGACCCAGGTTCCTATTTTCACCGGAAGCATCCAGAACACCCGAGAAGGACCAGAGGGGGCCACGGGCCCACCATAGGCCGGCGCGGCCCAGGCCCTGGCCGCGCCGCCTATGGTGTGGCCACCCTTCGACCCTCTGCGCCGCCTCTTCGCCTATATAAAGCCCCTGGATCGAAAACCCTGAGGCGAAAAACCACGATACGGAAAACCTTCCAGAGCGCCGCCATCGCGAAGCCAAGATCGGGGACAGGAGTCTCTGTTCCGGCCCTGAGGAGGAAGTGCCCCGGAAGGCTTCTCCATCGACACCGCTGCCATCTCCACCGCCATCTTCATCACCGCTGCTCCCATGAGGAGGGAGTAGTTCTCCATCGAGGCTCGGGGCTGTACCGGTAGCTATGTGGTTCATCTCTCTCCTATGTGCTTCAATACAATAATCTCATGAGCTGCCTTACATGATTGAGATTCATATGATGATGCTTGTAATCTAGATGTCATTATGCTAGTCAAGTGAGTTTTACTTATGTGATCTCCGGAGACTCCTTGTCCCACGTGTGTAAAGGTGACAGTGTGTGCACCGTGTGGGTCTCTTAGGCTATATTTCACAGAATACTTATTCACTGTTGAATGGCATAGTGAGGTGCTTATTTATATCTCTTTACGATTGCAATGTGTTTGTATCACAATTTATCTATGTGCTACTCTAGCAATGTTATTAAAGTAGTTTTATTCCTCCTGCACGTGTGCAAAGGTGATAGTGTGTGCACCGTGTTAGTACTTGGTTTATGCTATGATCATGATCTCTTGTAGATTGCGAAGTTAACTATTGCTATGATAATATTGATGTGATCTATTCCTCCTACATATGCATGAAGGTGACAGTGTGCATGCTATGTTAGTACTTGGTTTAGTCTTTTGATCTATCTTACACTAAAGGTTACTAAAATATGAGCATTATTGTGGAGCTTGTTAACTCCGGCATTGAGGGTTCGTGTAATCCTACGCAATGTGTTCATCATCCAACAAGAGTGTAGAGTATGCATTTATCTATTCTGTTATGTGATCAATGTTGAGAGTGTCCACTAGTGAAAGTCTAATCCCTAGGCCTTGTTCCTAAATACTGCTATTCTTTGCTTGTTTACTGTTTTTTCGTTACTACTGCGTTACTACTGCTTGTTTACTGTCCTGGGCAAAGCACTTTTCTGGTGCCGTTTCTACTACTTATTCATACCACCTGTATTTCACTATCTCTTCGCCGAACTAGTGCACCTATTAGGTGTGTTGGGGACACAAGAGACTTCTTGCTTTGTGGTTGCAGGGTTGCATGAGAGGGATATCTTTGACCTCTTCCTCCCTGAGATCGATAAACCTTGGGTGATCCACTTAAGGGAAACTTGCTGCTGTTCTACAAACCTCTGCTCTTGGAGGCCCAACACTGTCTACAAGAATAGAAGCTCCCGTAGACATCAGACATATGCCCAAGAGGCAATAATAAAAGTGGTTATTATATATCTTTGTGTTTATGATAAATGTTTATATACCATGCTATAATTGTATTAACCGAAACATTGATACATGTGTGTTATATAAACAACAATAAGTCCCTAGTAAGCCTCTTGTATAACTAGCTTGTTGATTAATAGATGATCATAGTTTCATGATCATGAACATTGGATGTTATTAATAACAAGGTTATGTCATTATATGAATGATGTAATGGACACACCCAATTAAGCGTAGCATAAGATCACGTCATTAAGTTATATGCTATAAGCTTTCGATACATAGTTACCTAGTCCTTTCGACCATGAGATCATGTAAATCACTTATACCGGAAAGGTACTTTGATTACATCAAACGCCACTGCGTAAATGGGTGGTTATAAAGGTGGGATTAAGTATCCGAAAGTATGAGTTGAGGCATATGGATCAACAGTGGGATTTGTCCATCCCGATGACGGATAGATATACTCCGGGCCCTCTCGGTGGAATATCGTCTAAATAGCTTGCAAGCATATGAATAGTTCATAAGAGACCACTGATGTCTACGCACGCTTCTATTCCTGTAGACAGTGTTGGGCCTCCAAGAGCAGAGGTTTGTAGAATAGCAGCAAGTTTCCCTTAAGTGAATCACCCAAGGTTTATCGAACTCGGGGAGGTAGAGGTCAAAGATATCCCTCTCAAGCAACCCTGCAATTACGATACAAGAAGTCTCTTGTGTCCTCAACACACCTAATACACTTGTCAGATGTATAGGTGCACTAGTTCGGCGAAGAGATAGTAAAATACAAGTGATATGGATGAATATGAATGGTAATAGCAATCTGAAATAAAGATGGCAGCAAGCAAACATGTAACAGAACTTGTTGGAAACGATGTTTCAATGCTTAGAAACAAAGCCTAGGGATCATACTTTCACTAGTGGACATTCTCAACATTGATCACATAACTGAATAAACAAATACTACTTTCTCTACACTCTCTTGTTGGATGACAAACACCATTCATTGTGTAGGGCTACAAGAGCTCCCTCAAGCCGGAGTTAACAAGCTCCACAACATTCGGAGTTCATATTTAAGTAACCTTAGAGTGCATAATAGACCATTGCAATTATACCGAGTACTAACATAGCATGCACTTTGTCACCATCAGCTATGAAAGGGGAATAGATCGCATCAATACTATCATAGTAATAGTTAACTTCATAATCTACAAGAGATCACAATCATAGCTTATACCAAGTACTACATGATGCACACACTGTCAACATTACATCATGGAGGAGGAATAGACTACTTTAATAACATCACTAGAGTAGCACATAGATGATATTCAACTAGATCACAAAGCTCATGATCACATAAAGGTCACATGAGAGAGAGATGAACCACATAGCTACGGTACAACCCTTAGCCTCGGGGGAGAACTACTCCCTCCTCATCATAGGAGACATCAGCGGCGATGGAGATGGCGGTGGTGTCGATGGAGATGCCTTCCGGGGGCAATTCCCGTCCCGGCGGCGTGCGGACAGACTTGTCCCCGAATCTGGCTTCGCTATGGCGGCGGCTCGGAACTTTTCTCGTATCGTGGCTTATCGGGTTAGGGTTTTCGCGACGGAGGCTTTAAGTAGGCGGAAGGGTAGCCTCGGGGGAGTCCTGGTGGAGCCACACCCCCCTTGGCCGCGCCGCCTTGTGGGGTGGGGCCCCCTTCCCTCTCTTCGGTGCTCGGAAGCTTCGGGAAAAATAAGATACTGGGCGTTTATTTCGTCAATTCCGAGAATATTTCCTTTGTAGGATTTCTGAAACCAAAGCAGAAAACAGGAACTGGCACTTCGGCATCTTGTTAATAGGTTAGTTCCGGAAAATGCATATAAATGATGTAAAGTGTGTATAAAACATATGTGTATCATCATAAAAGTAGCATGGAACATAAGAAATTATAGATACGTTGGAGACGTATCAACCACATACCACGGCACGAGTAAAGAGTACTTGTCAGGAGACGAGGTTGAACAAGGTATAGAGATACCGATGATCAAACCTCGGACAAGTAAAATATCGCGTGACAAAGGGAATCGGTATCGTATGTGAATGGTTCATTCAATCACTAAGTCATCGTTGAATATGTGGGAGCCATTATGGATCTCCAGATCCCGCTATTGGTTATTGTTCGGAGAGAGTTCTCAACCATGTCTACATAGTTCGCGAACCGTAGGGTGAACACACTTAAGGTTTGATGTCGTATTAGTAGAACTTGAATATGGAATGGAGTTCGAAGTTTTGTTCGAAGTCTTGGATGGGATCCCGGACATCACGAGGAGTTCCGGAATGGTCCGGAGAATAAGATTCATATATAGGAAGTCATTTTATAAGTTTGAAAATGATCCGGTGCATTTATGGAAGGTTCTAGAAGGTTTTAGAAAAGTCCGGAAGAAATCACTTTGGAAGGCGGAGTCCCGAAGGGACTCCACCTCCCATGGCCGGCCAACCCTAGACGGGTGGAGTCCCAGGTGGACTCCACCAAGGGTGGCCGGCCACCCCCTTCATGGAAGGTTGGGAGTCCCACTTGGGGTGGGAATCCCACCTTGGGTAGGTTTCCCTACACATGGAAGGTTTTGGGTTGGGATCTTATTCGAAGACTTGTAGTCCAACACTTGGGGGTTCCACCTATATAATGAGGGGCAGGGAGGGCCGGCCACCACAAGCCCATAGCTTGGCCGCACCCCATAGTGGCCGGCCACCCCCTCTCCCCAAACCCTAGCCACCCCACTCCTCCACCTCTCCCGCAACGCTTAGCGAAGCTCCGCCGGAGATCTCCACCGACACCGCCACCACGCCGTCGTGCTGCCGGATTCAAGGAGGAGCTACTACTTCTGCTGCCCGCTGGAACGGGAGAAGGACGTCGTCTTCATCAACACCGAACGTGTGACCGAGCACGGAGGTGCTGCCCGATTGTGGCACCGTCAAGATCTTCTACGCGCTTTGAAAGCGGCAAGTGATCGTCTACCGCAGCAACAAGAGCCTCATCTTGTAGGCTTTGGAAATCTTCAAGGGTGAGTCTCGTTCATCCCCTCGTTGCTCCCGTCTTCTAGATTGCATCTTGGCTTGGATTGCGTTCTCGCGGTAGGAAATTTTTTGTTTTCTATGCTACGAGTCCCTACACTATCGTACTGTGCGGTCATACCAAGCCCCAAAACCTATCATTCAGCTGAGAAAAACACAAGCAAAAAATAAAACAAAAAGAATACAACATTAGCTAATAAAAAAGAAAATAACTATAGGTTACTTAACCTAATTTTAGTCTATCTCTTCAGCTTCACCGAAGTTGTCTTCCTCCTCCGAAGGTGCATGAATTGGTGCGCTATAAACTTGAGATAATCGCACAATGAATACATGTAATTATTTTTATGTTTTATTGTACCTAGAGGAATACGTATGGTTGATACATTTTTCTTGAATTCTTGGTCCACAACCTTTTCTGATGGTTTTGGTGATTCCTCCTTTCTTTGAACAATCTGCAATTCAAATTCTTGCAGTAACAAAATCCAATGAATCATTTTAGGTTTAACATCAGTTTGTTCAAGGATTTGTTTTAAACCATAACGTGTAGAAGAAGGAGACACTGGCATGCCTCTAATATTTACACTGCATCCTTTATCCCACACATTTGGATGAAGACTGGTTGCATTTGTTCTTTCATTGCAATTTTAGTCAGAGAGTATGGAATTATTTGCAGATTCAGTGGGAGCCTGGTGACACTATGTAGGAGATGTTCTGTCTTACCAAGAGAAAATTTCACAAGCCTTTTTTAACTAAGGAGGTTTTTGCTTGCTGCCTGGCACATTTGGAAACAAAGGAATGAAGCAACCTTCGAGGGGGTGATGCCTTCTTTCAGAGGGTGGAAGAGGAGATTTGTACATGATGCTCTTGTTCATGTTCATACGATCAAGGATAAGCATGTAGATAGCTTCAAGTTTTGGGTTGAATCCCTTGTATAGCTTTTTTTCCTTTGTTCTTATGTAAATAACTTTTGTTTTGGTGGTTGGTTTAATAAATTCCTATGGGGCTCAAGCCTTACGGTTCTTGCTAAAAAAAGAAGGGAATTCGACGGTAAGAAAACAAACCAAATGGGAAAGTGAAAGTGGTTTTAAGTTGGTCTTCAGTATGAACAACAATTTCAGAGAATCCGGGATATCCATTCAAAATTAAAGTGATAGTGTTTAGTGAGTCTCTGAAGTGTTTTATCTATAAATGGAAATGGATAGTGACCCTTCCTTTTTTCTTTATTTAATTTCCTAAAATTAATACACATCATATGTCCAACAACAGTTCTAGTTGGGATTAGCTCATTATGCTTATTAGCTGCACCTGAAAATCCTTACTTTTTAGGAACACAATTGGTTGGACTTACCCAATCTCTTTCCTTCACACGATATATAATACCTGCACCTAGAAGACGAATTATTTCTATTCTTTGCACTTCCTTCATATGTGGTTTGAGCCTCCTTTGGTACTCTACAACTGGTTGAGCTCCTTCCTCTGAAAATATTTGATGGTTGGCTATCATGGGACTAATCCCTTCAAGTCATCCATAGAATATCCAAATGCCTTGCGTCGTTTTATCAAAACCGTCATAATTAAATCTTTCTTTCTATCCTTCTGAAAGGTTAGCACTTACAATAACTTGATACTTATTAGTGTCATCTAAGAATTTATATTTAAGTTCTTGAGGTAAAGGTTTAAGTTCACGAGGTGGGAGTTCTTCATCTCCATTCCTCTTTGGTACCTCATAAGTCCCATTCTTGGGAGTCTCTAGTAAAGGAGCTTCATCAAGATATTCATCGAGCTCCTCTTTTTTACTTTTCATCAACGGTATTATAATTATCAACCAAGCTTATATCCAATTCATCAATCGGTGTACCAAAGTACACAACTGCTAGCTCGGCGATAGTCTTCCCTTGTCCTTATTTTTTTCCTCTTCAATTTCTTTACGGTTGGGACTATCTTGGAATTTGGATAAGTGAAATTTCATTTTCTCTTCCCCAGACTTTAGAATAATCGTCTCCTCCTTGTAGTTTACGATTTGTAATATCCCAGGAAATGGGGTTACAAAAATAGAGGAAACAGATGTGTGCATTGCATTCATGCATAGAAAATCTGGGGAATTTTCGCGCTTTAAAGTAAAACAGTCACAATAACTGAAGTTCCACTTGACCTTGGTGGAATTGAAGTAGCTCATCAAGTCAAGCGCTATAAACCTCAATGTGACTTTGTTTAAAACTTTGTTTTGGGTAGAGATGATTGGATCTAAGGGGTTAGATCAAATGGAACTAAAACCAACACAATAACATATTAATCAAGGATCCATTACTTGATCTTATTAAAGATCGTAATATGGTATTATTTGCCATAACATATGAACATATATTCTATGGTAAATCAAGTAACAATAAATGAAGAAACCATTCTTCACTTATCTTTTCCATGTCCTAAGCCCAATCTTTGATCCTATAAGGATACTTCATGATATTCATTCCACTTCAACATTGGAATTATAACAAGGAGATCCACTCAAGAAGTATATATTCTTCTCTATTCCAAATAGTTTACATCAAACCTAAAGAGGTGAGAGTCCTATTTTATTTAGGGAAGCAATGACAAACCTTGAGGCAAACCTTGGATATAAATATCCATATGATCACAACATCATCTTCAAGAGGAACCCTAGAGTAATATTCAAGTCCTCCCCAAATGAGAGAGACCACTCATACTAATCCAAGCTTTACCTATTTAAGAATAAATGACAACCTTTGAACAAAAGTATTAGGTTGAAAACCACTTCCCTTGGAGTGGTGAGATAACCTAATATCACATGGAATAATACCATATCCTTGAGTTGATGAAATAAGGAAAAGACTAATCCAACTAATCTAGACAATTGGAGTTTCAGCTTAGACACCTAATAAATATTAGGAGTACCCCATAAACCCTAGGAGAACTATTCCTATATGAGAGGGATCAAGCTATGGAGTTACACATAAGTAGTTGAGGCAACACTTGAACCTTAGGGAGATAATTAACCAATCATCAGGATGATTATATCATCATACCTTGAGAAGAACTCTAAGTAATTATCTCAGGTATTCTCCTGGGATATAAATTATTGAGGCAACCATAGTAGTCCCATCCAAGAAAGTAAAATAGAAGTGTTATATCCTAGTTGATCAAGACTATGCCTGATCATGGAAGTGAGAAACCATTCCATGAGAGATAACTTAGGAAGCCAAACCTTGATCATTATAAAATGAGTAATGATCATAAACCCTAAGAACTTGAGGTAAAGATATTAAGAACAAGTTGATCATGCCTAAACCATGATCATGCTCTTGAGGTATGTGAGGATAAGTTAAACCCTAATAGGATAAGTAGATACCATTCACCACATGAAATTATAGGGAGATCACTAGTAATTAACCCTAGGCTTATATCCCAACCTTAGCTTGTGAATCACTTGGTGATCATAAGTAGAATCCTACCACATCTACCTTACACTTCTTCCTTAATTAAAGAACATAAGAAAATCTTAGAGTCAAACTCTATACTTTATATGGTGAGAAACTATTCATCATTAGAACCAAAGTTAACTATAAAAAAGACCATAGTCACTTTAGTTACTTTAATAATAGATTAAAGATAATAACAAAAGACCATTGGTATAAGATAGAACCATTTCTCACATCCTTAGTAACTAGAGGAGCACATGAAATATCAAACAAGTAACTATTTTATCATGCATGGGGGAGACTAAACCTTAGCCATTATAAGTAAGAGTGCAAACCTTGAGAAATTATTCTTAGATCCCAAAGAGAAGGAAACTTGAATTGTCACTATTAAAATGTTTATTTGAAAACCTATCCATATTCAAAAATATAAATGAACAACCATATGGTCAAGAACAATGCCAAGACCTAATGGTATTCCTACCATGAATAAATCATCAAGTTCAATTGATTCAAACAGAATTATATTCCAAATAAAAAAAGAGTTTAAAAGAACACCTATATTCATGCCTCTTTGATATAAGCTAAGTATGCAATATAATCAAATATAAAATATTTGTTTCAAATAGAAAAGTGATGTAGTGATCATTGCACTACATCTTAATGGAATTAATATAATAAGAAACCTGCAAGTAAAACAGAATTCAAATTAACCTCAAAAAAGAAAATGGAAAAAAGTAAACCGAAAAGAGGAAAAACAAAGAAAAGAAAGAACATCCCTGACAGGCCAAGCAGCTGTAACATCCAAAAAATTCAAAACAAAACAAATGAATTTCCCTAGTTCCAAATTTTGGAACCAACAAAAACTTTTATCAAATTAAGTTTGATGCTTAGTGATCTTGCTTAATTCTTGTGCTATTGCCATGATTGCTTGTTATTAGTATCTAAAGTGATCTTAAACCCTAAACCTCACCCCTCTTTTCACCATACTAGTTAAAATGAAATAAAAGGAAATTAAATAAGAAAAAGGTATATGTGCCTATGGCTATTTTTATAAATCTTTACCCTAAGCTTTTCTACTTTGTTTAGAGGTTTGGAAAACCTTCATACACCTTACCTAGTACCTATCAAACCAATTCCAAGTGGTTTCCGAAGAAATTAAAAGGAAACTAAAAATGCCATAGAGGCATATGAGAGTAAAATAGCAAATTTGTGAATCTAAGAATATTGACCCTAATACATGTTGTGAATGGTTGGATCACTCCTATATACCATTTCAACACTCAACAACACCAATTGGGTCAAGCCAAGTCAAATTAAAACTCAAATGCAACATATGCATAGAGGCATATGTGGCACATAGCCATTTCACCAAACTTTGACCTATGACTTTAAACCTTGAACAAATGATGTGAAACCATCTCTAAACCTAATCTAACACTAAATTGACCCTAACCCATGCCCAAGTAAAGCAAGGGGAACAATTTTACAAGATTAAGAAAAATTGACATATCACCTCTTATGTGTTATGGTCATTTTTGCAAATCTTTGAACAAGACCATTTGAAATGGTTTCAATGGTCTTAAAATGTTTCTAAACTAATAAGAACCACATTAGAGTCAAGAAAAGTCAAACCAAATGGAGAGAATTCAAATGGTGAGATAATTCCATTTTTTTACTCACATACACCTAAGACCAATTTGCAAATCTTCACCAAAGGCCACCATTGCTTGATATTTTGTTTGTAAAACTCTTATATATGATAAACAAACACAATTGCATCAAAGAAACCCAAATCAAAGCAAAGAAGAATTCAAATGCAACTTATATATGATAATGGTCATTTGGCCATTTTATATTATCTTACCCACTTTGAGCTCTTCTATTAAGAGATTCTTAAACCAAACCCTAACAACTCTTTGCACCTCATCCAAGACCTCATCAAGATGAACATTTTTCGTGTTGACCACTTTGACCAAAGCTTTGACCATTGCTCTAATTATTCAAGCCAAGATGCCACCTTGAAACAAATTCTAGATTCCCTCCACTATTTGAATTTTCACAAAACCTCTCCAAATTTCAAACCAATGCCACACATTGTTGCCCAACATCATTTAGAACACAACCATGCAGCCATTTGTCCAAAGTTACACACAAGGGAGGTCATTGCTTTGGAGATGAGAAGTACACATAAAGTGAAAAAGGGGTACAATTCACTTTAATCATCACTTTCTCACTTTTTCTCTCTCTCTCTTTCCATCATTGATAGTACACCATGGTACTCTGAAAAGCACATCATGATATGACACCACCTTGGCCATGATTCACCATGCTCAAGCATGCCACTCATTTGCATGTACCACATATGCTTTTCACTTTAATCAATGGTGCACACCTCTAGCCCTCTCACACCTTGCACCCTATGTCAAATACCATCATCCCACCTCAACCAAGCATGCAGCACTCATAGACCAAGAAAATGATGCAAAGAGGACCCACTACTAGGAAAAGGCCTAGCCGTAAGGTTGACTTCAGTGGCGCACCATGATGGCCGTGCGCCACTACTACTTAGCAGTGGCGCACCACAAAATGGTGGGCCACTGTTACAAATGTAGTAGTGGCGCACCTTGTTTGTGGTGCGCCATTACTAATTCCTGGCAGGAGGCCAGCTCCCACCCAAAACTAATAGTGGCGCACGTCTCCATGGTGCGCCACTGCTACATGGCTTACTTATAGCGCATGTCTTTGTGGTGCGCCACTGCTAGGAGGTGGCCAGGGCCCTTTAGAGATGAGGGCTTTAGCAATGGCGCACTGCTTGGTGCGCCACTACTAGCTATGGCGCACCGCCGACATGGTGCGCCACTGCTAAGTTGGGCAGGGGCGTGGGTTTACAGGTAACAGGTGAGCAGTGGCGCACCACTTAGCAGTGCGCCATTGCTATGTCACCCTAGCAGTGGCGCACGGCTAGGTGGTGCGCCACTGCTAACCTGGGACCATTTCCTGCTTTTCACCCTCCACTCACATGTGCCACCCACTTTCCCCAAACACTCTTCCACCACCACCTCCCACCAAATCTGGATCTGGTCGTGTTGCCCCTCCTTCCCACCTCATTTTCACCTCTTCATTCACCAAAATTAAGTTGGTAAACTTAATTTTCTTCATAGGTAACTAATGGTGAAGCTTTCTTAGCTCAATACCCTACTCAATCTCAACTTTTTACCTCATCCAACACTCTAGGTCTCGCCGTATCGGTAACTTTGTTGGTTTTATGCTTTGTGTGTGAACGGTTCCGATCGTCTTGCACACACGTCATGCACATATGTTATGTGCGAAGCTCGATGATATCATGTGTACGTGCGCATGCGCGAAAAGCGTCACGTGCATGTGTGTTGATGCGAAGCCTCCGGGGCCACATGTGTTTGTAGAGCGAAGCCTAGAGCTGCGGTGTTGAGACCCCTGTTTTTGCTCTCCCTGGTCATACGCGGCGTTGCGAAGTGCAAGGGCGTGCCACCTGACCTATACCTGGTCAGGAAGGTGATGAGGTTGCCTCGCTTAGTTTCCTGCAGGGCATACATGTAAACGTTAAATACGAGCCTCGATCGGCTCTCAGGTTATCCTGTGAATCGGCTCAAAGAGCCGATCCACCCATGATCCGTACGGGGTGCACGAATACTTGGTGGTCCTGCTTGATCAAGATGAAGCTAATGAGATCTACGACGATTTAGGGTTTTCACCGCATAACCGGATCATCCTACTCCAGGTTGGGCCTTGCGGCCACGCACGGTGCTCGTAAGCCGATCCTAAACAAGGCCAGAAAACCAACATGAAGTTGATCCTAGGAACATCCCGTTTAGGACTTGCGAACGCCACCCTACGTGCCACTGGATCCTCCCCCCCATTGTAAGGCCAAACTATTGCAGATATTAAACTAATCCTTGTAGAACAAGGAGCAATCGTAACGGATCAGATCTACTAAATAATGATCAAGCGGGGTGCCGCCCCACACCTGAGATAGGCGTGAGGGCGGCTAGATATGCAAGGGTTGCACTACGTAAGCATGCTTAAACGAAGAACAATGCTAACCCTAACATATCTAATGATAACTACGTTGCTCGCCATCAAAAAGCGCTTCAGTACGAGCAACGCATGAACAACGTGGGGCTTGTGCTGCCTAGATCGCAAGATGCGATCTAGGCAGCATGTGCTTACCGATAGAAACCCTCGAGACGAAGGAGTTGGCGATGCGCCGAGATTGGTTTGTTTTTGGGGTTGAACGTGAGTTGTTGTTTATTCCATAAACCCTAGGTACATATTTATAGTCCGGGGGACTTTCTAATGAGGGCGTGCACTAAACCGTGCACGAGTAAGATTCTATCTCTTATCTAAAATAATAAACTACTAAATAAAGATACACGGGCAATTCAGCCCAAAACCCTTCGTGCCAGGCCGCCTTAGAATTCTTCCACATGTAATCTTCCAAGCCCGGCCCACCTCTGGATTTGTCTAAAATCTGGTGATAACACATGCCCCCCTGGTTTTGGAAATAACATTTCCAAAATCATTATGCTTTCCCTTCGAAGGGTCATGTCGTAGCAGAGCCGTTACAGCATCCGTCATCATTATGCCCTGTCTTCTCAGCTTCTCTAACAATCCTGACAGCTTTAGCATCGATCCCTTGGAAGTTGTAATGGCATTAATCCTTCACCAGATTTCTCATTATTTAACCGTGCCGACTGGTTAGCTCTCTTTATCCTCTATTCCATCCCAGCTATCGGCACCAAAAAACCCTCTCCTCCTGTAGCGATGTCTTCCTCTTCCTCTTCCTTCTCAAACCTCTTCCCCCAATCTTCGCCGAAGAAGAAGAACGAGGACAGCCTCCACCCCGCAGTGAATCCCTTCTCCTCCGACAAGGAGGAGAAAGAAGGAGAAGCAGCGAAGGCCAAGGCCGCTCCCGCCGCGGAAGAAGCGCCCCCATGTGGGCGGACAGCGAGGACGAAGATGATGACGAAGAGGAAGAGGAGGAGGATGACTCCTCCTCCTCCATCGGGTATCCGCCGACCAAGCGCTTCCGCTCCTGGGCGGACAGCGAGGATGATGATGATGACGAGGAGGAAGAGGCTCCGGCCAAGGGCTGGGGCAGCAGCGACGAGGAGCTCCCTGGGAGCAGCGCCGACGACGTCGACGGCGGCGATGACGAGGACAGCGACGACTAGTAGTATAGGACTAGTAGTAGCAGTGCACTAGGCACCAGATCCCTCTTTTGAGAGCCATCGGCTCTTTCTTGTAAAGCCGCTCCTTGGAATTAATGAAATTGTTCTTTCCATTCATCCTTTAATCGCTCCAATTTCATTCCCTCCGTTTGTCATGCTAAGACCGATAGCAACGCGTCGGACTTCTTTCCTTTCTTGCAGCAACAGCACAGTCCAAGCCCTGTACTAGACGACGGCTTTTCCTTCCCAGTTCCTCCCTGAGACGACCATGATGCAGCCGCAGCCGAGGTGACCCTAATCGGCTCTCAAAAACAGGGCATCTTCCAGGCTTGTTGCCCCCGAGTCTCAGCCAAGGTAAAGCAGAGCTGTATGGACCTAGGCTCGATCATGTCTGAGGGAGCTCCTTATGCCGAGCTAGCCGATTTAAATATACATCGGCTTCCCAAAACAGAGAGCCCTCAAGGTGAGCTGCCCCCCGAGTTTCTTCAGTTCCTGCCGGCCAGATAGGCTCCTTTCCTTTGATGGACCTGATGCAATCCATCCTTGACCTGATCCGCACGCCCATGCTGCTCCTGACATTGTCCTTGAAGAAATCTCCCTTGAGTCGATGGCCATGCATCGGCTTTCATGTCCTTAAGTCGATGCCTGCTGCATCGGCTGTGTTCGAAAATTTTCGAATTTTCATTTTTATTACGGCCGACCTGTGCATCGGCCCCCATATTCCAATACCCATCAACAAAAGATGAGATGCTTCTGTTGCATATCCTCGTATTTTCATATACCTGGGTGCCCCCCCGAGCCGATTCTGTCAAGAAAATTGATGGTATCGGCTCTGTTGGATAACATGTTGAACCCAGGCAGAAAGGTAGGTGAGGATAATTTTGGCCGATTGCTGGAATCGGCCTCCACGTTGCTTGCTCGTTGAAGGTTTTGTAAGTTCCCTTCGTAAATTTTTGGGGCCGATCACAAGGATCAGCCTCTCCTGGTTTGCTCATTGGTTTGATCTTGCTACTTGGTCAGGCCGGACGAAACCAACCCAACCTCTGACTTGATGCGCTTGCTGTCGTCCACCTTGAGTGCTCCGTAGAGTCGTGGAGGGCTACGCTCTGTCGGCAAGACGAGTACCATGTTTGTGCCAGCCGATGTCTCATCATCGGCTTTCCTCTGTTTAGGGCGCCACTCCATTTTCCGTGGACGACCCTCTTCATCCAGGGTTCGCTGAACCTTTGCGCGGATCAGGCCGTGCCTTCCTTAGCGTATGCGGTACAACCTTCGGCTTCCTCCAGGGCCGCGCAATCGTTGAACCCTGCGCTTTTGGGAACGGCTGAGTCCGTCAGGGCACCACCTTGGCCGGTGGTACCTGTCTTCTTCCACTTCTCCCTCGTCTTCTGAATCCTCAAGATCTGCCCAACGAGGTGACTCAGCGCGTTCGCTTTGTGGCGGGAGAGGCCCTAGGCGCTCGAACACAGACACGTTGGCTGCCTCCTTCTTTTTCTGGTTGCATTCTGGGCAATTGCCGATTGTGGGTAATCGGCTCATTCCTGAATCCCACGTGTCCGAAGAAGGGGCAGTCCCAATGCTGGCGTTGTTCTCTTGCTCCCTTGATGCTTCCGTGGCATAGCGCTCGTGCTCCTCCTCATCGCGATTCTGCCGACGATGTCTTGGCTTCTCTAGCCAAACGATCTTCTCTATCATCGTAATTGGACCGTCGGCGTTGGTCATACTGACTAACATATTTGTTGAGGAGGTGATCAGAGAGGGGTCGCTGATATCTTATATTCTTCACCTCTCCCCTGTGACATAGCGCTTGCCATCATGATGGAGCCGATCGCGTGGAGCGGCCTCCTCTGTGTCCTTGCTATGAGAGCAGCTGCCCCCATCTCCATCTTTGCCAGAGTGGTTTCTAGGTCCTACCATGTTGATGCTGAACGAGGGACCTGGCTGGCAACCTTCAGGGTAGATGATTTCTACCATGTTAACGGCGGGGAAGGGTTGGGTGTCGACCTTCATGGCGTACTGGTTGAAAATTAGCCGCCCCTTCTCTATCGCCGCTTGGATGTGCTGACGCCACACCCGGCAGTCGTTGGTGGCATGGGAAAGCGAGTTGTGGAATTTGCAGTACGGCTTTCCGTTTAGCTCTTTCGCCGTGGGGAACTTGAGACCTTCAGGGATCGTCAACTGTTTCTCCTTGAGCAGGAGGTCGAAGATTTGTTCCGTCTTGGTTATGTCAAAATCAAATCCCCTGGGCGGCCCTGGTGGCTTTACCCATTTGCAGGCCACAGGGGTTCCCCCCTGAGTCCACTCAGCCACTGCTATCTCTTGGCCTCCCGCAGGCACTTCATCCTCCTCCGTATCGACCATAACTACTGCACGCTTGAACTTGTCTTGGTACAGGTCGGGGTGGCGCTGTTCGTATGCGATAGTTTCTGAACCATGTGCGCCAGGAGGATAATCTGCTTGGGAGGCCATGTCCTTGAGCTGTGTTGCAAGGCCTGCCAACTCGACTGCTTCCTTTTCAGTTATACGAACCGAATAACATCGGTTCCTAAGATTCTGAAGCGCTGGATGTATTCTGTCACCGTTCCCCGCGCTTCTGACGTAGTTGTGCTAGATCGGCAATGCCAGACTCGGAAGCTTCTGAATGGTATTGCATATGGAACTGCTCTTCCAATTGCTTCCAAGACTGGATGGAGTTTGCTGGCAAAGAGGTGTACCATCCAAAAGCCGATCCCGTGAGGGACTGTGAAAAGAGCCTCACGCGTAGCTGATCCGACACTGAAGCCGGTCCTAGTTGAGCCAAATATCGGCTGATGTGCTCGATGGAGCTGGAGCCATCTGATCCACTGAATTTGGAGAAGTCAGGGAGCCGATATTTAGGTGGCAGCGGGATCATCTCGTAATCGTCAGGGTACGGCTTGGAATAGCCGACTGCCCTTCTTTTCGGCATCATGCCGAACTGGTCTCTCAGTATGGTACTGATCTGATCCGCTGTGCTGGCAGGAGTTGCACTCGAAGATTCGCCGGGGTGGCGTACTTGGCCTGCCATGTTTGCTTTTCCAGCTCTGAGCCAGCAGGAGCTGGGCTCGGGAGTTTCGTCGGTGTGGCGTATTTAGTTAGCCACGTCTGCTCTGTCGCCGACGTTCCTCCTGTCTTCGCCGGAGTCCCCGATGTTGTGGCCTGGTTTGTGAGTGCCCAGTCACCACAATCCGGCACATACATGCACGCGTATCCATGAGGGATCTCCTTAGGCGCCTCCATTAAGAACTGGTAGTCACTGGGGTCGCCACCAATTCTGTAGACGAGGAATGCCGGTGTAGTCGGCACTTCAGCAGGTGCTGCCAACGCAAATGGCAGCGGTGGACGGGACTAGAATGGCAACTCTCCTTGATGAGTCCCGAGAGCTGGTCCTGACGGCGAGTACTGGTGGCTCATGATCTCCTGGATCACGCGCAGAGCGACACGCTCCAGCACGTTGACCAAGTTCTCAGAGTGGCGGTGTAGCGAGTGAGCCACCAGGTAGTTGATCTCCTGCCGCACCCCTGGTGCGTTCCTCCGACGAGGTAGAGAGGTCTATCCCATCGAGTGCACCTTCTGGTGAGAACCCCTTCCATCTGATGCCACCGGAACGGGTTCTCTGAAAAGAGCCGATGAGGTCGGCTTCGAGGGTAGCCTTGATCTCGTTGTATTGCTTCTTGAGGTCGTCAGGCAGGTCCTCGTAGGTGACTGGCGTGCCGTCCGCCATCTCAGATGTAGATGGCGATGTGGTTGATGTAGACGATAGTCCCACCGGGCGTGCCAGAATGTGTTGACTGCCAAAACCCACCGGCGGGCAGCGGCCTTGTCAACACCGTAGAGCCGGGGGAGCCTAGAGCTGCGGCTGGCTGAGACCCCTCCGAGCGACGGCCCGCAATGCTCTCCTGGTCACACGCGGCGTTGCGAAGTGCAAGGGCGTGCCACCTGACCTATACCTGGTCAGGAAGGTGATGAGGTTGCCTCGCTTAGTTTCCTGCAGGGCATACATGTAAACGTTAAATACGAGCCTCGATCGGCTCTCAGGTTATCCTGTGAATCGGCTCAAAGAGCCGATCCACCCATGATCCGTACGGGGTGCACGAATACTTGGTGGTCCTGCTTGATCAAGATGAAGCTAATGAGATCTACGACGATTTAGGTTTTCACCGCATAACCGGATCATCCTACTCCAGGTTGGGCCTTGCGGCCACGCACGGTGCTCGTAAGCCGATCCTAAACAAGGCCAGAAAACCAACATGAAGTTGATCCTAGGAACATCCCGTTTAGGACTTGCGAACGCCACCCTACGTGCCACTGGATCCTCCCCCCCTTTGTAAGGCCAAACTATTGCAGATATTAAACTAATCCTTGTAGAACAAGGAGCAATCGTAACGGATCAGATCTACTAAATAATGATCAAGCGGGGTGCCGCCCCCACACCTGAGATAGGCGTGAGGGCGGCTAGATATGCAAGGGTTGCACTACGTAAGCATGCTTAAACGAAGAACAATGCTAACCCTAACATATCTAATGATAACTACGTTGCTCGCCATCAAAAGCGCTTCAGTACGAGCAACGCATGAACAACGTGGGGCTTGTGCTGCCTAGATCGCAAGATGCGATCTAGGCAGCATGTCGCTTACCGATAGAAACCCTCGAGACGAAGGAGTTGGCGATGCGCCGAGATTGGTTTGTTTTGGGGTTGAACGTGAGTTGTTGTTTATTCCATAAACCCTAGGTACATATTTATAGTCCAGGGGACTTTCTAATGAGGGCGTGCACTAAACCGTGCACGAGTAAGATTCTATCTCTTATCTAAAATAATAAACTACTAAATAAAGATACACGGGCAATTCAGCCCAAAACCCTTCGTGCCAGGCCGCCTTAGAATTCTTCCACATGTAATCTTCCAAGCCCGGCCCACCTCTGGATTTGTCTAAAATCACGTGCATGTGTGTTGTATGCGAAGCCTCCGGATCCACATGTGTGTTGTATATGCGAAGCCTCCACACATGTGTTGCATGTGTTTTTGTTTGCAGGGATTTGAAATGCGATGGAGTTGCCAATATTTTGCCGAAACGTTGATTCATTTCCGTTTCGGCGAATGTTGGGCATACTACGCATATACATGTCCTATTTTTAGGGAAGGTCATGCCAAAATTTTCTTTTGGTATGCTAAGATATCCATTTTCTCTATATCCGCAGGCGACCATGGTCCGCATGATGAGCGAAGGCGTTGTGGCTAGGTTTTTGAAAGCCGCGACAGACGAGATGATTAGAAATAACCAAAAGGAGATAAGATGTCCGTGTCGAAGATGCAAGCTAACGAGCCTTATGGACCCTAAAGCCGATATGGTGCGGGACCACCTTCTCATGCGTGGTTTCATGGATGGCTATCGGTGGGAAGGCGACGAAGATGATTATGAATTTTTCCATGGGAATTCAACAAGAAGTAAGGAAGGCCGAGGTGATCAGGATGTAGAAGATCTCGGGCATGATCAGGATGTAGAAGATCCCGGAGATGATGATGACCACAATGTAGGAGATCCTGGACCTGATGATGAGGAAGATCAAGATGGAGGTCATCATGACGATCATGAAGATGAAGACGATGAACCATCGTCGATGGACTGGGTGCAGGACCCTTATCTTCAAGAGCTGCTTCTCAAGCAGACGAGTAACGCAAGAGCTGCCGCCCGAGAGAAAGCCAAGATGGATCAACTGGAGGTAGACGCTGTTACTCCATTGTATGAAGGATGCAGGCCGGAGGATACCCGCCTGAAAGTAACGCTCATGGCTCTGGAGATGAAGGTAAAGCACAAAATGACCGACACATCCTTCAACGACAACATGTCATTCTGGCAGGAACGTCTTCCCAAAGGTAACACGTGTCCGACTAGTATCGAGGAGGCCAAGAAAATCGTGTGTCCTCTGGATTTACCGCATGTGAAATACCATGTGTGCTTGAACGATTGCATCATTTATCGGAACGAGCACGCAGAGTGTACCATATGTCCGGAGTGCGGCGTCAGTCGGTACAAGAAGGGGAAGAAAGCTCCTCGGAAGGTGGTGTGGTACTTTCCAATCACTCCTCGTCTGCAGCGGTATTTCGCGGATCCTAAGCAAGCAAAGCTAATGCGCTGGCACGCGGAGATGAGGAAGGGAGAAGATGACGCAGATGATCCGAAGAAAAAGAAAAAGGACAGGATGTTGAGACACCCTTCGGATGCTAGCCAGTGGAATGCGTTGGACCTCGAGTACCCAGAATTTGGGGACGATCCTAGGAACATAAGGCTGGGCGCGAGCACCGATGGAGTCAATCCGTTTGGCAGCCAGAGCAGCACGCATAGCACCTGGCCCGTGTTTGTGTGGATGTACAACCTCCCCCTGGTTGTGCATGAAGAGGAAGTACATTCAAATGAGTATGCTAATTGAAGGGCCGAAACAACCAGGGAACGACATCAATCTGTATATGGGGCTTCTGAAAGAGGAGCTAGCCACGCTATGGGACACGCCTGCCAATACGTGGGACGCCGCCGCGGAAGAATATTTCCCTATGAGAGCCGCAATGCTCACGACGGTGCACGACTTTCTCGGTTACGGATATGTCGCGGGGCAGGTGGTCCACGGATTCAATGCATGCGTAAGGTGCATGGACGACACAACGTACCGCCAGCTAGATAGAGATCCCGGGTCCTCGAAAACGGTGTTCATGGGACATCGAAGGTGGCTTCGCGAGGACGACCCATGGAGGAAACGCAAGGATCTGTTCGATGGTGAAGACGAACCCCGAAGACGGCCACGTACGAGAAGCGGCGAGCAAATAGACGAGCTATTGAAAAATTGGAAAGAGTGCCCACCGCCGGGAAAGAAGCGAAAGGCGCCGGAGCCGCTGCTTAAGGTATGGAAGACGAGGTCTGTTTTCTGGGACTTGCCGTACTGGAAGATCCTCCGTGTGCCTCACAGCCTTGATGTCATGCACATCACGAAGAACGTGTGCGAGAGTCTGCTTGGTACCCTCCTGAACATGCCAGAGAAGACCAAAGATGGGCCGAAAGCAAGGTACGACTTGCAATCAATTGGGATCAGGGAGGAGCTTCACGCGGGACGCCCTAATGATGATGATGATGATGACGATGATGAGGCGGAGGACACGCAAAGTCGTCGCAAGGGAAAAAATGCCAAAAAGATTGAATATTACTGCCCCCCGCGTGCTTCACTCTAAGTCAGAAGGAGATCGAGCAGTTTTTCGACTGTCTCCTAGGAGTAAAACTTCCCTACGGTTACGCGGGGAAGATAAGCAGGTACCTAGACAAAGCGAAGCAGAGGTTCAGCGGGATGAAGTCTCACGACTGTCACGTGCTGATGACGCAGATACTTCCGGTTGCAATCCGTGGGATCATGGACGCGCACGTCCGTGAAACGCTTTTTGGCCTATGCAACTTTTTCGACGTCATCTCTCGGAAGTCTGTTGGCGTGAGGCAACTTAGAAGGCTACAGGAAGAGATCGTGGTGATACTGTGCGAGCTTGAGATGTACTTCCCGCCCGCTTTCTTCGACGTTATGGTGCATCTGCTGGTACATATCGTGGAGGATATCATCCAACTGGGGCCGACGTTCCTGCACAGCATGATGCCGTTCGAAAGGATGAATGGTGTCATCAAAGGGTACGTTCGCAACAGGGCACGTCCAGACGGAAGCATAGCCAAGGGCTTTCTGACCGAAGAGTGCATCTCCTTCTGCACGAGTTATCTAGAAATCGAGAACCCCGTTGGCCTGCCCGTAAACAGGCATCTCGGGAAGCTCGCTGGATGGGGTCACCGCGACGGTAGCCGCGAAATGCATGTCGACTTCAAGGGTCGAATCGCCGACTTTGAAAGAGCAAACCTAGTCGCGCTACAACACATAGACGTGGTCGATCCTTGGGTGGTAGAGCACAAAACCTTCATCGCAAAGACGTACAGTGATCAGGGCCAACAGAGGACGGACGGAGATATAATCAAAGAGCACAACTCAACCTTCACGCGGTGGTTCAAGGACAAGATGCTGACGTACCCTATAGACGAGGATTCTTCTGCGGAAGAAAAACTCATATTCGCCTTGTCACAGGGCGCCGAACACAACCTGATGACATTTCAGGCGTACGATATCAACGGCTACACATTCTACACCGAGGAAAAGGACATGAAGAGCGATTATCAGAACTCCGGGGTAACGATGGAGTCCTACACCGGTGACGTCAAGCAGAGATACTACGGAAAGATCGAGGAGATCTGGGAGCTGAGCTACGCCGGAGAGAATGTGCCGATGTTCCGTGTCAGGTGGGCCAAGAACGTCATAAAAGAAGACCGGCATTTCACCACCATGGTTATACCCGAAGCCAAATCCAAGACAGCGGGCGCAAAGGTCACCGCGAAATATGAGCCATGGGTACTAGCTTCCCAAGTGGACCAATGCTTCTTCATTACCGACCCGCAAAAGCCCAGCCGTGTTGTCGTGAGGAGAGGCAAAAGGAGCATCATCGGAATGGATGGAGCCGCCAACGAGCTAGACTTTGACCAGTACGGCGATCCGAAGATGGAAGATGACGACGACGATGATGAAGAACCATACACAACAAGAAGAAGCAGGACCACCCTACCTAAAGGCCGTCCATTCAAGAGAAGAAGTCTAGGAGTTCCGGGGCTAAATTATTCAACCGCGAGAAAGAAGGGCAAGAAGATTGTGAAAAGATAATTATGTATCATTTTCTTTTTTTTTGAGATCAATTATGTATCATTTTCTTGTATGAATAATGGATGTCATATTGTTAATCTACACATTGTACCGATCAAAATAGACATATAATTTATATTTTTGGATATTCTACATAATTATAATTATTTATGCCTTTTATGTTGGTGTATTATGCTATTTATTATAGTATTAAATCAATTTAAAAAAAGGGAAAAAAATTGGGGCCGCCAGGGTTCGAACCTGGCCGGCCAGGGTTAACCAAACAGGGGACAGATAGCTAGCCACTGCGGTACGGTGCGGATCTTGTCAATAGTACGAGCCAAATTCTTTTTGACCCTATCCTAAAGTCGTAGTGGCGCACCCGTAGTGGTGCGCCATTGCTAAGCATCACTGTGGCGCACCCCTAGCAGTGCGCCATTGCTTAGGGGGGTCGGGGACTTAGCCATCCCGACCATCTCTTCTTCTCCCCATCCCCATTCCCCCCATTCCCCAATCGATCCTCTCCTCTCCGACGGCGGCCTCCTCCCCGGCGACACGAGCGACGCCCTCACCACCCTGGCGACGCCTGGATCTCCGAAGCCACCTGCTCGCCCACTGCGCCCATTCCCCACCACTGCAACCTCCCCTTCTGCCTCGCGACGCCGCCCCTTCCCTCGATCTGCCTCGCGACGCCGCCCCGTCCCTCGATCCACCTCCCACCGGCGCCCCCTGAGCACGCCGCCACGCCCTCGACGCCACGCCGCGGAGCAGGATCACGAGGAGCACTCTGCCACGCCCTCGACAGCTGCCTCTCGCCTCGCCTCGCCGCCCACGTCCAGGACCAGGAGGAGGAGCACCACCAGGTGGAGGGCGACCTCATCCTCGACCTCGCCGCCGAGGAGCCGCACGCCCTCGACCTCTGACCGCCTGCCACCATCACCGTCGCCGCAGGTGAGGCCCCTCTCCCCTCCCTCCCTCTCTAACCTAACTGGTGCACATACATTGTTCCTTTTTTGTTCAATTTAAGGGGAAAAAAGAACACAAACTCTACTTGTTGTAACTTTGTATGCTTCACTATGTGCTAGTCTATGCACCTTATGCAAACCAAATGAGGAATTTTGATTTCACAAAAGGTGGTTCTCCTTCTGCTGAGAGCAAATGTAGTTCTTTGTAGTTCATTGGAGTTCATAGGAATGCTCTTTGTAGTGTTGAATATGTCTATGCTATGTCTCTGGTTATATGCATATCATAAAGGAAGCAGAAGGTGGCCAGTGATCTTGGACTCTTGGTAGTGTAGCAAGAAAGGAAGGGGGAAAATCATGGAAAATATCATGGAAAAGCTGTTTGCTGTTAGGTTGTTGCTTAGGTGTTGCTGCTGTTAGATGTTGCTTAGGTGCTGCTGCTGCTGTTAGTTCAAATTTGAACACCTTGAACTGCAAGTGTTGTTGCTTAAAATTGATTTAGTAACTCACAAGTGAAATTTGAACACCTTGAACTGCAAGCCTGCTGCTTAGTAACTCACAATTGCATGCTATTAAGAGCATTGTTACATGTAAAGTACACTTTAAGCAATGAAAAGGACAATCTTCCCATAGCCTATTGTTTATAAATCAAACCTGTGTCCAGATGTTCACATTTTTTGTAATTCAGTTTGCTGACATTATTAGTAGTAAAATGAAATCACTTCTGACTGCTGTAAGCCTGTAACTGAGTAGCAAAACTCTCTAATCACAATCTGTCACTTCTACAGATTTTCCAAGTTTTTTATTGGTAGCAACCATGCATTTCATGTTGGTTTAGCTTATAAGTGTTCAAAATGTTCTTACATGTTGTAACCCTAAAGATCTACTGGTAAATATGCTACATTATTTTCTTTTGGTTGAGGGATTGCTTGAAGTCTCCTCTAGATTAGTGTATGAAATCGTTATAGCTTCATCCAAGCTGGTTCTTTCTGTCCTGAAAGCACCAGGAGAGTAAGACCTCTTATAATTGATATTGCCCTATTGTACTTGTGAAGTTTTAGGCTTAATAACAGAAAGAAATAAGGAATTAATAGAGAGAACACCAAGTTAAAAACAATTTGAGATTTTTAAACCTGGGTACCTTACTCTGTCGAAAGCATACAAGTGTCTGTAGGCTTTCAAAACTAGAAGGCTGAAAAAATTGTTTGTGTTCTTGACATTTGGAGTATTTTTGCTGATGATGTGTGTTTTGATTCCAGCCTCTGTACAAGTAACACCACAATTGTTTTCACTGAAATGAATAACCACCATTGTGTACTGTACATGTACACTCAAATATGAATAACCACCATTTTAGTTGCTAGGTTGATTGTTGCTGCTGCTAGGTTCTTAAAGTTACTGATTTGTTACTGATTTTTCTATTCATTTAATAGTTTACATCATCTTTCACAGCCCTGGAACAAGAGCACCTGACCGTCGCTGCCGCATCTTCCTCGACCCGGAGCAACAACTCACCTCTCGGAGACTCCACGCGACTCACGGTGAGCAACACCTCACCTCTCCTGGTCCTGATGGTGCTGATGGTGCTTGCTGCTGGTGCTCCTGGTGCTTGCTGCTACTAGTGCTTGCTACCGGTGCTGATGGTGCTTGCTGTTGGTGCTCCTGGTGCTTGCTGCTGGTGCTACTAGTGCTTGCTGCTGGTGCTACTAGTGCTGATGGTGCTTGCTGTTGGTGCTGATGGTGCTTGTTGCTGCTTGCTGCTGCTTGCTACTGCTGCTGGCTGCTAGCTGCTAGCTGCTTGCTGCTTGCTGCTTTCTGCTTGATGATGCTTGCTGCTTGCTGCTTGCTGTACTGCCCATGGTTAGCTGATGCATATGGTGTATATGAGGAACAATTGTGTATGTGCCATGGTGCTCAGCTGGTGGATTGTTTTGCATGTGTATATGGTGACATATTCTTGTGCAGGGATCGACAGAGATGCCCATTATCGCCGAAATGTTGATTCATTTCCGTTTCGGCGAAAATGGGGCACTCATATGTCCATAGATTAGCATAGGTCATGCCCAATTTTGTTAGTGGAATGGATCGTAATATGGTTCAAAAATGTAAACATGTAGGATGGCCGGTCCCGGTGGCCGGCGAGGCGGTCGAGGCCGCGGTCCTGGGCGCCCCCGGGGCCGGGGAAGGGGCCGCCGCGGTGGAGCAGCAAGGGCCCCACGGTCACCGTCACCTGCATCCTCCTCGTCTTCGCATGAGGAACGCTGCTTCGAGTTCCTCCTCCGCATCGACGACGACCCACTCGGCATCAAGAGGCTACCGGACAAGTTCGCCGAGTTCGTCGACGGCGTCGAGCCGGCGCACTTGCAGCTACGGGAGGCTAGCTGCAACTTCTGCCGCTGGTCCGTGGAGGTCCTGTTCGACGGGCAGGGCAAGATGTACCTGCACACGGGGTGGGACAAGTTCGCCCGTGACCTCCACCTCGAGCCCGGCTGCCAGCTCACCTTCCTGTACGAGGGGGACGGCGAGATGATCGTCAAGGTGTTCGACGACACCGCCTGCCGTGTGCACTACCCCCACACCGGCGAATCCGGCTCGGACACCGATAGTTAGAACTTAGAGTGTTGTCAACTCTATCTTCGTTGCTTCGTGTTGTTTGAATTCTATATTAAATTGTATGAAGCTACGATGTTAGGTATGATGATGTTATGTCCAAATATCAATCTCTTGTGCATCCTACCTTGCCTCGCTGACACCATCCCGGGATGTTCATATTTGTTTGGACCAACAATGTATGAGGCCCTTGTCATTCCATTTGCTTTGGTATCTCAAAATGCCGATGATTAGAATGTTCGGTCAACCGTACACTCCGGGGTGTCGCTAGTGAGCCTGGTGTGATGGCACAAATATCAATCTCTTGTGCATCCTACCTGGCCTCACTAACGCCATCCCGGGATGTTCATATTTGTTTCGACCAACAATGTATGAGGCACTTATTCCATTTTGTCATTCCATTTGCTTTGAGATTTTCAAAATGCCGATGATTAAAATGCTTGGTCACCGTACACTCAGGGGCGGTGTTAGTGAGCCTCGTGTGATTGCACAAATATCAATCTCTTGTGCATCCTACCTGGCTCGCTAACTCCGTCCCGGAATGTTAATATTTGTTTCGACCAACAATGTATGAGGCATTCCATTTAGTTCATACTAGCTACTTGTTTCTTATTTGAGTTGGCACTTCTTAATTGCATTGGCCGATGATTAGAATGGTTGGTCACTTGTACACTCCGTGGTGACGTAAGTGAGCCTGGTGTGATGGCACAAATATCCATGTCTTGTGCATCCTACCTGGCCTCGCTTACGCCATCACGGAATGTTAATATTTGTTTTGACCGACAAAGTATGAGGCCCTTGTCATTCTTCCATTTGCTTTGGTATCTCAAAATGCCGATGATTAGAATGTTGGTCACCTATACACTTGGGGGAGGGGTCAGTGAACCTGGTGCGATGACACAAGTATCAATCTCTTGTGCATCCTACTTGGTTTCACTGACGCCTTCTCTAAATGTTAATATTTGTTTGGACTGACAAAGTATGAGGCCCTTGTCATTCTTCCATTTGCTTTGGTATCTCAAAATGCCGATGATTAGAATGTTGGTCACCTATACACTTGGGGGAGGGGTAAGTGAACCTGGTGCGATGACACAAGTATCAATCTCTTGTGCATCCTACTTGGTTTCACTTACTCCGTCCCTAAATGTTAATATTTGTTCCGACCAACAATGTATGAGGCATGCCTTTTAGTTCATACTACTTGGATCGTTTTTGAGTTTGCTCTTATTCGTTGCAAACATCTATGAGCGTGCACTAATGTTTCTTTGGCTTGTGCATATGTACGCAGATATGACGTGGTATGTCGTGTACAAGGGCAAGGTTCCCGGAGTCTACAACGACTGGGAGGAGTGTCGGAGACAGGTTCACCGTTTTAGCGGTAACAGCTACAAAGGGTACACCACTAGAGCGGAGGCCGAAGACAGATACGCACGCTATCTGGCGGGAGAGAGGACGGAGCGGAGGAGGAACCGGATGAAGACCACTTTCATCGGGACGGTGCTAGTAGTGACTCTAGCTCTCTTCTATGTGATGCTAGTTTAGATGATCGACCTTGTGCCACTACTAGCTCATTTGTGACTTGTAACACCGTAACTTGCATTGTAACCTCTAATGTGAATGCTTGTGAATCATGTGGGGCTAATGTGAAGAACTATGTATGGATAAGCTGTGCTGTTGTTTATATGCTGTTATATATCCTGTATTGTGCTATTGTACTGTCATATACAACCTGTATAAATACCTGCCAAGATACAAAAAAAAATTCGAAATCTTAGCAGTGGCGCACTAGTGGACCATCTGTGGCGCACTACCACTAAGTAGCAGTGGCGCACTGCTACTGATCCAGTGGCGCACTGCCCTGTGATCCTCTCCGAGACTAGCAGTGGCGCACAAGGATAAGTAGCAGTGGCGCACGTCCTGGAGAGGGCAGTGGCGCACGTACTCACGCAGCAGTGGCGCACCTACTAGCTGGACCAGTGGCGCACGCAAGACGGTAGCAGTGGCGCACCTCTTCTACACAGTGGTGGCGCACTGCCTCTGACCAACAGTGGCGCACCACTTTGGAGTAGTAGTGGCGCACTGGAGGGCATGTCAATGGCGCACCAGGCAGTGCGCCACAGGTATCCAGCCTAGTAGTGGCGCACCCCTAGTGCGCCACTACTATGTGTTAGCAGTGGCGTGATAACAGTGGCGCACCACTAGTGCGCCACTGATGGCTATATGTGGTGCGCCACTGAAAGCCTTTTTCCTAGTAGTGACCATGCCAAGCCCATGCCATTGATGTAGACCTCACCATGCCACCACTTGTCCTCCTCCTTCTCTCAAGCCTATATAAACCCCCCTCCTCACTTGGGACAGCACCACACCACCTCACAGCCTCCCTCTCTCCCTCCTAGAGCCTCCCTCTCTCCCTCCTTGCCTCACACCGGAGCCAAGAGCTCGCCACGGCCACCGGCGGCATCCCTCAAAAACCGCCCAGATTTTCATCACCATAGCCATCGAGCCCTACACCAAAGTTGTAGCCCTTGAAAATACCTTTCCAACGCACCTAACCACGCCTCAATCCGAGCTCCGAGACGCTAGTACCGGGGACTATCAAGAGGAAGAGGTCTTCTACCAAGAGGAAGAGCAAGAGAACTTTGATCACATCACCAACCAAGGCAAGCTATTACCAATGCAAGCTACACTAATGCAAGCTAATATTCTTGCAAGCTAACACTCTTGCAAGGTTCCCTTGTGCAAAGCTCTACAAGAGCAAGGCACCATTATTTTTACTTTATGCTTAATGCTCCGATCCCAAGTTTTTACTTTACAAGCTTTTCTAAATTTTGTTTATCAAAGTTTACTTTTTGATTCATGATTCACTTGGTTTAGATATAGAGTAGAACAAGAGCATCAAAGTTAGCCTAGAGCAAGAAAAGCTAGTTAGCACCCCTCATGACTAGTTGCTATTGCTAAATAAATAAAATTGATTACTCTAGATGGGAACTTGTGAAATGAAATGACTTTGAAAACCTTGGAATGATGATTCATTCTATTGAAAGATTTTGAAGGTGAATATGACTTGTGAATGACTTGGTGAATTTTACAAAAACTGATGGTTGGGTTCGGATGCGATACCATTCCAATTTTGAAAGTACCCCCACAATACCCAATATGGGTAAGGGCTTAACTAGAAATTTATGTGCTTTAGTATGGGTTCCCTCTAAACAAGCGTCATCGGGGTTAGGCCAAAAAGCTGCCTCCACAACAAACAAAACGATGCGATATGACGTGGAATGAGGTGAATGTCCGGCCCAAGCCCTGTGCAGTTCCCGGGTTGACTGCGGTTTTCACCGGGAGGCCAAGCTCATGGGGAGAGGTGCCTATACTAGAGTATGTAAGTGAAAGGTTATGGTTGGTAGTCCGCATACGGAGTATGATAAATCAGGGCCAGTTAACCCTGACGGATTATTGCAAATATTGTGGCACAAGTGTACGACCTCTGCAGAGTGTAGAACTATTCGAATAGCCGTGTCCACGGTTATGGACGGTTGGAAAGGCCATACTGTTCCGTCATCAGACCATTTTCAAAAATGTGACATATGACTTGGGACTTGAATTTGAAAGGTGAATGGTGACTTTGAATTGAATCACAACAGAGTTGTGGGAATGACACTAATGTTCCCACTTGAGTTAGTTTAGCAAATGAAGAGTCTTTTCTAAATGTTTATGAAATAAACTTGGCTTTATGCAAATAAACTTAGAGCTTAGCACCCCCTTACTATAGTTGATAGTGCTTACACTAGTATTAGTTTGCGAGTACTTTAAAAGTACTCATGGCTTTGTCCCTGGCTATTCAAATGGCCAGACTATGAAGGTGAACAGCAGTACGAGGAAGATGGACAGCAGGACGTCTACGACAACTAGGACCGCTCCTGACATCAAGCGTTGGCCTGTGGATTAGATAGCCACTACTACTTCGCTTCCGCTATTTGTGATGTTCGTTGATCGATAGATCAACTACTATTGTAATATTGGATCATGTGATCTACCTTTGTAAGACGATTATGTGTTGTAATAAATGATGACTCTATGATATTCAACTATTATGTCTCGCAACAACAATATTCCTGGGATTGCGATGTATGGCATAATAGGCATCTGGACTTAAAAATCCGGGTGTTGACAGAGCAGTCCAGCGCAGCAGTAGCCCACCAAGTGCAGCCCAATACCCAGCCCAGCCCAGAACCAGCCCAATACGTTCGTTAAAACGAGTGGGGAGACGAACTCGTCTTCTTCCTCTCCCCGAGTCGACACCGCGACGAGCTCCACGTCGCCGCCGCCATGATGACCCACAAGTATAGGGGGTGTATCGCAATATCTAAGTAAGAATGTCGATCCCAACGAGGAGAAGGTGTTGACAAGCGAAGGATTCACCGTAAATGCTCACAGCAAGTATTCGGGGGGTTTTGATGTAACAGATGAATAAAGTACGAGTAAGTAAAGTGCGAGAGTAACAATTGCAGCGAGTGGCCCAATCCTTTTTAGCACAAAGGACAAGCCGGTTTGTTTACTTATAATGACCAAACATTCTCGAGGACACACGGGATTTTAGTCTAGTGCTTTCGCTACATACGGCTAATTAATCTTCATTGTTTTGATAAGTGTTGTGTGGGTGAACCTATGCTAATGTACCGCCCTTCCTAGGACTAATACATACTTGTGATTATACCCCTTGCAAGCATCCGCAACTACAAGAAAGTAATTAAGATAAATCTAACCACAGCCTTAAACTCTGAGATCCTGCGATCCCTCCTGCATCGATATACCAACGGGGGCTCAGGTTTGTCACTCCGGCAACCCCGCAATTGGCAAACGAGTACAAGATGCATTCCCCTAGGCCCATAAAGGTGAAGTGTCGTGTAGTCGACGTTCACACGACACCACTAGAAGAATAACACCACAACTTAAATATCATAACATTGAATACTACTCAACCATACTTCACTACTAACATTTAGACTTCACCCATGTCCTCAAGAACTAAACGAACTACTCACGAGACATCATATGGAACATGATCAGAGGTGATATGATAATGAATAACAATCTGAACATAAACCTTGGTTCAACGGTTTCACTCAATAGCATCAATAACAAGTAGAAATCAACACCGGGAGAGTTTCCCCTATCAAACAATCAAGATCAAACCCAAATTGCTACAGCGGTGGCGAGGTGCAGCGGTGGAGACGGCGGTGATGATGATGAAGATGATGGTGATGGTGATGGAGATGATGTCCAGCTCGATGACGGTGACGATGGCGTCGATTTCCCCTCCGGGAGGGAATTTCCGGCGGATTCCTGCCGCCGGAGAGCTCTTTTCTCTGGTGTTCTCCGCCCCGCAGAGGCGGCTGTGACTCTTCGCGACGTACCCCCTCTGGCTTAGGTTTTCGGGACGAAGGAGTACGCGAAGAAAAGGAGGCGAGAGGGGCTGTGGGCCCCCTCCTCATAGGGCGGCGCGGCCAGCCTTGGGCCGCGCCGGCCTATGGGGTGGGCCACCTCGGGTCCCCTCTTCTCCCCTTCTGGCTCCCTTCGTCATCTGGAAAAATAGGAGTTCGTGAAATTCCCGTCAATTGTTGATCTTCCGAAATATTGCATTCTGACGGTGCTTTTTCCAGAATCCTGGCTCCGGTGCGCGATCCTCCAATAATCATGAAACATGCAAAATAGATGAAATAACATAAGTATTATATCCAAATATGAACTATATCAATGAATAACAGCAAATTATGATATAAAATAGTGATGCAAATTGGACGTATCAACTCCCCCAAGCTTAGACCTCGCTTGTCCCCAAGCGAAACTGAACTCGGTAAACAGGACCACATGTTTATGGAGTGAAGAGTCGATAAATCAAATACGGACAAGAAGCATCATATTCATTCACACAAGACATTCTAGTAAACAACTTCCTCATATAACTCAACTTGAAACAAGTATAAGGTAATCACAAATAGAGGTGCATAAAAAATCATAATTGGTGATGGCAAACTTTGTTCTTGGTCAGAGAACAGTTAACAAATTATACTTATCTATTGAGCAGCGCTCTCATATTAAAACTTATGTGGCTCATCTTGCATACTCAACCATAGTAATCATTGATGACTTTCAAAGCTATATTCATTCAGGTAAAACTTGTACTAAACAATAAAGACATGATGAAGCAAATCACAATATAATAGTTTGATCACAACAACTAAAATGCTTGCTTGAGATGGAGGGAAATAGGTTTACTGACTCAACATAAAGTAAAAGACAGGCCCTTCGCAGAGGGAAACAGGGATTAAATCATGTGCTAGAGCTTTTTCAGTTTGAAATCATATAAAGAGAATAAAAGTAAAGTTTTGAGAAGTGTTTGTTGTTGTCAACGACTGGTAGCGGGTACTCTAACCCCTTGCCAAACAGACCTCCAAAGAGCGGCTCCCATGAAGGACGTTATCTCTACCAGCAAGGTAGATCATCCCTCTTCTCTTTTGTTTACACATGTATTTTAGTTTATTTAAGGATGACACTCCCCCAACCTTTGCTTACACAAGCCATGGCTAACCGAATCCTCGGGTGCCTTCCAACAATCTCATACCATGGAGGAGTGTCTATTGCAAAATTAAGTTGCTTACTGATGAATCAGAGCAAAACATGTGAAGAGAATTATTAATGAAAGTTGATTAATTGGGGCTGGGAACCCCGTTGCCAGCTCTTATTGCAAAATTATAGGATAAGTGGATGAAGCCACTAATCCATTAATGGAGGCTGCCTAACAAGACTGAAAGATAAAACACCACATACTTCCTCATGAGCTATAAAACATTGACACAAATAAGAAGTAATAAATTTTGAATTGTTTAAAGGTAGCACATGAAGTATTTACTTGAATGGCAGGAAATACCATGCGGTAGGTAGATATGGTGGACACAAATGGCATAGGTTTGGGTTCAGGTTTGGATGCACGAGAAGCATTCCTCTCAGTACAGGTCTTTGGCTAGCAAGGTTAATTAGCAAGCATAAGAGTCGAGGGAAACAAACGAATATAAATGTGATAGAAACAATCATGCATCTTTCTTGTAAGCACAAACAATCTTAACTTCAGAATAATAAGCTATGAGCTAACAAGAAAGGAAGACAATGAAACAACTATATGTATTTCTCTTTTCTACTTAAACCTCAAGGTGTTGTTGCTATTGACCAATGCTAAGTTTGCCAAAACCAAATAGATTTACTCAATGCTCCCAAAGTGGTACCAATACTAAAATCAAGATCAATCATATAGTGGAAATTGCAAACTAGAATAAGGTGTGCAATATGTAAATGATAAGACTTCTCATTAATATTTCATAACGATAACTCACACCAAGGGATACATAGACAAACTAAAGGAGAGATACTTCCAAACTGCAACCCATCTTATATGATAACTTCCCTACTCATGATATGACACTACTTGACAATAAAAGTAAAGGTAGTGATGATGTGATACCGCGGCACTCCCCAAGCTTGGAACAAACCAAGGGGATGCCAATACCGATGATGAATTACTCCTTTGGCGATGGTGGTGATGAATTCCCACAAGCTTCTCCACAAGCTCCTGAAGCTCGTCAATCTTGTACATGAGGTTGCGGATCATCTCTGAATTGTGCTCGACGCGATTAAGAAGTATATCAAACGGCGAGTCCCAATTCTTGGAGTTATTTCCCCATCCTTCAGCTTCAGGCTTCGTCCTTCCTGCAGTGTTAGAACGATCTATATCCCAATTGCTAGGCAATGCTGCCTTGGGAGTCCTTTCAATTTGATTATTGTAGATTAGATTGCGGAAGGGATGGTAAGTGCCTGAAGAAGATGTCTTTGGAGCTAGGTAATGACGTGGAACTCCTCCTCCGGTGCTAATCCGTGCACTCTTCTTGGCGTTGAACGGGTTTGACACCACTCCGATGCTTGCAATGGTGGTGCGCGGGCGTACTTGCGGAACTTCTTCGACTTCCTCTTCATCCTCCTTGACTTCTTCCTTCAACTCTGGGTCTTGGATACCTTCCTCCGAAGGCTCCTTGTCCTTGTTGTTGGAGACCATGGTGCTCCTAGATTGAAAATAGATCCTGACAGAAACAACTCGAAATAAAACACGTCAAGAAAACGATATACGGACCTCCAGGGGTCCGGGGATTATATAGCAAAAATTTTCGCAACAAACGGAAAGTACCAGGTCGAACCAGAGTCGGAGGGGGACAACGAGGCGGTGTCCTCATAGGGCAGCGCCCAGGCGGGGCCCGCGCCGCCCTATGGGGGCACGCCCTCGTGCGTCTCCTCCACTCTGTTTCGATCTCGTAATTTTTCATATTTTCCAAAAACAGCAAAAACATTGTTCGGAAAGTAAATCGCGAACTTTTTATTACCTGTACTTACCTATTCAAAGTCGAGTTCTGGCGGACTGTCAATTTGACCTTTGATGAAAGCCTCCGGTGTTTCCACTCGAATAATATCAACATCAACATTATAAGAATCACCTGAGATATAATGCTTGAGTCTTTGTCCATTCACCACTTGAGTGGCATTGCCTTGGAGAGAACTAATTTTAATTGCTCCTGATCGATACACCTCCTCAACAACATATGGTCCTTCCCATTTCGAGAGTAATTTCCCAAAGAATCTGAGACGAGACCGATACAATAGGACTTTATCCCCAATGTTAAACTCTCTTTTGATAATCCTTCTATCATGCCATTTCTTAACTTTCTCCTTAAAGAGTTTAGCATTTTCATAAGCTTCACTTCTCCATGCAGCAACCTCTTATTACCGGCTAGTTTAGGATCTTTATTTAATTCTCTAGCAGCCCAATAAGCTTTGTGCTCTAGTTCTAAAGGTAAATGACAAGCTTTTCTATAAACCATTTTATAAGGTGACATTCCCATGGGGTTTTTATAAGCAGTTCTATAAGCCCATAGTGCTTCTTTCAATTTACTAGCCCAATTCTTTCTGGTTTTATTAACAGTCTTTTGCAAGATAGATTTAATTTCTCTATTTGATAATTCTACTTGCCCACTAGTTTGAGGATGATAAGCAGAAGCAATTCTATGATTAATACCATATTTAGCAAGAGTTTTTCTAAAACCACCATGAATAAAATGAGAACCTCCATCTGTCATAATATATCTAGGTACTCCAAATCTAGGAAAAATAATGTCTAAAAGCATTCTTAAAGAGGTCTCACCATCATCACTTTTTGTAGGTATGGCTTCCACCCATTTAGTAACATAATCAACAGCAACAAGTATATGAGTGTTACCTTCCGAAGAGGGAAAAGGTCCCATGAAGTCAAATCCCCAACAATCAAACGGTTCAATAACAAGAGTATAATTCATAGGCATTTCATTGCGTCTGGAGATATTACCAACCCTTTGACATTCATCACAAGATAAAATAAACTTCCTTGCATCTTTGAAGAGAGTTGGCCAATAAAAACCTGATTGTAGAACCTTTTGCGCGGTTCTATCTCCGGCGTGATGTCCTCCATAAGCACTACCATGACATTTACTCAATATCTCTTGTTGTTCATATTCGAGACACATCGCAGAATACCATCCACTCCTTCTTTATATAAGTGTGGGTCATCCCAAAAATAATGCCTCAAGTCATAAAAGAATTTTCTCCTTTGCTGAGCTGAAAAGGTTGGAGGCAAGTACTTGGAAACAATAAAGTTAGCATAATCAGCATACCAAGGACTGTCTCGCGAGCTCACCTTTATTACAGCCAATTGTTCATTTGGAAAACAATCATTAACAGAACAGGATCATAAGCAATATTTTCCAATCTAGACAAATTATCAACAACAGGATTATCAGCACCTTTCCTATCCACAATATGTAAATCAAATTCTTGCAAAAGAAGTACCCATCTAATAAGCCTTGGCTTAGCATCTTTCTTTGTCATAAGGTATCTAATTGCAGCATGATCAGTATGAATCGTAACTTTTGAATCAACAATATAAGATCTAAATTTATCACAAGCAAAGACTACAGCTAACAATTCTTTTTCAGTAGTAGCATAATTTCTTTGAACAGCATCAAGAGTTTTACTAGCATAATGAATAACATTCAGTTTTTTATCTACTCGCTGTCCAAGAACAGCGCCTACAGCAAAATCACTAGCATCACACATAATTTCAAATGGTAAGTTCCAATCAGGAGGTTCAACTATAGGGGCAGTTGTTAAGGCTTTCTTTAGAGTTTCAAAAGCTTCCTTACAATCATCATCAAAAACAAAAGGTACATCTTTTTGAAGAAGATTAGTAAGAGGCTTTGAAATATTAGAGAAGTCTTTAATAAACCTCCTATAAAACCCAGCATGACCAAGAACACTACGAATACCTTTAACATCCCTAGGATAGGGCATCTTCTCAATGGCTTCAACTTTAGCTCTATCAACTTCAATACCTCTCTCAGAAATTTTATGTCCCAATACAATTCCTTCATTAACCATAAAGTGGCATTTCTCCCAATTAAGAACAAGGTTAGTTTCTTCACATCTCTGCAAAACTTTATCAAGGTTTCGCAAGCAACTATCAAAAGAATTCCCATAGACAGAAAAATCATCCATGAATACCTCTACAATACTCTCACAAAAGCCATGAAAAATAGCAGACATGCATCTTTGAAAAGTAGCAGGAGCATTACATAAACCAAAAGGCATACGCCTATAAGCATAAGTTCCATAGGGACAAGTGAAAGTGGTTTTCTCTTGATCTTTAGTTTTAACAGCAATTTGTGAAAACCCATAATAACCATCAAGAAAGCAAAAATGAGTATTTTTAGATAACCTTTCTAACATTTGATCAATAAAAGGCAAAGGGTAATGATCTTTCTTAGTAACCTTATTAACTTTTCGATAATCAATGCACATTCTATAACCTACAACTACTCTTTGAGGTATGAGCTCATCATTATCATTAGGCACAACAGTCATTCCTCCTTTCTTAGGAACACAATGCACAGGACTAACCCATCTACTATCAGCAATAGGATATATAATACCAGCTTCAAGGAGTCTTAATACCTCATTTCTTACCACATCCTTCATCTTAGGAATTAGACGACGCTGAGGTTCAACAACAGGCTTCGCATCATCTTCCATATTAATGGCGTGTTGGCAAAAGAAGGAGAAATCCCCTTCAAGTCATCAAGAGTGTAGCCAATAGCACCTCGGTGTTTCTTCAATATTTCCAATAACCTTTCTTCTTCAAACTCTAAAGCTTAGAACTAATAATAACAGGATATATTTTCTTATCATCAATATGAGCATATTTAAGATTATCAGGTAATGGTTTTAAATCAAAGACAGGATCTTCCTTTGGTGGTGGTGTTGTACCCAAATCTTCCACCGGTAAATCATGCTTAAGAATAGGTTGACGAAGGAAAATTTCATCAAGCTCATTTCTTTCTTCCCTAAAAACTTCACTCTCACTATTCTCCAAATGTTGCTGCAAAGGATTATTAGGAGCAAGAGCAATAGATGCACACTGTTCAACTTTAAAATCACTATTAGGCGAATCAATTTTATAAGGAGTTTTGGTAAATTTAGAGAAGTTAAACTCATAAGATTCACCAGCAAATTTAGTCAAAATTTTCTCTTTCTTGCAATCTATAATAGCTCCACGTGTATTTAGAAAAGGTCTACCAAAAATGATAGGACAATATTTACTAGCAGCAGAACCAAGTACAAAAAATTCAGCAGGATATTTAATCTTACCACATAGAACTTCAACATCTCGAATAATACCAATTGGAGAGATAGTTCTCTATTAGCCAGCCGAATAACCACATCAATATCTTCAAGTTCACAAGAACCAATTTCGTGCATAATCTCCGTGTAAAGCTCAGTTGCGTCAAACCCACCAAGGGCAGCGACCGGCAACACAAGAGGAGCGGAACAACTAGGGCTGCGGCTGGCCCCACCTCGGAGCGACGGCCCGCAAAGCCTCCCCGGTCACACGTCCGATGCTATCGCAAGGGCGTGCCACCTGACCTATACCTGGTCAGAAGGTGTTGGATGATGCCTCGCTTAGTTTCCTCGCATGGCATACACGTAAACATTAAATACGAGCCTCGATCGGCTCTCAGGTTATCCTGTGAATCGGCTCAAAGAGCCGATCCACCCATGATTCGTACAAGGTGTCCAAATATATGGTGGTCCTGCTTGATCAAGATAAAGCTAATGAGATCTACGACGATTTAGGGTTTTCACCGCATAATCGGATCATCCTACTCACGATTGGGCCTCGCGGCCACGCACGGTGATCGTAAGCCGATCCTAGACAGGGCCTAAACACCAACACGAGGTTGATCCCCGGAACGTCCTGTCTAGGGCTAGCAAACTCCACCCTACACGCCGCTGGATCCTCCAACCCTTTGTAGGGCCTAACTAATGCGGATATTAAACTAATCCTTGCAGAACAAGGAGCAACCGTAACAGATCAGATCTACTAAACTATGATCAAGCGGGTGCCGCCCTACACCTAAGATAGGTGTAAGGGCGGCTAGATGCATAAGGGTTGCACTACGACAGCATATGATACGAAGAACAATGCTAACCCTAACACATCTAAGATAACTATGTTGCTCGCCATCAAAAAGGCTTCAGCACGAGCAACACATGAACAACGGGGAGGCTTGTGCTGCCTAGATCGCAAGATGCGATCTAGGCAGCATGGTGCTTACCGGAGAAACCCTCGAGACGAAGGAGTTGGCGATGCGCCGAGATTTGTTTGTGTTGAACGTTGGTTGTTGTTTATTCCATAAACCCTAGATACATATTTATAGTCCAAGGGACTTCCTAATTCAGGCGTGCACCTAACCGTGCACGGGTAAAACTCTAACTCCTAACCGACACGTAATCTAATATGTTACAGATACAAGGGCAAACTAGCCCAAACTTTGCATGTAAGGCCGATTCACGTATTTCTTCTATATATATATTCTTCAAGTCCATCTTGATCGCGGCCCACCTCTGACTCGGTCAAATTCTAGTGATAACACATGCCCCCCTGGTTTTGGAAATGACATTTCCAAAATCATTACGCTTTTCTTCGTCGGGTCATGTCGTGGCAGAGCAACCGCCGCAGAATCCTCATCATGATGCCTTGCCCCCTCCACTTCTCCACGTGGCCGCAAAATTTTCCTGTTGGGCAACATCTCCTCGGAAACTGCTGTGGCATTGAATCTCCCTCATATCCCTTTTATTTAACCGTTCTAAACAGCTTGCTCCTCCTTCGTCCTCCTCGCATTAGCACCAAAAAACCCTCTGTGCCACCATGTCTTCTTCCTCCTCCTCCTCCTCCTCCGAGCTTTCCTACGGGTCCTCCTCCTCCCGCGAGACGCCGCCGGAAATCCGTGCCCCAGAAGAATGGGACGAGGAGAGCCACGCCTCCTCCATCTGGTCCGAGGACGACAAGTCCTTGACCAGCGGGGATGAAGATCTTCAGTTCCTCGCCGACGGGGAACTGGAGTCGAAAGCGAGGACGACCGGTTCCCCTGGGACGGCTGCCCCACCTCTGAAGAAGAGGAAGAGGAAGACGACGACGACGACGACTCCCTCGAGGGCTACCCGCCGGCAAACGCCTCCGCATGTGGTGGGACGACGACAGCAGCGACGATGAAGACGGGGATGAAGCTCCCGTAGAGGGCTACGGGAGTAGCGACGAGGAGCCCATCGGCAGCAGTGCCGATGAGAGTTCCGAGGATGCCGACGAGGGCAGCGATGGCCCATAGATTAGGATCTACTAGTGTAGGCCTAGCAGTAGTAGATTGGTCAATAGACCCTTCTTTTGTTCTTCCTTCTTTGAGCAATCGGCTCTTTCTTTGTAAGAACTCCTGTTTATGAATGAAGAAGTTTCCCCAATTTGACTTTGCCGATTTCTTTTAAACCGATTCTCAATGAGCCGATGGCAACGCATCGGTCTCTCATAATCCGCTCTCCCTTTCTTCGACCACGGGGTGACTGCAATCTTGGTCAAAACTCAAAAACCGACGTCAGCGCATCAAATCTTCATGAACTATCCTTCATCCTTTCGAACAATGAATTTGAGTTCCGCCAGGTCACCACCCTTGACGTAAATCGCGGCACAGGACTAGCCGATGGCCACCCAATCGGCTTTCAAAAAAAAAAAAGAGCATCCACTAGGCCAGCTGCCCCCCGAGTCTCAGTCAAGGCGAAACAGAGACGAGGGCATGCCATTCAGACAAAAGGGCCTGGGCTAGATCAATGTCTGAGAGAACATTCATGTAGAGCCAGACGATTCCAAGCAAAGCCTTGGCAGAGCCTTAGGCAAACTTCAGCCGATTCTTCGTCTTCGGTGATCTCCTTTCCTTGGCGGATATGCTCCCTTCGTTAACCTGATCCTTAACCTGATCTGCTCTCGTCGTTGGTCAGGGTCATGATCCTCAAACTGCCCCAGCCGATACTGCAAACACGAATACTCGCAAAGAGACCCCGGAGATCCTTGAAGAGAGGATCCACTTCCTGCTCCATTGATCCTCTGATTATCACAGTTATACCTCTTGAGTCGATGGCCATGCATCGGCTTTATATCCTTAAGTCGATGTCTGCTGCATCGGCTGTGCTTAAAAAAAAAAATTTAGAATTTTTACGGCCGATTTATGTATCGGCCCCCATACCTCAATACCCATCATCAAAGAATATCTTGGGCTGCTGGGCACTTGCAAGACATTCCTACTGCATATCCTCGTGTTTCATCCACCTGGGTGCCCCCCGAGCCGATTCTGTCAAGAGAATTGATGGTATCGGCTCTTCGGCCCTCTGGATTACATGCTGAACCCAGTAGATGGTGAGGGATAATTTTGGCCGATTGCTGGAATCGGCCCACGTTGCTTGCTCGATGAAGGTTTTGTAATGTTCCTCCATAAATTTTTTTTTTTTTTTTGGGGCCGATCACAAGGATCAGCCTCGTCACGTTTGCTCATTGATTTGCTCCAGCTACATGGTTAGGCTGGATAAAACCAGCCCAATCTCTGATTTTATCATGTTGGTGCGCTTGTTGTCGTCCACCTCGAGTGCATCGTGTAACCGTGAGCACCGAGTTCAGCCAAGGACGAGCACCATGCGCAGCGCCCGATGTTTCATCATCGGCTTTCCTTGCTTGGGGCCACTCCATTTTCCGTGGACGACCCTCTTCATCCAGGGTTCGCTGAACTTTCGCAGCCGCATCAGGTCGTGCCTTCCTTGTGCAGGCATAGCCTTTCGCCTCCAGGCCGCGCAATCGCTGAACTCCGCGCCGGGAACGGCCGAGCCCATCGTGGCACCACCTGCCGGTGGCCCGTTCTTCTTCCCCCTCGTCTTCTGAATCCTCGAGATCTTCTAACCGAGGGGACTCAGCACGTTTGCTTTGTGGCGGGAGAGGTCCTAGGCGCTTGAACACGGACACGTTGGCTGTCTCCTTCTTCTTCTGGTTGCATTCTGGGCAATTGCCGATTGTGGGCAATCGGCTCATTCCTGAATCCCAGCAGTGTCTGAAGAAGGGGCAGTCCTAGTGCCTATCCACGTCGTCTCGCTCCCCTGACTTTTCCTTGGCACGGCGCTCGTGCTCCTCCTCCTCGCGATCATGCCGACGACGTCTCCTGTCGTCCCTAGCCAGATGATCTTCTTCATCATCGTCGTATCACCGGCGTTGGTCATACTGACTCACATACTTGTTGAGGAGGTGATCAGAGAGAGGTCGTTGATACCTTATGTTTTTCACTTCTCCCTCTGTGACGTAGCGCTTGCCGTCTTGGCGGAGCCGATCGCGTGGAGCGGCTTCAGTATCTTTGCTATGAGAGCAGCTGCCCTCATCTCCGTCCTTACCAGAGTGGTGTCCAGGTCCTACCATGTTGATATTGCACGAGAAATCCGGCTGGCACCCTCCATGGTAAGTATACTCCACCATGTTCACGGCGGGGAAGGGGTGTGTGTCGACCTTCATGGCGTACTGGTTGAAAATTAACCGTCCATTTTCTATCGCCATTTGGATCTGCTGCCGCCACACCCTGCAGTCGTTGGTGGTGTGGGTGAACGTGTTATGCCACTTGCAATATGGCTTTCCGTCAGCTCTTGCACCGTGGGGATCTTGTGGCCTTCGGGTACCTTTATATGCTTCTCCGTGAGTAAGAGATCAAAAATCTGCTCAGTTTTGGTCACGTCGAAGTCGAACCCTTTTGGAGGGCCTTGTGGCTTCACCCATTTGCAGGACACGGGGGTCGCCGAGTCCATTCAGCCACTGCTACTCGATCTCCCGCAACACCTTCATCTCGTCGTCTCAACCAGGGTCACCGCACGCTTGAATTTTTCCCGGTAGACATCCTGGTGGCGCCGCCATATGCCGAGGCCTTACCATGTGCGCCAATGAAGGGTAGTCTTTGGGAGGCCACGTCCTTAATCGATGATGAGAGACCCACCACCGCCAACTCGACTGCTTCTTTTTCACTTACATGAGCCGAAAAGCATCGGTTCCTAATGGTCCTGAAGCGCTGACGATTCCCGACACCGCTCTCCCCGCGCTCGTCGTACTTGTGCTAGATCGGCACCAACCTCGGAAGCCTCTGAGTGATACTGCCGTGGAACTTTCTCCACCGGCTTCCAAGTCCGGATGGAGTTCGGTGGCAGCGATGTGTACCACCCGAAAGCCGATCCGGTGAGGGACGTGCGAACAACCTCACACGCAACTCGTCCGATGCTGAGATCGTGCCCAGCTGTGCCAAATACCGGCTCACATGCTCGATGGAGCTGGAACCATCCGATCCACTAAACTTTGTGAAGTCCGGGAGCCGATATTTGGGGTAGCGGGATCAATTGTGAATCATTGGGGTACGGCTTGGTGTAGCCGAACGTTCTCTTCGGATCATGCCGAACCGATCTTTCAGAATTGTACAAATCTGATCCGCGGTGATGGCTGACTGTCGAACCCTGAAGATTCGCCGGGGTGGCATATTAACCAGCCATGCTTGCTTTCCGGCTGAGCCAACCCAGGAGCTGGGCTCTGGAGGTTTGTCGGAGTGGCGTATTTACCAGCCACGTTTGCTTCTCAAGATCTGCTCCCGACGTTCCTCCTGCTGTTCCAGAGGCCCCTGCTGTTGCAACCTGGTTCGAGAGTGCCCAGGTATTGCAGTCTGGTACGTATGCGCACGCGTATCCGTGCGGGATCTCCTTGGGTGCCTCAAGTAGGAATTGGTAGTCACTAGGATCACCACCAATCTTGTAGACGACGTATGCCGATGAGTTCGGTGCTCCGCCCCATGCGAACGGCAGCGGAGGATGGGACTGGAGTGGCATCTCTCCTTGAAAGTCCCCAGAGCTGGTCCCGACGGAGAATACCGGTGGCTCATGATTTCCTGGACCACGCGCAGCGACACGCTCCAAAGTGTTCACCAGGCTCTCACGGCGGTGCAGCGAATGAGCCACCATGTAGTTGATTTCCTGACGCAGCGACCTGGTGCGTTCTGACGGGGCGGACAGGTCCACTCCATCGAGTGCGCCTTCAGGTGTGAAACCCTTCCACCTGACGCCATGGGAGCGGGTTCGTGGAAAGAGCCGATGAGTTCGGCCGAGGGTTGCCTTGATCCGTCATGCTTCTTCGAGCTCATCGTGCATCCTCGCCTGACCGGAGGCTTTCCGCCATCTCGGATGTAGATGGCGATGTGGTGGATGTCGAAGGCTGTCCCACCGGCGTGCGTAATGTGTTGGCCAGAAACCCACCGGCGGCAGCCACCGGCACACAGAGAGCCGGAACAACTAGGGCGCGCCGGCCCCCCTCGAGCGACGCGCCGCAGCCTCCCGGGCACACGTCCGATGCTATCGCAATGCTGCCACCTGACTCTACCTGGTCAGGTGTGTTGGATGATGCCTCTTTTAGTTTCCATGGCATACACGAACATTAAATACGAGCCTCGACCGGCTCTCAGGTTACCCTGTGAATCGGCTCAAAGAGCCGATCCACCCATGATTCGTACAAGGTGTCCGAATATATGGTGGTCCTGCTTGATCAAGATAAAGCTAATGAGATCTACGACGATTTAGGTTTTCACCGCATAATCGGGATCATCCTACTCACGATTGGGCTCGCGCCGCGCACGGTGACCGTAGTCGATCCTAGACAGGCCTAAACACCAACACGAGGTTGATCCCGGAACCCGTCTAGGGCTAGCAAACCCACCCTACACGCCGCTGGATCCTCCAACCCTTTGTAGGGCCTAACTAATGCGGATATTAAACTAATCCTTGTAACAAGGAGCAACCGTAACGATCAGATCTACTAAACTATGATCAAGCGGGCGCGCCTACACCTAAGATAGGTGTAAGGGCGGCTAGATGCGCAATGGTTGCACTACGACAGCATATGATACTAAGAACAATGCTAACCCTAACACATCTAAGATAACTACGTTCTCGCCATCAAAAAGGCTTCAATACGAGCAACGATGAACAACGTGGAGATTGCTGCCTAGATCGCAAGATGCGATCTAGGCAGCATGGTGCTTACCGGAGAAACCCTCGAGACGAAGGAGTTGGCGATGCGCCGAGATTTGTTTGTGTTGAACGTTGGTTGTTGTTTATTCCATAAACCCTAGATACATATTTATAGTCCAAGGGACTTCCTAATTCAGGTGCACCTAACCGTGCACGGGTAAAACTCTAACTCCTAACCGACACGTAATCTAATATGTTACAGATACAAGGGCAAACTAGCCCAAACTTTGCATGTAAGGCCGATTCACGTATTTCTTCTATATATATATTCTTCAAGTCCATCTTGATCGCGGCCCACCTCTGACTCGGTCAAATTCTGGTGATAACAAAAGCTCATAAGGAATAGCACTAATACTTGCACCAATATCACATAATCCATAATAACAATGATCACCAATTCTAACAGATAGCATAGGAACACTAGCTTTCCTAGACTTATTAGGATGCGAAACAATATTAGAAGCATCTTCATAGAAAACAATATGACCATCTTCCACATTTTCAGTCACAAGATCTTTAACAATTGCAACAACAGGTTCAACTTTTATTTGTTCTTCAGGTTCTATAGGTTTCTTTTCACTTTTATGAACCGCACTATTTATAACAGAGTACTCCTTCATTTTAGCAGGGAAAGGAGTTTTTTCAATATAGGCTTCAGGAATAACATGATCAACAGTTTCAACTACAACACATTTATTTATAGATGAATCAATTTTATCTTTATACGGTTCATGATACTTATCAAAGTTCTTTTTAGGAAATTCATAATGAGAAGCAAAAGCTTTATAAAGATTTGCAGCAACTTGAGAATCAAGACCATAAGTAGCACTCATATTACGAAATTGATCAGTATCCATAAAAGCTTCAATGCATTTATAATCATAAATTATACCCGATTCTCTATCCTTGTCGTTCTCCCATCCTTCAGTATTTTCTTGGATCCGATTAAGAAGGTCCTTTTAAACTCTTCTTTGTTGCGTGTAAATGATCCAAACAAGAAGTATCCAGCAAGGTCTTGTCTTGAAAAGAAAGTCTTGCATAGAAATTATCAATAATAATATTACCAGAAACTCATGAATGGGGCATTTGAGCATTAAAGACTTCAATCTCCCCCACGCTTGGGCAATACTTTCTCCTTCATGAGGCCAAAAATTATATATGCGATTCCGATCTTTGTGAATCTCACTTGGAGGATATAACTTATAATAAAACCGGGGCACAATATCATTCCATTCAAGAGAATCCCCATTATCCAGTAATTTATACCAATGCGCCGCTTTACCAGACAGCGATATAGAGAATAGTTTCTTCCTCACTTCATCCATAGCAATACCCGCACACTTGAATAAACCGCATAATTCATGTAAGAACAATAAATGATCTCCAGGGTGGACAGTTCCATCCCCTGTATAACGGTTACCCACTACACGTTCAATAATTTTCATAGGTATTTTGTATGGTAATTCTTCCTTACCTGGCGCCTCATCCACTACCTTTGCAGTAGTAGTGGATCTCCCAAATAAACACTCAAGAGAAGATCTCTCCATAATGAGTTATAGCAGCAGGCAGAAATAAAATCAGCACAAACAATAGAAAATTTCCTTACCAATTCCACTTACCAATAGCGCTTCACTCCCCGGCGCCCGAAAATAGTCTTGATGACCCACAAGTATAGGGTGTATCGTAGGATCTTCGATAAGTAAGAATGTCGATCCCAACGAGGAGCAGAATGTGTTGACAAGCAGTTTCGATGAAGGATTCACCGTAAATGCTCACGTATAAGTATTCAGGGTTTTGATGTAACATGATAAAGTACGAGTAAGTAAAGTGCGAGAGTAACAATTGCAGCGAGTGGCCCAATCCTTTTTAGCACAAAGGACAAGCCGGTTTGTTTACTTATAATGACCAAACGTTCTTGAGGACACACGGGATTTTAGTCTAGTGCTTTCGCTACATACGGCTAATTAATCTTCATTGTTTTGATAAGTGTTGTGTGGGTGAACCTATGCTAATGTACCGCCCTTCATAGGACTAATACATACTTGTGATTATACCCCTTGCAAGCATCCGCAACTACAAGAAAGTAATTAAGATAAATCTAACCACAGCCTTAAACTCGAGATCCTCGCGATCCTCTTGCATCGATATACCAACGGGGGCTCAGCTTCACACTCCGGCAACCCCGCAATTGGCAAACGAGTACAAGATGCATTCCCCTAGGCCCATAAAGGTGAAGTGTCGTGTAGTCGACGTTCACACGACACCACTAGAAGAATAACACCACAACTTAAATATCATAACATTGAATACTACTCAACCATACTTCACTACTAACATTTAGACTTCACCCATGTCCTCAAGAACTAAACGAACTACTCACGAGACATCATATGGAACATGATCAGAGGTGATATGATAATGAATAACAATCTGAACATAAACCTTGGTTCAACGGTTTCACTCAATAGCATCAATAACAAGTAGAAATCAACACCGGAAGAGTTTCCCCTATAAAACAATCAAGATCAAACCCAAACGGCTACAGCGGTGACGAGGTGCAGCGGTGGAGACGGCGGTGATGATGATGAAGATGATGGTGATGGTGATGGAGATGATGTCCAGCTCGATGACGGTGACGATGGCGTCGATTTCCCACTCCAGGAGGGAATTTCCCCGGCGGATTCCTGCCCGCCGGAGAGCTCTTTCTCTCTCGGTGTTCTCCGCCCGCAGAGGCGGCCGTAACTCTTCGCGACGTACCCTCCCGGCTTAGGTTTTCGGGACGAAGGAGTACGCGAAGAAAAGGAGGCGAGAGGGGCTGTGGGCCCCCCTCCTCAAGGCGGCGCGGCCAGGCCTTGGGCCGCGCCGCCCTATGGGGGGCCCACCTCGGGTCCCCTCTTCTCCCCCTTCCGGCTCCCTTCGTCATCTGGAAAAATAGGAGTTTTCGTGAAATTCCCGTCAATTGTTGATCTTCCGAAATATTGCATTCTGACGGTGCTTTTTCCAGCAGAATCCCGGCTCCGGTGGCGATCCTCCAATAATCATGAAACATGCAAAATAGATGAAATAACATAAGTATTATATCCAAATATGAACTATATCAATGAATAACAGCAAATTATGATATAAAATAGTGATGCAAATTGGACGTATCAGACCTCCCGAACGTTGCCGACTGCCACCGAGGCTTTGCCCACTCCTCCAAACACCCATCCTCATCCGAAAGCATCCAGATTCGTGCACCAAAAATAGCACCGTCATCACCGCTCATCCCGACCGTCGCCGGCGTCATGCGGTAGTTCCCAAGCTCTCCTCGAGCTATAAAAATAGGCAGAGAAGCGCCGCAGCACCCTGAAACCTAAATACCACATCTCGGTCTCTAAAAATCTCTGTATCTTGCCTTTTCTTGATCAACACCACCGATACCGACGCCGACGAAATCACCTGTCCCCATCGATTCGGACCAGCCCCTGGTCCGTGGGGTAGCGTAGGACGAGCGTGAGGCCGTGGGGAAGCTCCTGGCAACAGGAATCGTGAAGGGGAGCTCGGAGCCAGGGGAATCAACCGATTTCCCCTTCATCGGAGTTCGTCGGAGTTCATGGTCGTGCCATCGTTTCTGCCAACCCCAGGCTTCACCGAGCTCACCAACAGCCTTAGGTCGATCTTGCGTATCTCTGGAGCTCATCAATTCGATTTATAGACGCATATAGCTAGAAGTAGCTGGATGACCGGAGTGCGCCGCCGCAGGTCCTACTCGTCGACGTGGTTCCGACGCCCCTAAGCCTATTCTGCCACCACCTTTAGGTTCGCCATCTCACGCTGCTGCGGTTGAGCATATCTGCGCGTCCGCAGGAGGCCCAGAACCTCGCTGACGTCGCTCGCCGGCGTGCCCTCCGGCGTGTTGGCGCGGTAGTGAGACCGGTGGCTGGTTTGACCCGGTCAGCTGCCAACGAGGCAGCTGACTTGGACCAGACCCCACCTGTCTATGTCTGGGGGTAAGTTTAGAACGATAGGTTTAGAATTTGTAGTTAAATTAAAACCCAGGAAATTACTGAAACTTTACAAATATTTAGAAAATTCGTTACAACTCAGAAAAATACAAATGACATATCAAAATGTTTCTAAAAATAAAAACTATCCAATAAAAATATAACATGGAATTTTTATTTTTAATCAAAATTTAGTTATTTAATACTTATTAATTAAGCCTTTTCTTTTAATTCCAAATTCAATTAAACATTCAATAATTAAGAAAAGTTTCTAAAATAAATAAAAAACCAGTAAGCAAATAAAGAAAACATGAAAATTAATTTCTTTATTTGTTATCTTATTAAATCCTTGTTATTGAAATTTAAAACCATAATTAATAATTACCTTAATTATTAATTCTTTAAAAACCATAAAATGCCAAATTCAGTATTATCTTTATTTCAAATTATTAATAACTTCAACTTTATAATGAAGTTATTACCTTAAGAACTATAGGGTAGATTAGGAGACCCTAGTTCCATTATACATAAAATAGTAGTTCATAATTTTATGTGGGATCCTAAAACCCTAATGCCATTAGGAACCCTAGCTCCATTCATTCATATGAACCCTAAATTGCTTCTAACCTAAACCCTAGGTTAGAACATGTGATCATGATACTTTCTTTTCAATCATAGATCCATAGTAACAATTAAATGTTTGTCATGTCCACATAAAATGTAGAAACCCTATCACTACTAATCTAGTGTTCCATGTATGCACCCCCACAAGACCTAGATGATCAATTAGGGTTAACCAAATGTAAACTCTAGTTCCAATCCTCAGAGACAACAACCTTACCTATCCATGCTTAGCATCACACCATTGTGATGAACTCCAATAGTATCCATGCCCCATATTTTGCATTACATAACCATAGTCCACTAAACCCTACAAGTACTTCATAATTATGAACCATCCTATTTAGGAGCCAATTATTCATTACTTAGGGGATTCAATAGCAAACGTAGACAACCTCAACCTTAATTGAAATACTTCTTATTACTTAAGAAGTATGTTCTTCAAAAGTTATTCTTTTGAAGTAAATTAAGAATCATCATCAATCCTGCCTAATAGGACCTATAACCAATAGTCAACTATCACCAGCAAGATATATCAATCTTGATAGCAACCATGTATTGGCAATTACTTAAGATGTGTTTCACTAAAACCCTATAATCTCTAGATGCTAATGAATCCAACTTTGTTGGGATCCATCTACTACTTACTCCAGAAACCAATTAGACCCATAGAAAACCATAGAACCCCACAAACCTAATTATCATACTTGTTCTTTATTAAAGAACATGTTCTTCCAAAGTTATTCTTTTAGAATATATAACAAGTAATCATCAACCATACACCATAGGACTTAAAAATTGACAACTGCTCTTTACTTATTATACAACTACTATTCCTTGGGTGTGTATGATTGTTACTATGCATTTTACCACTTGCTTATGATTCTAAAACCACACAACCCTGAATAAGAACCTTGTTTGTGACTCACTCTAAAAGTGCAACAAACCCTGAACTAATCATTACCACTCACTAATCCTAAATCATCGGGATTAGGTCACGCTTAGAGCGATTGCATCTCATACTTATGCATTATTGCATCCTTGCCAATCTTTTAAACATCGTCCTTACCGGACGATGATGCTATTTCAGAATTTGGAGTTATTGCGTATCGAAGACCTTGTCTGCATAATCTTGCAGTCAAGAAAGGCAAGTTCATCACTTGATCATGACATTTGAGTATTTTTACCAAATTACTTGCAAAGTACTATGTTTATCACTATTGCATAAAAAGCAAAACCACTATTTTCATAACTATGAATATGACTAAGTGGTGGGCAATGGAACCATGGATTGTGTTGATATGGTGGAGGTTCCATTGCAAGGGTTTATATCCATCTAGGATTAAACAACAAATGTCGTCCAGTGATTCTTGTGCCGTAAACCGTGTTAACCATAAGATCTGGAGTGGGACGGAATAGTCAATCGTATTTCCACCTCTTGTACATCAACGGACGCGCTTTACCGTAGACACTTGTATTCCAAGGGGGCAAGCGGTAGGCTGGGGAAGCCATAAGTTCCCCACGGCATTGTCCGTAGACACTTGTCGCCCAAGGAGCAGGAGGTTGGCTGGGGAAGCCATAAGTTCCCCACGGTATTGCGGTCTATGAGGGGTTGCATCTACCAGCGAAAGAGTTTGATTCGATCCCAGATTGTTGTCGTGGTCGGGGGCCATCCTTGATTGGTATAAGTACACCGGCGAGGACCCAGGGTCGGGGATGCAACAAAGGGTGGGTGTGCGAGGTAGCGGAGGAATATGATTGGCTATGACCTTATACCGGCCTCACACCAGAGGAAGTGTGGACGGGTTGCGCGCCCGGTTGGCACCAAGGTTAAGATCTCTTATGGGTGAAGCAACACACCTCTGCAGAGTGTAATGAATCGTGACCTGTCACTCCCTGTTCCGGGTTATGGAACTGCGAACGCTGCCGGAAAGGAACTCCATGAAGTTCTAGTTAACCGGTGAAGGCTGACGGACATAGTTCTTCTGAATAAAAGAAACCTTTTGAAGAAATTAGTTATGAAAACCTGCATTGGTATTAGACTTTCTGGTCTAATGTCGTAGCTAGTATATTAAACACCTCTTTCCTATAATGAACTTGTTGAGTACGCACGTACTCATAACACTCTTAAATCCCCTACTTAGATATGGAGGCATCGAAGGAGGATCTACAGTGCAACTCGAAGACCGAGGAATCAACAATTACTTCAAGAGACAGGAACCTGACAGAAGAGTCAAACACCACATCCAACAAAGGTAAAACCTAGCTTAGAAATAGAAAGGAACTAGTTTCCTAAACCTAGCTCCTATTTAGCTAGAATCTATTCATAGCCTCTATAGCTAGTTAAACACTCTACAAATAGAGTTCATGATAAGACTAAACTACGAGTCGTTCTTTTGGAGTTTATTTGCAGTTTACCTCATTGTAAAGTAGGAGGCTGTGATGATCTTATGTAACAGAGTCAATGTTGTAATGCTATAGACATGCCTTGGACTCGCATATGTTTCTGTTGTACCACTCTAAGCGATATAATACTAGTGGAACGGTGTTTCATTGGTGTTATATCAGACTTGCATACTACACCATGCAGTGGTATGCTGGGTCACCACAGTTGGTATCAGAGCAAATGCTTTGACCCTAGGATTAAAACCCTTTAAAGGAGACCCATAGGTTTGGTAGTGTCTATAGGAAGTTGTATTAGCTAAGTCAACTATGCTAAACCAAATACTTCTTATGACTTGAGATGGATATTCACTTGAGAATATTCCTGACACACTTTAGTCAACATTTCTTACATGTCCTTCCAAAGTTAGTTAGTTAATCCCAAATATGTAGCATACCATTAAGTCCTTAAAACAATAGATGAGTAGATCACAGTTGGTATACAATACATGGTAGTCTAAAGAAAGAATACAACCATAAGGAAGATATCCTATTGGAAGATGTGTACCAACATATGTTATGATTAAGTAAGAGTTATCCAGACCTGTAATAGGAATAATATCAAGTGATGAAGATAATTAAGATATCCTAATAGAATATGTAGATCAAGTTAAATAATGAGTAAGTAAAACTATCTAGACCTGTGAAACAATTGATAGTAAGTGATAACTATGAGTCATATGAGGTAGTATAGACCATGATGAGTCAATCATGGGAGGTAAGGAAGAGAGATATAAATTAAATATGCTTACTTGCGTGGTAGAGATGTTAATCATATATGATTCACCTGAGAATCATTATGTGATGGACTAGAACATCCTAAATAATTAAGTGGAGTACAATAAGAAGTCAGGTCTTCAACTACAGAGCAAGACTTGTGTTCCAAAACCATGGGAACTGTGTCAAGTACATCAGAACCCTAGTTACATGGTAAGAACACATGGAAGTATAGGAGCTATATTCCAATAGTTATGTGTTTAGAGTAACGATGTTGGAACCTAAAGATATCATATCAGGTATTCCTCAAGAAAAAGGGAAGTTAAATTAGTACTTCCAGAGAAAATTAGGTTAACCTTAGCTATCGACCACTTAGTTTCAAGTTTATCTCATTGCAAATGTGCAATTAAGGTAAATGTTGAGACAAATAGTAGAAATCCACATATTCGTGCTAAGTATCACGATATAAACCTATCTTATGTGGTGTTATATACTACACATCAGAGCCTGATGCTTAGAGATGTCTTACTCAACTATTATATTCAGGCTTATGATGATGTGTATTATATGCACAAAGCTAAATCTTCTTGGATTTTATTGGATTTTCATTGTTTGACTAGATCCATACATGAAGTTTGACTTTGATATGCAAGTGCATGTTGCAATATCAAGTTCCTACTTGATGCTATAGATCTGGAGGGTAAGGGTATTCGTGTGAGGAAGTGACGAATTCTGAAGATTCTGAAGAAAAGAGGAAGGTTCATCAGAAAAAGGAAGCAAAGATATGGAAAGTAACCACAATACCCTGAAGGAAGTACAATCAGAAACTCATGCTTACCTCAATAGAGGAGTACCTTAGTACAGTAGAAGCATGAAGGTGAGAAATATGATGATTATGGAGAAGTAGAAGTAGACCCATAGTCATTATGGAAAAGGGAATGCATGGGAAATCACTTTGGATACTATATTCATAGTGGTTTTCTTGCAAAATAAACCCTGAAGGAAGGAAGATGACATATGAAACCATAGCAGATATAAGAAGACCACAGTTGGTATAGGATCAATACTGCGAGATAAAGTAGAGGATGTCTCGTCCAGTTGATCAGAACCTATAATAGAATCCATTTTTGGATATCAAATAGCCACAGTTGGTATCAAGTAGTCCACCATTTAATTATTTGTAACAAAAAGTTGAGAACAAATAAAATCTTGTCAGCCAAATAGCCAGACCCAAAATTATTTAGTCGAAGGATTCACGTCGGATGTCCACAAATTGAGTGGATACACCACAAATATTCTTCGCGGGACCTAAGAAGACGTACAAACCATAAGTTAGACCCAGACCAATGTTCTAACCATAAGTCCAATGGTTGGAAGAATAGGAGTTGAAGACCACAAGAAAACTCCAAGGGGTAGAGTAAAGATTGAGTTGGATGTACAATGACTCAATACTTTGAGCAAAATAGAAGAAGAAGGTCTGAACTGAGAGGAAGTTCGATCTTATTTTCATAAGATTCTCTAACACTACTTTCATAAGGATGTCAGACCAGAAGCCGAGGTTATACCTCGAGGAAGTAAGAAGTGTACTATAACTTGAGCAAGTGAGTAATATCTACTCAGAAGTACTTCAGCTCAAGTCAGCTAATGTTAATGAAGTTGAACGAAGAAAATACCGTAGACCAAATATAGCTCAAGAAGGTCAAAGACTGAAGGAGTTTAACCATACCAAAATCAAAGTCTAATAGAATGATTCCTTTCATGGAACCTAAAGGAGCCAAAATAGTTAAAGCTATCACTCATAACCCATGATTGGATAGACTAAATGAGTCTAATCCATTCTAAGGGAAAATAAACTGTGAAGACCATATCTATGGTAAGTACCTTACTAAGTAGCACTATTGCAGTTTTGGTAGTAAGGGAAAACAAATACCTATTTTACCAATTAAGAGTATGTTGTTAAATTAGTCTTCAGTTGAGACTAGCAGCACCAGAAGAAGTTCCAAGAATTGAAGTAAGAAGCCATGACTCAGAAACAGATACTATTGGATTCCAGGAAGAATCTGGACAAGGGATATATTTAATTATATCCAAAAGGATCACCATGGAGTTCGAGAAAAGTTGTAGTCTATACAAGTCAGATCCACACTCCGGAAACGTGAGAGAGATCAAACTTCAAGGACAAAGTTCATTTTAAGGGGTAGAGACTGTAATATCCCAGGAAATGGGGTTACAAAAATAGAGGAAACAGATGTGTGCATTGCATTCATGCATAGAAAATCTGGGGAATTTTCGCGCTTTAAAGTAAAACAGTCACAGTAACTGAAGTTCCACTTGACCTTGGTGGAATTGAAGTAGCTCATTGATACGCGTACATCACGCGTCCGTTGGGAACCCCAAGAGGAAGGTGTGATGCGTACGGCGGCAAGTTTTCCCTCAGAAAGAAACCAAGGTTTATCGAACCAGGAGGAGCCAAGAAGCACGTTGAAGGTTGATGGCGGCGAGATGTAGTGCGGCGCAACACCAGGGATTCCGGCGCAACGTGGAACCTGCACAACACACCAAAGTACTTTGCCCCAACGAAACAGTGAGGTTGTCAATCTCACCGGCTTGCTGTAACAAAGGATTAGATGTATAGTGTGGATGATGATTGTTTGCGAAAACAGTAGAACAAGTATTGCAGAGATTGTATTCAATGTAAAAGAATGGACCGGGGTCCACAGTTCACTAGAGGTGTCTCTCCCATAAGATAAATAGCATGTTGGGTGAACAAATTACAGTCGGGCAATTGACAAATAGAGAGGGCATGACCATGCACATACATGATATAATGAGTATTGTGAGATTTAATTGGGCATTACGACAAAGTACATAGACCGCTATCCAGCATGCATCTATGCCTAAAAAGTCCACCTTCAGGTTATCATCCGAACCCCTTCCAGTATTAAGTTGCAAACAACAGACAATTGCATTAAGTATGGTGCGTAATGTAATCAATAACTACATCCTCGGACATAGCATCAATGTTTATCCCTAGTGGCAACACATCCACAACCTTAGAACTTTTTGTCACTGTCCCAGATTTAATGGAGGCATGAACCCACTATCGAGCATAAATACTCCCTCTGGAGTTAAGAGCAAAAACTTGGCCAGAGCCTCTACTAATAACGGAGAGCATGCAAGATCATAAACAACACATAGGTAATAGATTGATAATCAACATAACATAGTATTCTCTATCCATCGGATCCCGACAAACACAACTTATAGATTTACAGATAGATGATCTTGATCATGTTAGGCAGCTCACAAGATCCGACAATGAAGCACATGAGGAGAAGACAACCATCTAGCTACTGCTATGGACCCATAGTCCAGGGGTGAACTACTCACTCATCACTCCTAGAGTCGACCATGGCGATGAAGAGTCCTCCGGAGATGAATCCTCTCCGGCAGGTGCCGGAGGCGATCTCCGAATCACCCGAGATGGGATTGGCGGCGGCGTCTCAGTAAGGTTCTCCGTATCGTGGCTCTCCGTACTGGGGGTTTCGCGACGGAGGCTTTAAGTAGGCGAAAGGGCAGCCTCGGAAGGGTCACGGGGGCCCCACACAGCAGGGCCGCGCGGGCCCCCCCTGGGCCGCGCCGCCCTAGTGTGGCGGCGCCCGTGGCCCACTTGTCTTCTCTTCGGTCTTCGGGTTCGTGGCAAAATAGGACCCGGGCGTTGATTTCGTCCAATTCCGAGAATATTTCCTTTGTAGGATTTCTGAAACCAAAAACAGCAGAAAACAGCAACTGGCTCTTCGGCATCTCGTTAATAGGTTAGTGCCGGAAAATGCATAAATACGAAATAAAGTATGCATAAAACATGTAGATATCATCAATAATGTGGCATGGAACATAAGAAATTATCGATACGTCGAGACGTATCAGCATCCCCAAGCTTAGTTCTGCTCGTCCCGAGCAGGTAAACGATAACAAAGATAATTTCTGGAGTGACATGCCATCATAACCTTGATCATACTATTGTAAGCATATGTAATGAATGCAGCGATCAAAACAATGGTAATGACATGAGTAAACAAATGAATCATAAAGCAAAGACTTTTCATGAATAGTACTTCAAGACAAGCATCAATAAGTCTTGCATAAGAGTTAACTCATAAAGCAATAAATCAAAGTAAAGGTATTGAAGCAACACAAAGGAAGATTAAGTTTCAGCGGTTGCTTTCAACTTGTAACGTGTATATCTCATGGATATTTGTCAACATAGAGTAATATAACAAGTGCAATATGCAAGTATGTAGGAATCAATGCACGGTGTTCACACAAGTGTTTGCTTCTTGAGGTGGAGAGAGATAGGTGAACTGACTCAACATAAAAGTAAAAGAAAGGTCCTTCAAAGAGGAAAGCATCGATTGCTATATTTGTGCTAGAGCTTTTATTTTGAAAACAAGAAACAATTTTGTCAACGGTAGTAATAAAGCATATGTATCATGTAAATTATATCTTACAAGTTGCAAGCCTCATGCATAGTATACTAATAGTGCCAGCACCTTGTCCTAATTAGCTTGGATTACCGGGATCATCGCAACACACATGTTTTAACCAAGTGTCACAAAGGGGTACCTCCATGCCGCCTGTACAAAGGTCTAAGGAGAAAGCTCGCATTTTGGATTTCTCGCTTTTGATTATTCTCAACTTAGACATCCATACCGGGACAACATGGACAACAGATAATGGACTCCTCTTTGATGCATAAGCATGTAGCAATAATTAGTGTTCTCATATGAGATTGAGGATATATGTCCAAAACTGAAACTTCCACCATGATTCATGGCTTTAGTTAGGGGCCCAATGTTCTTCTCTAACAATATGCATGCTCTAACCATTAAAGTGGTAAATCTCCCTTACTTCAGACAAGACGGACATGCATAGCAACTCACATGATATTCAACAAGGAGTAGTTGATGGCGTCCCCAGAAACATGGTTATCGCACAACAAGCAACTTAATAAGAGATAAAGTGCATAAGTACATATTCAATACCACAATAGTTTTTAAGCTATTTGTCCCATGAGCTATATATTGCAAAGGTAAAGATGGAATTTTAAAGGTAGCACTCAAGCAATTTACTTTGGAATGGCGGAGAAATACCATGTAGTAGGTAGGTATGGTGGACACAAATGGCATAGTGGTTGGCTCAAGGATTTTGGATGCATGAGAAGTATTCCCTCTCAATACAAGGTTTAGGCTAGCAAGGTTATTTGAAACAAACACAAGGATGAACCGGTGCAGCAAAACTCACATAAAAGACAGACTGTAAACATTATAAGACTCTACACCGTCTTCCTTGTTGTTCAAAACTTAATACTAGAAATTATCTAGACTTTAGAGAGACCAAACATGCAAACCAAATTTTAGCAAGCTATAGGTGTTTCTTCATTAATGGGTGAAAAGTATATGATGCAAGAGCTTAAACATGAGCACAACAATTGCCAAGTATCAAATTATTCAAGACATTTTAGAATTACTACATGTAGCATTTCCCAATTCCAACCATATAACAATTTAACGAAGAAGATTCAACCTTCGCAATGAATACTATGAGTAAAGCCTAAGGACATATTTGTCCATATGCAACAGCGGAGCGTGTCTCTCTCCCACACAATGAATGCTAGGATCCATTTTATTCAAACAAAAATAAAAACAAAAACAAACCCGACGCTCCAAGCAAAGCACATAAGATGTGATGGAATAAAAATATAGTTTCAGGGAGGAACCTGATAATGTTGTCGATGAAGAAGGGGATGTCTTGGGCATCCCCAAGCTTAGACGCTTGAGTCTTCTTAGAATATGCAGGGGTGAACCACCGGGGCATCCCCAAGCTTAGAGCTTTCACTCTCCTTGATCATATTGTATCATCCTCCTCTCTTGATCCTTGATAACTTCCTCCACACCAAACTCGAAACAACTCATTAGAGGGTTAGTGCACAACAAAAATTAACATGTTCAGATGTGACATAATCATTCTTAACACTTCTGTACATTGCATAAAGCTACTGGACATTAATGAAACAAAGAAATTCGTCCACCATAGCAAAAGAGGCAATGCGAAATAAAAGGCAGAATCTGTTAAAACAGAACAGTCCGTAAAGATGGATTTTATTGAGGCACCAGACTTGCTCAAATGAAAATGCCCAAATTGAATGAAAGTTGCGTACATATCTGAGGATCACGCACGTAAATTGGCATATTTTTCTGAGCTACCTACAGAGAGGCAGGTCGAAATTCGTGACAGCAAAGAAATCTGTTACTGCGCAGCAATCCAAATCTAGTATGAACCTTACTATCAACGACTTTACTTGGCACAACAATGCACAAAATTAAGATAAGGAGAGGTTGCTACAGTAGTAAACAACTTCCAAGACTCAAATATAAAACAAAAATACTGTAGTAAAAACATGGGTTGTCTCCCATAAGCGCTTTTCTTTAACGCCTTTCAGCTAGGCGCAGAAAGTGTATATCAAGTGTTGTCAAGAGACGAAGTATCAACATCATAACTTGTTCTAATAATAGAATCAAAAGGTAACTTCATTCTCTTTCTAGGGAAGTGTTCCATACCTTTCTTAAGAGGAAATTGATATTTAATATTACCTTCCTTCATATCAATGATAGCTCCAACAGTTCGAAGAAAAGGTCTTCCCAATATAATGGGACAAGATGCATTGCATTCAATATACAAGACAAGAAAATCAACGGGGACAAGGTTATTGTTAACGGTAATGCGAACATTATCAATTCTCCCCAAAGGTTTCTTTATAGCATTATCAACAAGATTAACATCCAAATAACAATTCTTCAATGGTGGCAAGTCAAGCATATCATAAATTTTCTTAGGCATAACGGAAATACTTGCACCAAGATCACATAAAGCATTACAATCAAAGTCGTTGACCTTCATCTTAATGATGGGCTCCCAAACATCTTCTAGCTTCCTAGGAATAGAAGCTTCACGTTCTAGTTTCTCTTCTGTAGCTTTTATGAGAGCATTTGTAATATGTTTTGTGAAAGCAAAGTTTATAGCACTAGCATTAGGACTCTTAGCAAGTTTTTGTAAGAACTTTATAACTTCAGAGATGTGGCAATCATCAAAATCCAAACCATTATAATCTACAGCAATGGGATCATTATCCCCAATATTTTGAAAAATTTCAGCAGTTTTATCAATTTCAGCAGTTTTAGCAGTTTCAGGCAATTTTGCAGGCTCTGCACTAGGAGTAGTAGCATTGCTAACACCAATTATTTTACCATTGATAGTAGGAGGTGTAGCAACATGTGAATCATTAACATTACTAGTGGTGGTAATAGTCCAAACTTTAGCTACATTATTCTCTTTAGCTAGTTTTTCGTTTTCTTCTCTTTCCCACCTAGCATGCAATTCAGCCATCAATCTTATATTCTCATTAATTCTAACTTGGATGGCATTTTCTGTAGTAACAATTTATTTTCAATATCCTTATTAGGCATAACTTTCGATTTCAAAAGATCAACATCAGAGGCAAGACTATCAACCTTAGAAGCGAGAATATCAATTTTATTGAGCTTTTCCTCAACAGATTTGTTAAAAGCAGTTTGTGTACTAATAAATTCTTTAAGCATAGCTTCAAGTCCAGGGGGTGTGTTCCTATTATTGTTGTAAGAATTCCCATATGAATTACCATAACTGTTACCATTATTATAAGGATATGACCTATAGTTATTACTAGAATTGTTCCGATAAGCATTGTTGTTGAAATTATTGTTTTTAATGAAGTTTACATCAACATGTTCTTCTTGGGCAACCAATGAAGCTAACGGAACATTATTAGGATCAACATTAGTCCTATCATTCACAAGCATAGACATAATAGCATCAATCTTATCACTCAAGGAAGAGGTTTCTTCGACAGAATTTACCTTCTTACCTTGTGGAGCTCTTTCCGTGTGCCATTCAGAGTAATTAATCATCATATTATCAAGGAGCTTTGTTGCTTCACCAAGAGTGATGGACATAAAGGTACCTCCAGCAGCTGAATCAAATAGGTTCCGCGAAGAAAAATTCAGTCCTGCATAAAAGGTTTGGATGATCATCCAAGTAGTCAGTCCATGGGTTGGGCAATTTTTAACCAAAGATTTCATTCTTTCCCAAGCTTGTGCAACATGCTCATTATCCAATTGTTTAAAATTCATTATACTACTCCTCAAAGATATAATTTTAGCAGGATAATATCTACCAATAAAAGCATCCTTGCATTTAGTCCATGAATCAATACTATTCTTAGGCAAAGATAGCAACCAATCTTTAGCTCTTCCTCTTAATGAGAAAGGAAACAATTTTAATTTTATAATGTCACCATCTACATCTTTATACTTTTGCATTTCACACAATTCAACAAAATTATTGAGATGGGCAGCAGCATCATCAGAAAATTGCTCTCGCATAACAAGATTCAGTAAAGCAGGTTTAATTTCAAAGAATTCTGCGTAGCATGTGGAGCAATAGGTGTGCATAAGAAATCATTATTATTTGTGGTTGTGAAGTCACACAACTTAGTATTTTCAGGAGTGGCCATTTTAGCAGTAGTAAATAAAGCAAACTAGATAAAGTAAATGCAAGTAACAATTTTTTGTGTGTTTTTGATATAGAGTGCAAGACAGTAAATAAAGTAAAATTAGCAACTAATTTTTTTGTGTTTTGATATAATGCAGCAAATAAAGTAGTAAATAAAATAAAGCAAGACAAAAACAAAGTAAAGAGATTGGATTGTGGAGACGCCTCTTGCCGTGTCTTGATCTCCGACAACGGCGCTAAAATATGCCCGATACGCAGACAAAGACGCGTCCGTTGGGAACCCCAAGAGGAAGGTGTGATGCGTACGGCGGCAAGTTTTCCCTCGAAAAGAAACCAAGGTTTATCGAACCAGGAGGAGCCAAGAAGCACGTTGAAGGTTGATGGCGGCGAGATGTAGTGCGGCGCAACACCAGGGATCCGTCAACGTGAACCTGCACAACACAACCAAAGTACTTTGCCCCAACGAAACAGTGAGGTTGTCAATCTCACCGGCTTGCTGTAACAAAGGATTAGATGTATAGTGTGGATGATGATTGTTTGCAGAAAACAGAGAACAAGTATTGCAGTAGATTGTATTCAATGTAAAATAATGGACCGGGGTCCACAGTTCACTAGAGGTGTCTCTCCCATAAGATAAATAGCATGTTGGGTGAACAAATTACAGTCGGGCAATTGACAAATAGAGAGGGCATGACCATGCAAATACATGATATAATGAGTATTGTGAGATTTAATTGGGCATTACGACAAAGTACATAGACCGCTATCCAGCATGCATCTATGCCTAAAAAGTCCACCTTCAGGTTATCATCCGAACCCCTTCCAACATTAAGTTGCAAACAACAGACAATTGCATTAAGTATGGTGCGTAATGTAATCAATAACTACATCCTCGGACATAGCATCAATGTTTTATCCCTAGTGGCAACAACACATCCACAACCTTAGAACTTTTTGTCACTTTCCCAGATTTAATGGAGGCATGAACCCACTATCGAGCATAAATACTCCCTCTTGGAGTTAAGAGCAAAACTTGGCCAGAGCCTCTACTAATAACGGAGAGCATGCAAGATCATAAACAACACATACGTAATAGATTGATAATCAACATAACATAGTATTCTCTATCCATCGGATCCCGACAAACACAACATATAGAATTACAGATAGATGATCTTGATCATGTTAGGCAGCTCACAAGATCCGACAATGAAGCACATGAGGAGAAGACAACCATCTAGCTACTGCTATGGACCCATAGTCCAGGGGTGAACTACTCACACATCACTCCGGAGGCGACCATGGCGGTGAAGAGTCCTCCGGAGATGAATCCCCTCTCGGCAGGGTGCCGGAGGCAATCTCCGAATCCCCGAGATGGGATTGGCGGCGGCGGCGTCTCAGTAAGGTTTTCCGTATCGTGGCTCTTCGTACTGGGGGTTTCGCGACGGAGGCTTTAAGTAGGAGGAAGGGCAGCCTCGGAAGGGTCACGGGGGACCCACACAGCAGGGGCGCGCGGGCCCCCCTGGGCCGCGCCGCCCTAGTGTGGCGGCGCCCCGTGGCCCCACTTCGTCTTCTCTTCGGTCTTCTAGAAGCTTCGTGGCAAAATAGGACCCTGGGCGTTGATTTCGTCCAATTCCAAGAATATTTCCTTTGTAGGATTTCTGAAACCAAAAACAGCAGAAAACAACAACTGGCTCTTCGCATCTCGTTAATAGGTTAGTGCCGGAAAATGCATAAATACGACATAAAGTATGCATAAAACATGTAGATATCATCAATAATGTGGCATGGAACATAAGAAATTATCGATACGTCGGAGACGTATCACTCATCAAGTCAAGCGCTATAAACCTCAATGTGACTTTGTTTAAAACTTTGTTTTGGGTAGAGATGATTGGATCTAAGGGGTTAGATCAAATGGAACTAAAACCAACACAATAACATATTAATCAAGGATCCATTACTTGATCTTATTAAAGATCATAATATGGTATTATTTGCCATAACATATGAACATATATTCTATGGTAAATCAAGTAACAATAAATGAAGAAACCATTCTTCACTTATCTTTTCCATGTCCTAAGCCCAATCTTTGATCCTATAATGATACTTCATGATATTCATTCCACTTCAACATTGGAATTATAACAAGGAGATCCACTCAAGAAGTATATATTCTTCTCTATTCCAAATAGCTCTACTTCAAACCTAAAGAGGTGAGAGTCCTATTTTATTTAGGGAAGCAATGACAAACCTTGAGGCAAACCTTGGATATAAATATCCATATGATCACAAAATCATCTTCAAGAGGAACCCTAGAGTAATATTCAAGTCCTCCCCAAATGAGAGAGACCACTCATACTAATCCAAGCTTTACCTATTTAAGAATAAATGACAACCTTTGAACAAAAGTATTAGGTTGAAAACCACTTCCCTTGGAGTGGTGAGATAACCTAATATCACATGGAATAATACCATATCCTTGAGTTGATGAAATAAGGAAAAGACTAATCCAACTAATCTAGACAATTGGAGTTTCAGCTTAGATACCTAATAAATATTAGGAGTACCACATAAACCCTAGGATAACTATTCCTATATGAGAGGGATCAAGCTATGGAGTTACACATAAGTAGTTGAGGCAACACTTGAACCTTAGGGAGATAATTAACCAATCATCAGGATGATTATATCATCATACCTTGAGAAGAACTCTAAGTAATTATCTCAGGTATTCTCCTGGGATATAAATTATTGAGGCAACCATAGTAGTCCCATCCAAGAAAGTAAAATAGAAGTGTTATATCCTAGTTGATCAAGACTATGCCTGATCATGGAAGTGAGAAACCATTCCATGAGAGATAACTTAGGAAGCCAAACCTTGATCATTATAAAATGAGTAATGATCATAAACCCTAAGAACTTGAGGTAAAGATATTAAGAACAAGTTGATCATGCCTAAACCATGATCATGCTCTTGAGGTATGTGAGGATAAGTTAAACCCTAATAGGATAAGTAGATACCATTCACCACATGAAATTATAGGGAGATCACTGGTAATTAACCCTAGGCTTATATCCCAACCTTAGCTTGTGAATCACTTGGTGATCATAAGTAGAATCCTACCACATCTACCTTACACTTGTTCCTTAATTAAAGAACATAAGAAAATCTTAGAGTCAAACTCTATACTTTATATGGTGAGAAACCATTCATCATTAGAACCAAAGTTAACTATAAAAAAGACCATAGTCACGTTAGTTACTTTAATAATAGATTAAAGATAATAACAAAAGACCACTGGTATAAGATAGAACCATTGCTCACATCCTTAGTAACTAGAGGAGCACATGAAATATCAAACAAGTAACTAGTTTATCATGCATGGGGGAGACTAAACCTTAGCCATTATAAGTAAGAGTGCAAACCTTGAGAAATTATTCTTAGATCCCAAAGAGAAGGAAACTTGAATTGTCACTATTAAAATGTTTATTTGAAAACCTATCCATATTCAAAAATATAAATGAAAAACCATATGGTCAAGAACATTGCCAAGACCTAATGGTATTCCTACCATGAATAAATCATCAAGTTCAATTGATTCAAACAGAATTATATTCCAAATAAAAAAAAGAGTTTAAAAGAGCACCTATATTCATGCCTCTTTGATATAAGCTCGCAAGTATGCAACATAATCAAATATAAAATATTTGTTTCAAATAGAAAAGTGATGTAGTGATCATTGCACTACATCTTAATGGAATTAATATAATAAGAAACCTGCAAGTAAAACAGAATTCAAATTAACCTCAAAATAGAAAATGGAAAAAGTAAACAGAAAACAGGAAAAACAAAGAAAAGAAAGAACATCCCTGAGAGGCCAAGCAGCAGTCCAGCGCAGCAGTAGCCCACCAAGTGCAGCCCAATACCCAGCCCAGCCCACCGTCAGAACCAGCCCAATACCGTTTCACGTTAAAACGAGTGGGGAGACGAACTCGTCTTCTTCCTCTCGCCTGAGGTCGACACCGCGACGAGCTCCACGTCGCCGGCCGCCGATGTTGACCTCCCGAACGCTGCCGACTGCCACCGAGGCTTTGCCCTTATCCTCCAAACACCCATCCTCATCCGAAAGCATCCAGATTCGTGCACCAAAAACAGCACAGTCATCACCGCTCATCCCGACCGTCGCCGGCGTCATGCCGTAGTTCCCAAGCTCTCCTTGAGCTATAAAAATAGGGAGAGAAGCGCCGCAGCACCCTGAAACCTAAATACCACATCTCGGTCTCTAAAAATCTTTGTATCTTGCCTTTTCTTGATCAACACCACCGATAGCGACGCCGACGAAATCACCTATCCCCATCGATTCGGACCAGCCCCTGGTCCGTGGGGTAGCGGAGGAGGAGCGTGAGGCCGTGGGGAAGCTCCTGGCAACAGGAATCGTGAAGGGGAGCTCGGAGCCAGGGGAATCGACCGATTTCCCCTTCGTCGGAGTTCGTCGGAGTTCATGGTCGTGTCGTCGTTTCTGCCAGCCCCCAGGCTTCACCGAGCTCACCAACAGCCTCAGGTCGATCTTGCGCATCTCTGGAGCTCATCAATTCGATTTATAGATGCATATAGCAAGAATTAGCTGGATGACCGGAGTGCGCCGCCGCAGGTCCTGCTCGTCGACGTGGTTCCGACGCCCCTAAGCCTATTTTGCCACCACCTTTAGGTTCGCCATCTCACGCTGCTGCGGTTGAGCATATCTGCGCGTCCGCGGGAGGCCCAGAATCTCGCCGACGTCGCTCGCCGGCGTGCCCTCCGGTGTATTGGCGCGGTAGTGAGACCGGTGGCTGGTTTGACCCGGTCAGCTGCCAACGAGGCAGCTGACTTGGACCAGACCCCACCTGTCTGTGTTTGGGGGTAACTTTAGAACGATAGGTTTAGAATTTGTAGTTAAATTAAAACCCAGGAAATTACTGAAACTTTACAAATATTTAGAAAATTCGTTACAACTCAGAAAAATACAAATGACATATCAAAATGTTCCTAAAAATAAAAACTATACAATAAAAATATAACATGGAATTTTTATTTTTAATCAAAATTTAGTTATTTAATACTTATTAATTAAGCCTTTTCTTTTAATTCCAAATTCAATTAAACATTCAATAATTAAGAAAGTTTCTAAAATAAATAAAAAACCAGTAAGCAAATAAAGAAAACATGAAAATTAATTTCTTTACTTGTTATCTTATTAAATCCTTGTTATTGAAAATTAAAACCCTGATTAATAATTACCTTAATTATTAATTCTTTAAAAACCATAAAATCCCAAATTCAGTATTATCTTTATTTCAAATTATTAATAACTTCAACTTCATAATGAAGTTATTACCTTAAGAACTATAGGGTAGATTAGTAGACCCTAGTTCCATTATACATAAAATAGTAGTTCATAATTTTATGTTGGATCCTAAAACCCTAATGCCATTAGGAACCCTAGCTCCATTCATTCATATGAACCCTAAATTGCTTCTAACCTAAACCCTAGGTTAGAACATGTGATCATGATACTTTCTTTTCAATCATAGATCCATAGTAAGAATTAATTGTTTGTCATGTCCACATAAAATGTAGAAACCCTATCACTACTAATCTAGCGTTCCATGTATGCACCCCCATCAGACCTAGATGATCAATTAGGGTTAACCAAATGTAAACTCTAGTTCCAATCCTCAGAGACATCAACCTTACCTATCCAAGCTTAGCATCACACCATTGTTATGAACTCCAATAGTATACATGCCCCATATTTTGCATTACATAACCATAGTCCACTAAACCCTACAAGTACTTCATAATTATGAACCATCCTATTTAGGAGCCAATTATTCATTACTTAGGGGATTCAATAGCAAACGTAGACAACCTCAACCTTAATTGAAGTACTTCTTATTACTTAAGAAGTATGTTCTTCAAAAGTTATTCTTTTGAAGTAAATTAAGAATCATCATCAATCCTGCCTAATAGGACCTATAACCAATAGTCAACTATCACCAGCAAGATATATGAATCTTGATAGCAACCATGTATAAGCAATTACTTAAGATGTGTTTCACCAAAACCATATAATCTCTAGATGCTAATGAATCCAACTTTGTTGGGATCCATCTACTACTTACTCCAGAAACCAGTTAGAACCATAGAAAACCATAGGACCCCTCAAACCTAATTATCATACTTGTTCTTTATTAAAGAACATGTTCTTCCAAAGTTATTCTTTTAGAATATATAACAAGTAATCATCAACCATACACCATAGGACTTAAAAATTGACAACTGCTCTTTACTTATTATACAACTACTATTCCTTGGGCGTGTATGATTGTTACTATGCATTTTACCACTTGCTTATGATTCTAAAACCACACAACCCTGAATAAGAACCTTGTTTGTGACTCACTCTAAAAGTGCAACAAACCCTGAACTAATCATTACCACTCACTAAACCTAAATCATCGAGATTAGGTCACGCTTAGAGCGATTGCATCTCATACTTATGCATTATTGCATCCTTGCCAATCTTTTAAACATCGTCCTTACCGGACGATGATGCTATTTCAGAATTTGGAGTTATTGCGTATCGAAGACCTTGTCTGCATAATCTTGCAGTCAAGAAAGGAAAGTTCATCACTTGCTCATGTCATTTGAGTATTTTTACCAAATTACTTGCAAAGTACTATGTTTATCACTATTGCATAAAAAGCAAAACCACTATTTTCATAACTATGAATATGACTAAGTGGTGGGCAATGGAACCATGGATTGTGTTGATATGGTGGAGGTTCCATTGCAAGGGTTTATATCCATCTAGGATTAAACAACAAATGCCGTCCAGTGATTCTTGTGCCGTAAAAAGCGTGTTAACCATAAGATCTGGAGTGGGACGGAATAGTCAATCGTATTTCCACCTCTTGTACATCAATGGATGCGCTTTACCGTAGACACTTGTATTCCAAGGGGGCAAGCGGTAGGCTGGGGAAGCCATAAGTTCCCCACGGCATTGTCCGTAGACACTTGTCGCCCGAGGAGCAGGCGGTAGGCTGGGGAAGCCATAAGTTCCCCACGGTATTGTGGTCTATGAGGGGTTGCATCTACCGGCGAAGGAGTTTGGTTCGATCCCAGATTGTTGTCGTGGTCGGGGGCCATCCTTAATTGGTATAAGTACACCGGCGAGGACCCAGGGTCGGGGATGAAACAAAGGGTGGGTGTGCGAGGTAGCGAAGGAATATGGTTGGCTATGACCTTATACCGGGCCTCACACCAAAGGAAGTGTGGACGGGTTGCGCCCGGTTGGCACCAAGGTTAAGATCTCTTATGGGTAAAGCAACACACCTCTGCAGAGTGTAATGAATCGTGACCCGTCACTCCTCGTTCCGGGTTATGGAACGCGAACGCTGCCGGAAAGGAACTCCACGAAGTTCTAGTTAACCGGTGAAGGCTGACGGACATAGTTCTTCTGAATAAAAGAAACCTTTTGAAGAAATTGGTTATGAAAACCTGCATTGGTATTAGACTTTCTGGTCTAATGCCGTAGCTAGTGCATTAAACACCTCTTTCCTATAATGAATTTGTTGAGTATGCTCGTACTCATACCACTCTTAAATCCCCTGCTTAGATATGGAGGCATCGAAGGAGGATCTACAGTGCAACTCGAAGACCGAGGAATCAACAATTACTTGAAGAGACAGGAACCTGACAGAAGAGTCAAACACCACATCCAACAAAGATAAAACCTAGCTTAGCAATAGAAAGGAACTAATTTCCTAAACCTAGCTCCTATTTAGCTAGAATCTATTCATAGCCTCTATAGCTAGTTAAACACTCTAGAATAGAGTTCGTGATAAGACTAAACTACGAGTCGTTCTTTTGGAGTTTATTTGCAGTTTTACCTCATTGTAAAGTAGGAGGCTTTGATGATCTTATGTAACAGAGTCAATGTTGTAATGCTATAGACATGCCTTGGACTCGCATATGTTTCTGTTGTACCACTCTAAGTGATATAATACTAGTGGAACGGTGTTTCATTGGTGTTATATCAGACTTGCATACTACACCATGCAGTGGTATGCCGGGTCACCACACGATTTCCCTGCGATGCTTAGAAATGTTTTTCCAAAAATAATTGGACAACAATAATACGTAGGCATATCCACTACTACAAAGTCAATCGTAAACATATGTGCGCCAACACAAATAGAAGAATTTTAAACTTCTCCCATAGGTATCTTAAGGGATTTCTCAGCCAGAATAATTGTCATATCAGCTTCTTCAAATTTAGCTGGTTCTAGTTCATATTGTATTTCCATGTAGTACATAAAGAGAGACAATTAACACACGATCATAAAGGAATGAATAAAAAATATTTATTTCATATCAAGTTCATAACTAGGGTTTCATCATGTTCCTAAGAACAATAGAATCTACTCACAGATAGAGGTAGGAGACATCAGCATGTCAATAAAATGGATCGAGTACATAGGGGAATGAATACTTTTTCAAATCCAGAACAAAGTATAGTAAATACAACAAAATGGGACTGGGTGATGGTATTGATGCATAGGTTTGTTATGGATATGATTCCCAAGCCTCGAAGGATCTGAGTACCGGCAAGGACGGGGGGCCTTCTGCTAGTTTTCCCTCCAGATCCCTTCCGGAGGTGAAGTTTCGGCACTTGTTGGTGTCTAAGCACGTCGGATATGTGATCTATTTGTACGAGGTGAAATTATTTAAAGAGGTGAATGTAGTAGCACGTGGTATGGGCATACCCTATGGGTTGGTGTCCGCCGTTCTAGCGGTCACCAAGTGCGACAATAATTATTATTATTGCTTTAATGGCTTCCAATCAACATATTTGTATCCAAAGATGAACGCTCCATTGATTGTGTCCATCGAGTCCTTACATTGTGGGATCCTATTGAAACTAACATAAAAGGTGCACCCGTGCGCGGTAGAATACCCAAATCCTATCACTACTAATGGAAAAAACATTAAGTAAATATGCTTCCACTACAAGGAATATGGTTAAATATGATGGTCCAAAATCTTCACTGAATCGTCAAAATAGTCGGTTTGTGACGTTCTTGTGACATATTTGAAAACGTCGAAAGATGAGCATCAGTAATGGTCAACAGTGACGGTCCCCTTAATAACGTCACAAATGATTGTGACGTTTTGCGAACGTCATAACTGTTATGACGTTTTGGAAACGTCGTTGGCGCTGCTGCTATGCCACGTAGGCAATCCGACGTGGCAAAGATTTTGACGATTTGAAAACATCGTTATTTGAAATCAGCCCGGTCCATTCAGTCTGTTGTATGAGCCAAGCCCAGTAAAGTTGAATTTTTTTCCTTTGTTGGGCCATGGCCTATTACGAGCCCAATTTTTATTGGACTTTTTCCTTTTTAATTCCTTTTTGTACCAATTGTTTTCGGGCCATGTGTTTTTCGCAGCATGTCGAATTGGGCCTTGGCCTTTTTGAGGCCCATTAGTGTTTTTGGCCTTGGCATGTTTGGTGTCCATTTCAGTTTTGTGCTCTGGCCTTTTTAGGTTCCAGTTATTTTACGGGCTTTTGCTTTTTCCAGCATTTTTTAATTCCTGCTTTTCTGAAATGCACACATATATATTAATCAATTTTTTATTGGGCTGTAGCCTTTTAAGAGCCCATATATTTCCAGGCTACTTTGGGCCTTGGCCTTTTAACAAACAACAAATAGCCCAACTGCACATCATTTAAATTATGAAATTCAGCAGCTAAATACAAAAATCAACATTGCAAATCTATTCACAGTAGCACATAATTCACAGCAGCATCAGAACATGTTCACAGATTCATCAAAATGACCAGGTTCACATGTTCATAGATTCACCAACATGGTGCACAAAAATACCAACCCATCAGGACATAAGACAAAGTTTTTTACACCAAAAGACATAGAACCAGTAGCACCTTCATAGCAAAACCCTCTAATTCCCAGTAGATCTAGCTCCAAACAGCGCCATCATCTGAGCAATCCTCGCATCGTTTTCTTCAGTCCTCTTGAGCAGCGCCTGGTAATCCTTGTCGCGTTCAGCCTGTGTGGCTTCAGCAACATCCGCCTTCTTCTTGATGGCAGCCAATTCTTCCTCTGACTTCTTCTTCATGGCAGCCAGCTCCACTTTCATTTCTGCACTCTCGTCATGCGATCTCTTGAGCTGATCTTCCAGATCAAGAACTTGCGCAGATACATCTTCTGCAGTCGGCTTGGTACCGGAACCAGATTGAAGACCAATGTTTTTGAGGAATGCGCTTTTTGGGCACTCTTTGGTAAGAACTTTCGCAACGACCACAACAACAGACTTTGGCGGTGCGCCTTCTGGCAAAGGAATAGCCATCTCATCTTCCATAAAGGCATGGACATCAGTTTCCAAAAGAATGGTTCAAACCTGTACAATTGTGCAAGAATGGTTCAAACCTGTGAAATGCACAAGTCACTTACTATTGCAGCTTTAGCTTCCTTAGATAAACCATCCTTCTTGTTGTGATGGGTCACCTTAAAAAGGTCAATTACATCAAGTTCTTCACCATTGCGCTCATCCCTCTGTAAATGATGTTCACCAAGAATCAGAACATAAGCTTGTGGAGATAAGAGTAAATTGCAAAAGGAAATTCTGAAATAGGGTTTTTACAGTTGCATACACATGAGCTGCATAGCTCCGAGAGCAAGTCTTCTGGGCAAATTTGACCGAAGAACGATTAACCTTGTTCTTCATACATGTAGTCTGCAGATGGGCACAATTATGTAAGCTATCCAACAATATGCACAGTATAAAGATAAGCAATATGTCTAGCATACATACAAAGATACCCTGTCACCACAATATGCATACATTTCTTTCACTGAAGCAAAAACATACCCTGTGTTTTGGGTTTGCCCACAGAGCAGTAAGAGCTTGCCATTTTTCATTTGAGACACCCTTAATTAGCATGGGACTTGATGCTGACTTCATTTGCTGGCATTTTGTCAAAATAATCCCTCTTGAGGACGTAGCGTCTGTTCTTCATCACGTTCTTTAGGATGTCACAGCAAGCATTCTTGATGACATCCGACTCTGTGTCCATGTTGAAATTTGCCTACAAAGAAAACAAAGGAAAGGACACAAAATTAGTTATCATGAGCTTTTAACAATCAGAGCAAGCATTCCTATCAGTTAACCAATGAACTGGTGATCAAGAAGATTACCCCCACTTTCCCAATGAAGTTGGGCAACATATTTTCCTTCTTGTACTCATTGAAATGCGGAAAGACTGGCATCTAGTCTCTTGCAATCAATCCACCCTCCGATGCAAACTTGCCAGCCGGCAAAGGATTCTCGGGTTGTTTCATCCCTTCTGGAATCTCAATGGTAACCTTGGCTCCCAACCCTTGGGTAATCTTCTCCAGCCCTTTGTCCTTCCTTTTACGCTTAACAACAGTAGATAGTGTGGTTGCATCTGAATAGCATACATACAAAGATCATGTCAGAAAATAGCACACATCCAAAAGAGTCTAGAAAGATAACAAATGCAGATGATATATAGCGTGGACAACTGTCCAAAGGAAAACTTGCCTACATCACTAAATTCAACCTCAAGATCAAGGAAGCCATCGGAGTCAAAGTGCCCATGACCCCTGCCAGCAGATGCAGTAGGACTGGGGCCCTTGCGCATTATACATTTTGGGATCCTGTTGAAACTAACATAAAAGGTGCACCCGTGCGCGGTAGAATACCAAAATCCTATCACTACTAGTGGAAAAACATTAAGTAAATATGCTTCAAAAATGCACGCATCAAGGGTGCCTCTTTTCAGAGTAAGGAGCTAATCCCAGCGAGTGAAATTTACATATTGTTTCTAGAGAAGGTTGAAATTTTCTCCAATGGAAAATTCATCTGTTACCAACTACGCAGATCGAAGTGATAGTGTACCTGCTGATGCATAAGAAGCTACCTTTTGGCATGCAATAGGAATCAAAGTTTGTAAGGAGGATAGATGAAGATGATGTTGGAATAGAGTAAAGTGAGATGCATGATATCCAATTATCTTAAGATATAATGCCTTCTTTTGGTAATATCTTGCAAGGAAAAAAGCTACTTCAACTGTAGATGAGCATAGGGACACAAAGAAACAAAAGATGGTCCGGGGTCCTATTCAACCTGCAAGACAAACTGATATGATTGATAGATCAAAGAATTTGATGGAAAAGGCCATGGAGCTGAAGGAGAATAAATTAAAACAAACTACGAGATTGAAAGAAAATGTCAAATAGAACCCCAAAATCATGTTGGAAAGGTGTTTCTAATGATTTAAAATGGACTAGGAGTTCATGGATTCACTTGTCTACTCTCTTTTTAAGCTGTAGTGGACACTAACAATTCATCAAACACTTAATATTGGTGGAACTTCAACATGTGTTTGAGAACAATTCATATGGGCATTACGTCCTAACATAAAGATGATGCAACACATATCTCTTATACTCCTTAAAAGGGGAAAACTACAAGAAATCTTGAATTAAGAATCAAACAGAGTATGGCCTTAAGTAATTTGACATAATATTTGAATCTCAAACATACTACATACCTTGAACAAACAAGATTATCACACAATCACATGATAATTATAGCACATGAATTCACTTTATCCCTAGTGAGGCAGCAAAAGAAGTAAAAACCATAGTACATCTTGAATTTGTTGTCACTATTCATTCACTACAACCATGCTACACCATCTAATACACACTTCTCCACACACATGCTCTGCATAGAAGTTGGATCATAACAACTACTTAAGAACATGGTTGATATGCATCTATCAATACATCTTACACATAATAAGTTCGAATCTCATATATCAATATCATAGAATAAAGATCCACCAAAGAGGGATTGCATATATGACCATAATCATGTTGGGCCGCTCATATGGTACTAAATCTATGAATAACAAGAGAGAAATAGATCAACATACGGCCACAAAACCATAGTATAGAGGTGGACTACTCCCTCTTCATTATGGTGATGTTGGTGGAGACGTTGGAGAAGGTGGAGATCCCTCTGGCGGCAGCTCCGACGAAGTTTCCCCCTCCAATCTTTATTGATTCTGGCTATATTTTGGTGATTCTGCGGCGCTTTCCTCGAGGAAGCCTCGGGAAGTACTTTATATAGGGGTTTTTAATTCATACATAGTGTGTGTGCGAAATAATCAAGCGAATCAGATGGTCGATGGGGGAAAGAGCATGGGTGGCGCCCCCTGGCTTGGCGCGCCACCATGCTTCTTTCAGCCCTCCTGGCCCATCTCGTGAGGTCCGAGTGATCCAGACGCTTCTCTTGATGAATTATTGGCATCCCCAAAGTCCTAACTCCATTTGACTTTGTTTAGGTCCCTGGAAGCTAAAAATACACAAAACATGGTTTTCCTGTCCTGCAGAGTTATAACCAAAATAGAAGGGATCGTTGGTAAAGCCCCAAAAATCAATATAAAACATGGATATAACATCATATATGTTGCAAATATGTGTGAAATATGTCAACAAACTACAAAGTTCATGCATGCATTTTACATGGATCAACATCCCCAAGCTTAACCCAAGCTCTTTCTCAAGCATAAAGGTGATAAAACTTACATGGACTCTAAAGTTTGTTTCTTTGCTTGTTTTTGTTATCACACAAAGTTCACAAGGTTCAATCCTTAAAGAATAACAATAAGCAAGAGAGCTATAAGGTGATAAATCATTTACAATATATGAAACATGCTCAACAATAAGTGGTCTTGTGTTCAAACAAATGAAAAGTACTATAATAAAGCATACTTGGATGAACCAATAGAACTTTTGGAAGATTCTTTTGTTTCTTTATTTGGATATTTGCATTTTGACTCTTTTGACTCTTGTACAATAGAAAGTAAGTAGGGAACACATGTGCAAGTCCTCTAATAAAAATAAAAGATAGTTGGGAGCATAAAATAAAGTTTTGAGATAGTTCATGTCAACGGTAATCATAAGGATGGGGTTCCAAGCATCTTTTGTTTCAGAGATTCTATGGTTTATGTGCTTGACCTCTTACAAGTTGGACGTCTCATGCCCCTTGGCACAGGCAACCACACCTCATGCTACTCAGCTTCTGATTACCATAGACCTTATTCATATGCATATTGTTTTAACCAAGTATCACAAAGGGTTACCTCCATGCCTCCTATACAAAGTGCCCAAGGAAATTGGATAATCTCGAATTTTTGGGGGCCATTCATAGAGGGAAGACAGGACAACAGACAAAAGGACATCGTCTTGTAATGTGATGACCCACAAGTATAGGGGATCGCAACAGTCTTCAAGGGAAGTAAAACCCAAATTTATTGATTCGACACAAGGGGAGCCAAAGAATATTTATAAGCTTTAACAGATGAGTTGTCAATTCAGCTGCACCTGAAAATAGACTTGCTCACAATAGTTTATCAGTATTAATAGTTTATAGCAGTAGCAGTAGTGAAGTAATAGCAGTAATGAAATAAAAACAACAGTAGCGATGATTGCAGTAGACAGCAGGATTAAAATAATGTAGGCATAGGGATGGATGAACGGGTGCTGCATGGATAAGATAATTCATATAATAAGCAAGACATGGGCATTTGCAGGTAATAATGATAAAAGCATCCAAGTACTAAGTAACCATAGGCGTGTGTTCATATTTAGTCGTGCGTGCTCGCAAGGAGAAACTTGCACGACATCTTTTGTCCTACCAGCCCGGTTGCAGCGGGGCCCCAATGGAATCTACTGGTAATTAAGGTACTCCTTTTAATAGAGTACCGGAGCAAAGCATTAACACTCCGTGAACACACGTGATCCTCACATCATAGCCATCCCCTTCGGTTATCCCAATTTCTTCACTTTGGGGCCTCGGGTTCCGGACAACGATATGTGTATACAACTTGCAGGTAAGATAAAAACAATAATTATCCTCATGAATCAGTAACATGTTCAGATCTGAGATCATAGCACTCGGCCCCAAAGTGACAAGAATTAAGCACAACAAGTTACAAGAATGTCAAAATACTAACAACGGATACTAGGCACTATGCCCCTAACAATCTTATAGCTATTACATGAATGATCTCATCCAATCCCTACCATTCTCAACAGCCTACAGCGGGAGAATTACTCACACATGGATGGGAGAATCATGGATGGTTGATGGAGAGGCTTCGGTGATGATGATGGCGATGATCTCCTCCAATTCCCCGTCCCACAGGTGCCGAACGGAGTTTCGGTTCCGGATTGGGGTTCTGGTGGCGGCAGAGCAGCGGAACTCTTTCTGGAAAACATCGAACCCCTCTGTTTTCAGGTCAGGGCCTTTTATATAGTCAGGAGGAGAGGTCGAGGGGGTGGCCGAGGCAGCCTCGCCACCCCTAGGCACGGTCAGGGCTGGCCTGCGCCTTGGCATGGTGTGGGCCCCTCGTGGTTCTACTCCGTCTTGTCTTTTGGTTCCGTGAGTCTTTGGGTAAAATAGGGACTTTGCGATATTTTCCGGGAATTTCCCTAAAGTTGGATTTCTGCACAAAAACGAGACACCAGAGCAATTCTACTGAAAACAGCGTGAGTCCGTGTTAGTTGTATTCAAAACACACAAATTAGAGGGAAAACAACAACAAAAGTGTTCTGGAAAGTAGATACGTTTTGGACGTATCAATCCCCCCAAGTTTAGCTTATTGCTTGTCCTCAAGCAATTCAGTGACAACTGAGTGCGATAAAATAAACTTTCATGAATCTATTTGCTTCGTATGATGTATATATTCTCACTATATAATCAAGTACTTACGAAATTTATAATAAGAAGTATGCAACTAAGGCTACTCAATAGTCATGCAAGCTATGAAAAGATACCAACCCAATAATAAGCAACATGAAACATAAGTATCTGTAGGATTGCAATGCTCATAACATGATATGATAAAGTGGTATCTCGCTTTCCATTATTTGTGGAGAAAAACATAAATGCCAAGGCACCCTGTAGTTCAAGAGAAGACTAGAAGTAAAAATATCGAAAGATATAAGCATCACAGTTATACCACAATTAATCTTATTCCGGAACAAGCATATTACACTAAGAATGACAGCTATGCTTTCGAGAAGGTGCTCAAAGAAGGATGGTCACTCAACATAAAAAGTAAAAGATTGGCCCTGCGCAAAGGGTAGCAAAATTACTCATGTGCTAGAGCATTCTATGTCAACGATTGGCATCAAATGATCTATCATCCCTTTGATGTTTAATGACTTCAAGAGCGGCTCCCATAGAGAGAACAATAAAGTTCCTCTTCTTCTTTGTTTAAACAAGCTAAGTTCATGATTTCTCAAGTACATAGTGTTAGGAGATTTAGATTATTGGTTCAATTTATATTTAGTGGGCTGGGCACCCGCGCCTGCTCTTTTTGCAAAATTAAGGACTAGCACATTGTGCATGCTAGTCAAAGCATGAAAAAGGTGATAAAGCATTCAAACACTTCCTTATGAGCTAAAAGAAAACTCAAAACAGGTAATAACTTTGAAGGTTAAAGGTAGCACACACGCAATTCACTTTGGAGTGGCAGTGAAATACCACATATAGATACGTATGGTGGACACAATTGGCAAACTTTGGTTTTTGGGAGTTGGATGCACGAGTCGAGCTCATACTCAGCACAAGTGAAGGCTAGCAATAGACTGGGAAGCGACAATCCAGAAAGCAGTAACTGTCATAATCATGCTTGCGACAGAAAAAAATTTAACGGAAGCATAAAAGTAATACAAGAACTCTGAGTCAAAATAAATCATCAAGGCTTAAATGACTTTTGTTTAGTCTTATGCATGCATGACCACGTTCCAAGTCGATTCAATGGAACATTCAGAGGAGGATACCACAATGTCATACCGTTTTATGAATAGAGCAATGCAAACAAACATCTATATGACATGTTATCTACTATTAGTAAATTGGAACTAGTCATGAGAGAGCAAAAACTACTAAGCATCATTAAGTAGCATACACCTTACACGAACAAACTAAGCATGTCCACATAAATGAGTATATGTACAAAAACAAAAACAAATAGAGTTCATACCAGCCTCTCACCACATCTTAAATTGTCATAAATCGTCATTATTGCCCTTCACTTGTGTGGCTTGAATAATATGAAATGATAACCAACCTCCAATGGAGTCACAGAAGACTGTTGAATCCTGCAGCAAACTTTACAAAAACAAAGAAGAACAACAAATATTTTTGGGTTTTCAATTTTGAATCAATTAACACGCAAAGCAAAATCTTTTTGGATTTTTGAATAGCAAACCATAACTAGAAAATGAAACAAACTAAAACATAGAAACTAAAGAAGCAAATGAAGAGAAACAACATAAATATTTTTTGTCTTTTTGTGTTTTGGAAAGTAGAAACAAAACAAGAACAACAACAGAAAGAAAACTAACATAGATATACAAATGCAAATAGTGGCAGAAATCTGCCAACACAGAACAACAGGTAAAGATCGATTTTTCGAAAATCTGTTGTTTCTCAAATCGAAAAGTGCAAAACTAATGAAAGTTAGATAACAATCTGGGCATATGCTACAAAATTGGCAGCTCAATATGAAGTTTTGGCTGGGAATACGAATTTTTCGTTGACAACACATAATCTGTTTTGGGACAGCAACTTCCCCAATTCTTACCTCCTTCTTATTAGAAGCTATCCTTGGTATAAAAAATGAAAAAATAGGATAAGAAGAGGTTATTACCGTGGTAACAACTTCCAAGATTCAATAAAAGATAAATTACATAAATAAACTAAACAAGAACAATAACAAAAGAATGCGAAACATGGATATACAAAGTCCCGATGGAATGTGATGTATCGATGAGTGATATGTCGGTATACCTCCCCCCAAGCTTAGGCTTTTGGCCTAAGTGGAGATCAATCCCCGTGGGTAGAAGCTCCAGGATGGTGGGTCATCCCTAACGTGATCGTACCCTGGATCTCGTGAGGAAGAAGAAGTAGAAGGCCCATATCATAATCAGGTTGCTGATATGGGAACCCTGCAGTGTTAGAGAGCCGGACAAAATTATCTTCGGCCTCCCCTCCATTATCCTCTACGTGCTGGCAGTGCTCCTCTATGTATGTGTCAAGCTCATGCTCCATGAGCGACCATCCTTCCCACTCTCATATGAGAAGCTTCTCCCATGGCAGATTTCTTTATAGAAGTCCATCAATAGTTTAATTCGCTCATTCATCCTTTCGCATGATCCCCATTGTGGCACTCTAATGGCTGTACAAAAATCATCAAAGGGAAAATTGACAGTCTTATTGTAAATTTTATAGTGAACCATGGGGTTAGGAAAATTCCAACTGTATCTAAAATCCCGCACCCTAGACATAGTTAGTTTTGCATATTGGTAAGGTTCACCATCAACAAAACGTTCCAACCTTGCATTAGGGATTAAAGTTTGGAAATCCTGCAGAATACCTGCAGCCCTCAAGAACTCTGAGCATAGATAATGAGAATGGAAAAATCCTTCCTCACGGTGGACCATTATGGCTTCATTCGCCTCCAATTCATGGTTAATGAGTTGGTGTATATTTGCTTCCATCTCTTAATTTTTTTTAAAAAAAAACCTCATAAAATTGATTTTAAGACAAAGTAATGAAGGAGAACACTATGGAGACTTGCAAGAGGACTAAATATGCATCAAGACAACTTATCTAAGCATGATAAAAGCATGAAAGCTCACTTAACATGTCATCTACAACAGCAAAATACTCAAAAAATACTCCACTAAACAAAATTCTACTTAGACAATCAGAGGAGTCACATACCGGAAAGCAAATGCTCCAAATTTCAGCATGAAAGATGGGCTGAGCAAGGAGATCAAAAATTGCGAGCAAGAACAGAAAGAACACGAGGTTGAGAAATGTTGATGTGTTTTTTCGAGAGAGAGAGAGAGTAGAATGGCAGGTGGATGAGTAAGTGGAGGGCCAGGGGCCCCACACCAGGCCTTGGCGCAGCCAGGGTGTGCCCGCGCCTCCACATGGTGTGGTGGCCTGGTGGGCCCCCCTGGGTTTCCCCAGGTGCCTCTCTGCCCCCTTTCATACGCAAAAATTTTGTAACAGTTTTTTGGAATTTTTCGAGAAACTTTATTTTTAGGAAATTTCTAGAATTGAATAATGATTCTAACAGAGGAAAACAATTATGGAATGATGGAAAAATAAACTCAAAACCAAATCTACATAAGCTCTGAAACATTATAATATGAAATTAATCAGTTGTATATAGGTGAAAACATAGTTTCATCCATTCAAAATAACTTTTTTAACAAGGTTGATCAAGTCTTGTTACCAAAACAATTTTATATGAAACAAAACTTTGCATTTCACTAAATGATTATGTTACCTCAATCTTGACAGGCATAGTCCCAATCATGACAATATCATTATCTTTCTTTGGCATTGGCATATGCAAATGGAATTTCCCAATTTGGATGGTCTCAATGTTAATAATTGAATTTAGACCATATTTCCTATCAATCTTCTTGGGAAAATAAATTGTGTGCTCTTTGTCATCAACATTAAAAGTTAAATTCCCTTGGTTGCAATCAATAACAGCCCCTGCAGTGTTAACAAAAAGGTCTCCCAAGAATAATAGACATATTATCATCTTCAAGAATTTCCAGCACAACAAAGTCAGTTAATATCATACAATTATGAGCCACTTGAACAGGAACATCTTCACATATACCAACATGAATAGTAGTAGACTTATCAGCCATTTGCAAAGATATATCAGTTGGTATTAATTTTTCTAGATCAAGTCTCTTCTAGAGACAAAAAGGCATAACACTGACTCCTGCTCCCAAGTCACACAAAGCAGTTTTAACCTAATTATTCTTGATGGAGCATGGAATACTGGGTATACCTGGATCTCCAAGCTTATTTAGAACCTTGCCATTAAAAGAATAATTAGCGAGCATAGTGGAGATTTCCTCATTTGGAATCTTCCTTTTATTAGAGACAATATCTTTCATATACTTTGAATAAGGAGGCAATTTAATAGCATCAGTCAAAGGAATTTGCAAAAACAAAGGTTTTATCCATTAAAAGAACTTGTTATGGTGTTCTTCCTCCTTTGATTTGTGTTTCTTATCAGGAAAAGGCATTGGTTTTTGCACCCAAGGTTCTCTCTCACTACCATGTTTATTAGCAATGAAATCTTCCTTAGTGTACTTTGTATTCTTAGTATGCTTTTCAGGCTCCTCTTCAATTTCTTCTTTATCGGAAGAATCATTTTTATCATTGCCACTTTCTGTTTCAGCATCAGAGATAGATATACTATTAGGAACTTTAGCTCGTTCAGAGGATTCTACAACAATTTTATGTTTCTTATTTTTCTTAGACTTAGTCCAAGCATCATTAGCTTGTTGAGAATCTTGTTCAACTTTGGATGTCCCTCAGGATATAAAGGATCTTGAGTAGAAGCACCACTTCTAGTGATTATTTCATAAGCATGTTTTTTCCTAGAAACATTTATCAGCAAATCTTTTTGCACTTTAGTGAACTGATCAATTTGAGTTTGAACCATATGGAAATGTTTAATAAGCATTTTAACATCATTAGAGGTTCTTTCCACAATATCATGCAAATTATTGATAGCTCTAGAATTTTCCATTAGATGATTTTCCACTCTCTTATTAAAGTTATCTTGCTTAACAATATAATTATCAAATTCATCTAAGCATTGATCAGGAGGTTTGGAGTAGGGAATATCTCTACTATCAAAACGTTGGAGAGAGTGTACCTCAATAATGGAAGGACGAGGGATTGGCTTAGATAATTCTTCTATAGGTAGTAGATTCTTCACATCTTCAGATTTAATACCCCTCGGCAATGGATTGTCTTGGGTTGCCTCAGAGTTCGATGATGGAGATTCAATGAGATTCCACCGTTTAGTCGGGTTGGGTCGGTGGAGAATCCCTACGCTGCTAGCCATCCAGTATATGATCATAGATGTGTTTACAGGGTGCCGCCGTAGGCGGAACTATGCTGTCTATATTCTGTCTATCTGTTGTCTCTATGTTGTCCTCCTTATTTCGGGTGCCCTGGCTAGCTTTATATATGCAACCAGCCTAGGGTTTTACAAGAGTCCTAGTCGACTACTTCTTCGGGTTGCTTTGTTGGGCCTTATCCATATTTGGTCTTCTCCATATTGGGCCGAGCCAGGTATACTAATAATGGGTACCCAGGGCCCCGAGTTTATAGGGAAGTCGAAGACTTGCGTAGAAACTCCAAGCATAACCATCTCCGAAGTCGAAGAAATACAAGGCGAGGTCCATGTCGTAGATGATGTCGACGATTCTTGAAATTATCGGGTGCGCAACGCTCCCGATGGGAGTAGCCCCGAGTCTATGGGTAAGTGCTTGCACTTAGGCATAGACTCAAGTTGTACTACTCGATGAAGAACTTAACTATATTTCTGGAAGACTTGATGAAATCCATGTGCTCCCGATGGGAGTAGGCTCCACTCGAGTCGTAGAATCGAGTTGAGTCTACAAACCTTGATTGTCATAGATGATGTCGAAGTTATTTTCTATCGGGTGCGCGACCAGCGCTCCCGACGGGAGTAGCCCCGAGGCTACAGCCAAGTGTTTGCACTTGGGTGTAGGCTCAACTTGCTTTTAATCGACACCACAATTTTTCCTCTTTCTTGTATCTTATCGGGAGGGTGAACAATACTCTCGATAAGAGTAGCCCCGAGCCTATGGGCAGGTGCTTGCACCTAGGCATAGGCTCAAGTTGTACTACTCGATAAAGAACTTGACTATATTTCTGGGCGCAGCCCCTCTTTTTATCGACTCCAGGCCGTTGCTATTTTTATTTGACATCCATATCTATATTGTACAGGGATAATGGTAATTGGGGCTAGTTCATCCGACGGATCAGGTACTAGTTAACTGCTCTAGTGGCAATCCGCAAAAACCTACTTCAAGATCACGTCCCCGGACATGATCCCGGGATACTGGTGTTAACTCGACAGTGTGCCGCTTAAGGTCTTACCATTCGTCGAGTCCCAGTCATGTTTTATCGGGTACCTAACGCGTCCGTTAGGATTTTTCTTCATGTTGATACGGATAAAAGTAGCAAACCGACGTCAGAGACGGTGCCACGCCGCTTAACGGATCTGGGGTCTTACCTTCGCATAGTTTTGCGGCATTCGAGATTATTCGCGACTTTTAGCGCTCTGAGAATATATTGTCGAGTGCCTTGTTCGGCTGATGCAATGACCCATTTTACGGGCTCTTCTATATTTTTCTCGGGCGTGATGAGACAGTCGATCAATTGGATTCTTCTATATTGTCGGGTTTATCACCGATGCTCTTGCTCGGAACAATATGACGAGTCAATGAACCCGAAGATTTGTCCATCTTTTTTTTTTGATTCCTCCTTGATGAAAATTTCGTCGAGTTCCTCCTTCAGGAAAATTTCTTCGGGTCCTCCTTGAGGACAATTCTTCGGGTCCTCCCTGAGGACAATTCTTTGGGTCCTCTTTGAAGATAATTCTTCGAGACCACCTTGAGGATAATTCTTCGGGACCTCCTTGAAGATATTTTTTCGGGACCTCCTTGAGGATAATTTTTCGGGACCTCCTTGAAGATATTTTTTCGGGACCTCCTTGAGGATAATTTTTCGGGACCTCCTTGAAGATAATTTTTCGGGACCTCCTTGAGGATAATTCTTCGGGTCCTCCCTGAGGAAAATTCTTCGGGACCTCCTTGAGGATAATTCTTCGGGTCCTCCCTGAGGAAAATTCTTCGGGACCTCCTTGAGGATAATTCTTCGGGTCCTCCCTGAGGAAAATTCTTCGGGACCTCCTTGAGGATAATTCTTCGGGTCCTTCCTGAATAAGATTTCGTCGGGTTCTCTTTTGAAGACAACTTCGTCGGGTTCTCTCAAGATTTCGTCGGGTTTCTCCCTGAAGAAGATTTCGTCGGGTTCTCTTTTGATTTCGTCGGGTTCCTCCCTGAAGAAGATTTCGTCAAGTTCTCTTTTTATTTTATCGGGTTCTCTCAAGATTTCGTCGGGTTCCTCCATGAAGAAGATTTTGTCGGGTTCTCTTTTGATATTGTCGGGTTCTTTCAAGATTTCGTCGGGTTCCTCCATGAAGAAGATTTTGTCGGGTTCTCTTTTGATTTTGTCGGGTTACTCCCTGAAGAAGATTTCGTCGGGTTCATCCTTGAAGACAATTTTGTCGGGTTCTCCTTGAAGACTTTTTTGTAGACGCAATTATTCTTTCTGTCGACCTGAGATGTAAAGTGAAGAAGTATGGCGCAGCCCCCGAGTGCCGGGTGCGACGAAAGTAAATGATAATCAACTTTATGCAAATCAAAGGAACAATTAGCTTATTGGGCACGACGGAGTCGGCGCGATGAAGTCTTCGAGTGCGGAGAACAAATCGTGCCGAAGTAGAAACCACCAAATAGCGAAAATAAATGCCGCCAAATTGTTTGATGAAGAAATAGCCGAGCCCCTGAGTGTTTCTAGGGTGATGTCATGATTGTTGCTTAGACACGGTACCGCAGTTATAACCCAGGGCAAAGTCATTGTCGAGCCCCCGAGTGTTAGCCTTGATGTCGGAAGAGGTTGATGGAGTCGCGGCATCATATACGGTGAAACCATTTAGGATAAAGCCATTGTCAATAATATAATATGAATCTACAAAGATGAATCCAAGATGAAGTATTTGAGATGAATCCATATTGAGGATTATGCCATTAAATATAGAGCATATATTGAAGATGAATCCATCGATATCATAGAGGATGAATCCATTGACCCGAAGAATCCAGTAATAACCATAGAAGATGAATCCATTGATATCATAGAGGATGAATCCATTGACCCGAAGAAAAATAGTTCCAGTAATAACTATATATGATGAATCCACTGATCCGGAAATACGTCGGGTAGTATTATATTAGAGGAAACCAATGGTAACCTTATAAGAGGAATCCGAAGAAGATGAATCCAGTAAGCCGAAGAAGATAAATCCATTGAACCGAAGAAGATAAATCCAGTAAACCGAAGAAAAGAAATCCACCGAAAGTGGTCGATGCAGTAGATGGATGTCAAAGATGGTCGCGCGAAGACGAAGAAGAACACTTAGCTTTATTATCAGATGCTGCTGAGTCGATGTGAAAAGCCGGTCATATGGCGGACCCAACCGATGAAGCGAAGCCGTGCGACGTTTAGCCGAAAATAATTGACATGGTGAAAGTAGTCGACATGGAGAAGTAAATCGTCGAACTTCGCGGCAGGCGAGCCCCTGAGCGTGCGAATGCACGCGGTGAAGTAATCGGAGATCATTCCGGTCTGGAGTTGTATTGGAGCGCAGAAATCTGCGCGTAAATAACAGCATAGGAGAAAAAATATTTGGCCAAAATAAATTTTGCATGTAGTAATTGAAAATATAGCACCTGATAATTCTTGTGTTAGATGAAATTTGGAGCAGTGACTTGTGGTGCAAACATGCCATCGGCCGATGGGTCTATGATGGTGAATCCGCGGCAGCTGAGTCCGTAAAGTTAACTCTCGCCTAATTTTTATTCTCATGGTGCTTGCTGACAGGCTGGTTAGCAAACCAATCTATGCAAAATAAAATAGCAACAAAGCAAACTAGAAGATCTAACTATGTTACGTATTGGACATGATTACTTAGCTTTCTATTTTTGAAGGAGGCAAACCGATGGCTCTTGAAACTTGTGAAGGCTACGCCTTTGGCAGCTTGTGACGGCATTGACTGCTTGATCATTGATTCCTTGGTAACGAGAACAGGTGGATTTTCTTCGGGTTCACGACCTGCTTCGATATCTGGCTAATTTTTTCTTTCCCATCAGCGATGGATTGATTCGTCGGGTCGGTCGGGCGGGTGCCAAGGCTTTGCGTTGTAGATCAGGATCTCACAAAATTCCGTAGCTGCGCATCTTAACTTTGTTGATCTGCGCGTCGCTGATGATGAAGGATCTCGCCCGGATGACAAAATCCAGTCGCCGCGATTCCCACAGACGGCGCCAATTGACGATGGAACACCTCGGCAATGCCTACGTATTGTAGACTTGGGTTTCGGGAGAGTGCGACGATGGAGATTCCGGGACCGAGATTAGGCACACGACGTACCCAGCTTCGGGTCCGCTCGGTGGAGGATCCCTACGTGCTGCTAGCAATCCAGTATATGATCATAGATGTGTTTACAGGGTGCCGCCGTAGGCGGAACTATGCTGTCTATATTCTGTCTATCTGTTGTCTCTATGTTGGCCTCCTTATTTCGGGTGCCCTGGCTAGCTTTATATATGCAACCAGCCTAGGGTTTTACAAGAGTCCTAGTCGACTACTTCTTCGGGTTGCTTTGTTGGGCCTTCTCCATATTTGGTCTTCTCCATATTGGGCCGAGCCAGGTATACTAATAATGGGTACCCGAAGGGTATTCCCATGTCAATACCCTTCTCCTTAAGGGATTTCTTGGCTTCCCTCATCACTTCATCATTTAATTCAATCATTCCCCTTTTCTTCGGTGTTGGTGTCGGCTCAGGTGTAGTCCAATCATCATAATTTTGGTTCATTTTGGCCAATAATTCTTCAGCTTCAGCAGAAGTTCTTTTCCTGAAAACACAACCAACACAACTATCCAGGTATGTTCTAGATTCAATAGTTAGTCCATTATAGAATATATCAAGGAGTTCATTTTTAGCTAATGGATGTCTAGGTAGTGATCTAATTAAAGAACAAAACCTTGCCCAAGATTCAGGCAATTTCTCTCTTTCTACCTGCACAAAGTCAAGGATTTTCTGCAAAGCAGCGTGTTGAGCACTAGCAGGGAAATATTTATAAAAGAATGAATTAACCAAACCAATAGTAATATCAATAGATCCAGGAGACAGATTATCATACAAAATTTTAGCTGCACCTTTCAAAGAGAAAGGGAAAATTTTAGTGACAAAGTAAGTGCGTTTCTTAATATCATCAGAGAATAAATTGATCAAAGTAGAGAGTTCATTCATATGTTTCATAGCACTTTCATTTTCAGTACCACAAAAGGGTTCTTTCTCAACAACGGATATGTAAGATAAATCCAGAGAGAAATCATAATCCTTATCTCTAATGTTTATGAGAGATGTGGCAAACTTAGCATCAGCAGACAGTTTATATTTAACAGCTCGTCTTACAAGAAGACTTTTAATAGAACTTGCATCTCTAGTAGTATGACATTCTTCAATGAAGTCATCATCAAGTTTCATCAAGATCATCACTAGGATCCCCTATAGGCTCAGGTGAACTAACAGGTGTAATAATATTTTCAGTTTTTTCAATTTGTTTAGCTCTAGCAATTGTAGTATCTAGGAAATGACCTAATGAACCACTCTTATCAAGCACAGTAGAAGCATCATCAAAATCATCAGAAGCATTTTCAGATTCCGCAGAAGTAGCAGTATGTGTAGCATGTGCATGTGGTGGAGTAAGAAGCTTACTCATCACAGATGGTGAATCAAGAGCAACAAATGTGTTCAAAGTTGTACCTCTTATCGTAGTGGATGACAATATAGGGAATTTCCCTTCACGAGCTTTCCCCATAATAAATAAATTGCAGCGAACAATATCACATTCAAGTGGGCTTATAAATAAATCTATGCTTCCCGGCAACGGCGCCAGAAAATAGTCTTGATGACCCACAAGTATAGGGGATCGCAACAGTCTTCGAGGGAAGTAAAACCCAAATTTATTGATTCGACACAAGGGGAGCCAAAGAATATTTATAAGCTTTAACAGATGAGTTGTCAATTCAAATGCACCTGGAAATAGACTTGCTCGCAATAGTTTATCTATAGTAACATTTTTATAGCAGTAGCAGCGTGAAGTAATAGCAGTAATGAAATAAAAACAGCAGTAGCGATGATTGCAGTAGACAACAAGATTAAAATAATGTAGGTATAGGGATGGATGAACGGGCACTGCATGGATAAGATAATTCATATAATAAGCAATACATGGGCATTTGCAGGTAATAATGATAAAAGCATCCAAGTACTAAGTAACCATAGGCGTGTGTTCCTATTTAGTCGTGCGTGCTCTCAAGGAGAAACTTGCACGACATCTTTTGTCCTACCATTCCGTTTGCAGCGGGGTCTCAAGGGAATCTACTCAATTAAGGTACTCCTTTTAATAGAGTACCGGAGAAAAGTATTAACAGTCCGTGAACACACGTGATCCTCACATCATAGCCATCCCCTCCGGTTATCCCAATTTCTGTCACTTTGGGGCCTCGGGTTCCGAACAACGATATGTGTATACAACTTCCAGGTAAGATCAAAAACAATAATTATCCTCATGAATCAATAACATGTTGATCAGATCTGAGATCATGGCACTCGGGCCCAAAGTGACAAGGATTAAGCAAACCAAGTTGCAACAATGTCAAAAATACTAACAACGGATACTAAGCAATATGGCCCTAACAATCTTATAGTTATTACATGAATGATATCATCCAATCCCTACCATCCCCTACAGCCTACAACGGGGGAATTACTCACACATGGATGGGGGAATCATGGATGGTTGGTGGAGAGGCGTCGGTGATGATGATGGCGATGATCCCCTCCAATTCCCCGTCTCGGCAGGCTGCCAGAACGAAGTTTCTAGCTCCCAGATTGGGGTTTCTGGTGTAAGTGGAGCAGCGGAACTCTTTCTGGAAAAATGTTGAACCCCCCTCTGTTTTTAGGTCAGGGCCTTTTATATAGTCAGGAGGAGAGTTCGAGGGGGTTCCCAAGGCGGCCTCACCACCCCTAGGCGCGGCCAGGGCTGGCCCACGCCTAGGCCTAGTGTGGGCCCCTCGTGGATCTTCTCCGTCTCGTCTTCTGGCTCCGTGAGTCTTCGGGTAAAATAGGGACTTCGCGATATTTTTCGGGAATTTTCATGAAAGTAGGATTTCTGCACAAAAACGAGACACCAGAGCAATTCTGCTGAAAACAACATTAGTCTGTGTTAGTTGTATTCAAAACACACAAATTAGAGGGAAAACAACAACAAAAGTGTTCGGGAAAGTAGATACATTTTGGACGTATCATAATGTAAGATTTTTCTTTTCCTTTTGATTTATGAAAGGAGATAAAGGATGACTGATGGCGTGTATTTCACACGTTCGTTGGGAACCCCAAGAGGAAGGTATGATGCGCACAGCAGCAAGTTTTCCCTCAGAAAGAAACCAAGGTTTATCGAACCAGGAGGAGCCAAGAAGCACGTTGAAGGTTGATGGCGGCGGGATGTAGTGCGGCGCAACACCAGAGATTCCGGCGACAACGTGGAACCTGCACAACACAACCAAAGTACTTTGCCCCAACGAAACAGTGAGGTTGTCAATCTCACCGGCTTGCTGTAACAAAGGATTAACCGTATTATGTGGAAGATGATTGTTTGCAGAGAAAAGTAAAACAAGTATTGCAGCAGATTTGTATTTCAGTATTAAAGAATGGACCGGGGTCCACAGTTCACTAGAGGTGTCTCTCCCATAAGATAAAAGCATGTTGGGTGAACAAATTACTCGGCAATTGACAAATAGAGAGGGCATAACAATGCACATACATGTCATGATAAGTATAGTGAGATTTAATTGGGCATTACGACAAAGTACATAGACCGCCATCCAACTGCATCTATGCCTAAAAAGTCCACCTTCGGTTATCATCCGAACCCCTTCCGGTATTAAGTTGCAAAGCAACAGACAATTGCATTAAGTATGGTGCGTAATGTAATCGACAACTACATCCTTAGACATAGCGTCAATGTTTTATCCCTAGTGGCAACAGACAAGACAACCTTAGAACTTTCTCACTGTCCCAAGTGTCAATGCAGGCATGAACCCACTATCGAGCATAAATACTCCCTCTTGGAGTTAAGAGCAAAACTTGGCCAGAGCCTCTACTAATAACGGAGAGCATGAAAGATCATAAACAACACATATGTAATAACTTGATAATTAACATAACATGGTATTCTCTATCCATCGGATCCCGACAAACACAACATAGAGTATTACAGATAGATGATCTTGATCATGTTAGGCAGCTCACAAGATCCAACAATGAAGCACAATGAGGAGAAGACAACCATCTAGCTACTGCTATGGACCCATAGTCCAGGGTGAACTACTCACTCATCACTCCGGAGGCGACCATGGCGGTGTAGAGTCCTCCGGAGATGAATCCCCTCTCCGGCAGGGTGCCGGAGGAGATCTCAGAATCCCCGAGATGGGATTGGCGGCGGCGTCTCGAAGGTTTTCCGTATCGTGGTTTTTCGCATCGGGGTTTCGACGGAGGCTTTAAGTAGGCGGAAGGGCAACGGGGGCCACACGAGGGCCCCACACTACAGGTCGGCGCGGCAAGACCTGGCCGCGCCGCCCTATAGTGGCGGCCCCTCGTGGCCCACTTCGACTCCTCTTCGGTCTTCTGGAAGCTTCGTGGCAAAATAGGACCCCGGGTCTTGATTTCGTCCAATTCCGAGAATATTTCGTTACTAGGATTTCTGAAACCAAAAACAGCAGAAAAACTGGCCTTCGGCATCTTGTTAATAGGTTAGTTCCAGAAATGCACGAATATGACATAAAGTGTGCATAAAACATGTAGGTATCATCAATAATATGGCATGGAACATAAGAAATTATCGATACGTCGGAGACGTATCAGCCCCTGCTCGTCCCGAGCAGGTAAAACGATAACAAAGATAATTTCTGAAGTGACATGCCATCATAACCTTGATCATACTATTTGTAAACATATGTAATGAATGCAGCGATCAAAACAATGGTAATGACATGAGTAAACAAGTGAATCATAAAGCAAAGACTTTTCATGAATAGTACTTCAAGACAAGCATCAATAAGTCTTGCATAAGAGTTAACTCATAAAGCAATAAATCAAAGTAAAGGTATTGAAGCAACACAAAGGAAGATTAAGTTTCAGCGGTTGCTTTCAACTTGTAACATGTATATCTCATGGATAATTGTCAACATAGAGTAATATAACAAGTGCAATATGCAAGTATGTATGAATCAATGCACAGTTCACACAAGTGTTTGCTTCTTGAGGTGGAGAGAGATAGGTGAACTGACTCAACATAAAAGTAAAAAGAATGATCCTTCAAAGAGGAAAGCATCGATTGCTATATTTGTGCTAGAGCTTTTATTTTGAAAACATGAAACAATTTTGTCAACGGTAGTAATAAAGCATATGAGTTATGTAAATTATATCTTACAAGTTGCAAGTCTCATGCATAGTATACTAATAGTGCCTGCACCTTGTCCTAATTAGCTTGGACTACCGGATCATCACAATACACATGTTTTAACCAAGTGTCACAATGGGGTACCTCCATGCCGCCTGTACAAAGGTCTAAGGAGAAAGCTCGCATTTTGGATTTCTCGCTTTTGATTATTCTCAACTTAGACATCCATACCGGGACAACATGGACAACAGATAATGGACTCCTCTTTAATGCATAAGCATGTGGCAACAATTATTATTCTCATATGAGATTGAGGATATATGTCCAAAACTGAAACTTCCACCATGAATCATGGCTTTAGTTAGCGCCCAATGTTCTTCTCTAACAATATGTATGCTCCAACCATTAAGGTGGTAGATCTCTCTTACTTCAAGACGGACATGCATAGCAACTCACATGATATTCAACAAAGAATAGTTGATGGCGTCCCCAGAATGGTTATCGCACAACAAGCAACTTAATAAGAGATAAAGTGCATAAGTACATATTCAATACCACAATAGTTTTTAAGCTATTTGTCCCATGAGCTATATATTGCAAAGGTGAATGATGGAATTTTAAAGGTAGCACTCAAGCAATTTACTTTGGAATGGCGGATAAATACCATGTAGTAGGTAGGTATGGTGGACACAAATGGCATAGTGGTTGGCTCAAGGATTTGGATGCATGAGAAGTATTCCCTCTCGATACAAGGTTTAGGCTAGCAAGGTTATTTGAAACAAACACAAGGATGAACGGTGCAGCAAAACTCACATAAAAGACATATTGTAAACATTATAAGACTCTACACCGTCTTCCTTGTTGTTCAAAACTCAATACTAGATGTTATCTAGACTCTAGAGAAACCAAATATGCAAACCAAATTAGCAAGCTCTAAGTGTTTCTTCATTAATGGGTGCAAAGTATATGATGCAAGAGCTTAAACATGAGCACAACAATTGCCAAGTATCAAATTATCCAAGACATTTTAGAATTACTACATGTAGTATTTTCCAATTCCAACCATATAACAATTTAACGAAGAAGAAACTTCGCCATGAATACTATGAGTAGAGCCTAAGGACATACTTGTCCATATGCTACAGCGGAGCGTGTCTCTCTCCCACAAAGTGAATGCTAGGATCCATTTTATTCAAACAAAACAAAAACAAAAACAAAAACAAACCGACGCTCCAAGCAAAGTGCATAAGATGTGACGGAATAAAAATATAGTTTCAGGGGAGGAACCTGATAATGTTGTCGATGAAGAAGGGGATGCCTTGGGCATCCCCAAGCTTAGACGCTTGAGTCTTCTTAGAATATGCAGGGGTGAACCACCGGGCATCCCCAAGCTTAGAGCTTTCACTCTCCTTGATCATATTGTATCATACTCCTCTCTTGATCCTTGAAAACTTCCTCCACACCAAACTCGAAACAACTCATTAGAGGGTTAGTGCACAATAAAAATTAACATGTTCAGAGGTGACACAATCATTCTTAACACTTCTGGACATTGCATAAAGCTACTGGACATTAATGGATCAAAGAAATTCATCCAACATAGCAAAAGAGGCAATGCGAAATAAAAGGCAGAATCTGTCAAAACAGAACAGTCCGTAAAGATGGATTTTATTAGGGCACCAGACTTGCTCAAATGAAAATTCCCAATTTGAATGTAAGTTGCGTACATATCTGAGGATCACTCACGTAAATTGGCTTAATTTTCTGAGTTACCTACAGAGAATTAGACCCAGATTCGTGACAGCAAAAAAAACTGTTTCTGCATAATCCAAATCTAGTATTTACTTTACTATCAAAGACTTTACTTGGCACAACAAAACATAAAACTAAGATAAGGAGAAGTTGCTACAGTAGTAAACAACTTCCAAGACTCAAATATAAAAAAAAATACTGTAGTAAAAACATGGGTTGTCTCCCATAAGCGTTTTTCTTTAACGCCTTTCAGCTAGGCGCAAAAAGTGTATATCAAGTATTATCGTGAGATGGAGCATTGATATCATAAGCTCCCCCATTTGTAGTGGTACTAAGGGCTTTGTCAATTTTAGGCCTATAATAATATTTCTTTGGTTTAGGCACTTTAGAGACATACATAAACTTTTGCTCCTTTCCCACATAAGCTTTCTCTCTAAACTGTAAAGATGAAAAGGTTGAACCCAAGGTTCCCATAGCTTTTTCAAGTTCGCAAATCCTATTAATTTGATTATCATGGTCAACACAAGTTCCTAGGACACTAATTCTTTCATCAATTCCTCCTAAGGATTTATCAAGTTTATCAGTTTTATCAAGTAACATCTCCAACTTAGTTTCAACACTAAAAAATTTCTCTATGGTTTCCAATTTTTTCATAACATCCTCAAGGGAGGTTTCAATTTTAATTTCATTAACAGGTGGTGTTCCAAATAAACTCTGAATAATGCAACTAGCTTCTAAAGCGGGAGCACCTAGGAAGTTACCTCCCGCAAGACAATCAAGAACATATCTATTCCAGCTAGAGATACCAACATAAAAATTCCTGAGTAGGATAGTGGTGGAGTGTTTCTTAGTGCACCTATTATGGGCATCACTAATTCTATACCAAGCATCTTTTAAACATTCTCCCCTTGTTGCTTAAATGAACGAACTTCAACTTCAGGATTACTCATTTTAGCAGTAGTAGATAAAGCAAACTAGATAAAGTAAATGCAAGTAACTAATTTTTTTGTGTTTTTGATATAGAGTGCAAGATAGTAAATAAAGTAAAGCTAGCAACTAATTTTTTTGTGTTTTGATATAATTCAGCAAACAAAGTAGTAAATAAAATAAAGAAAGACAAAAACAAAGTAAAGAGATTGGGAAGTGGAGACTCCCCTTGCAGCGTGTCTTGATCTCCCGGCAACGGCGCCAGAAAATATGCTTGATGGCGTGTATTTCACACGTTCGTTGGGAACCCCAAGAGGAAGGTATGATGCGCACAGCAGCAAGTTTTCCTCGTAAAGAAACCAAGGTTTATCGAACCAGAGGAGCCAAGAAGCACGTTGAAGGTTGATGGCGGCGGGATGTAGTGCGGCGCAACACCAGATTCCGCCAACGTGGAACCTGCACAACACAACCAAAGTACTTTGCCCCAACGAAACAGTGAGGTTGTCAATCTCACCGGCTTGTGAAACAAAGAATTAACCGTATTGTGTGGAAGATGATTGTTTGCAGAGAAAACAGAAAAACAAGTATTGCAGAGATTTGTATTTCAGTATTAAAGAATGGACCGGGGTCCACATTTCACTAGAGGTGTCTCTCCCATAAGATAAAAGCATGTTGGGTGAACAAATTACGGTCGGGCAATTGACAAATAGAGAGGGCATAACAATGCACATACATGTCATGATAAGTATAGTGAGATTTAATTGGGCATTACGACAAAGTACATAGACCGCCATCCAACTGCATCTATGCCTAAAAAGTCCACCTTCAGGTTATCATCCGAACCCCTTCCAGTATTAAGTTGCAAAGCAACAGACAATTGCATTAAGTATGGTGCGTAATGTAATCGACAACTACATCCTTAGACATAGCACCAATGTTTTATCCCTAGTGGCAACATCCACAACCTTAGAACTTTCTGTCACTGTCCCAGGTGTCAATGCATGAACCCACTATCGAGCATAAATACTCCTCTTGGAGTTAAGAGCAAAAACTTGGCGAGCCTCTACTAATAACGGAGAGCATGCAAGATCATAAACAACACATATGTAATAACTTAATAATTAACATAACATGGTATTCTCTATCCATCGGATCCCGACAAACACAACATAGAGTATTACAGATAGATGATCTTGATCATGTTAGGCAGCTCACAAGATCCAACAATGAAGCACAATGAGGAGAAGACAACCATCTAGCTACTACTATGAACCCATAGTCCAGGGGTGAACTACTCACTCATCACTCCGGAGGCGACCATGGCGGTGTAGAGTCCTCGGGAGATGAATCCTCTCGGCAGGTGCCGAGGAGATCTCCGTAATCCCCGAGATGGGATTGGCAGGCGGCTCGAAGGTTTTCCGTATTGTGTTTTTCGCATCAGGGGTTTCGCGACGGAGGCTTTAAGTAGGCGGAAGGGCAACGTGGGGGCCACACGAGGGCCCCACACTACAGGTCGGCGCGGCCAAGACCTGGGCCGCGCCGCCCTATAGTGGCGGCCCCTCGTGGCCCACTTCGACTCCTCTTCGGTCTTCTGGAAGCTTCGTGGCAAAATAGGACCCCGGGTCTTGATTTCGTCCAATTCGAGAATATTTCGTTACTAGGATTTCTGAAACCAAAACAGCAAAACAGCAACGGCCCTTCGGCATCTTGTTAATAGGTTAGTTCCAGAAAATGCACGAATATGACATAAAGTGTGCATAAAACATGTAGGTATCATCAATAATATGGCATGGAACATAAGAAATTATCGATACGTCGGAGACGTATCAATGACCATGCTGCAAGCTTTCACCATGATTATTTTGCATGGCTTCCATTAGCGGCCCAATGTTTTTTCTCTAACATATATGCATACTCCAGTGTTTTGAATGATAACCCCTTTATTTGACACAAATGGTTACCCATAACCAAGGGCTTAAACATGACAACAACTTAAAGTGCATTGTTGAATGTGTTCCGCATGCCAACATGGTTCCTAATTAACAACCTACTCATAATTTGTCAAATACACATAACTTTCCATAGTGGTATCACCCCACACCTTAGTTTTTCATGATCTTAAAACTACACAAAAGAGATATTTTAAAGTATTTGGAGGCATAGAACACATATTATACTTGGAGTAGTAAGTGCCAGATAGGTAGGTATTGTGGGTGTTTGATTTGAGGTTTTTGGAGACAAGTCTTGGCTAGCAAAAAGATATAAAAAGCATGCCATAGTGTCCATAGTGTTGATGCATGTAAAATGGATGCATAAACTTTGTAGTTTGTTAACATATATTACCACATATTTGTAAAATATATGATGTTATCTCCATGTTTTATATTTATTTTTTGGGATTTATCAATGACTCCCTTTATTTGGTTTATAACTCTCTAGGGCAGGAAAACATGTTTTGTGTATTTTTGACTTTCAGGGACCTTACCGAAGTCAAATTGAGCTAGGATTTTGGGGATGTCAATATTCATCTGGAGCGCTTAGACCTCACGAGATGGTCCAGGATGGCCAAAGGAGGCCTGGTGGCGCGCCCAAACAGGGAGGGCGCCACCACCCCTCTTTCCCTCCTTGACCATCCGATTCGCTTGATTCTTTTGCCCACATACTTCTTTTGACCTAAAAAAACCCTATATAAAGGACTTCCTGAGGCTTCCTTGAGGAGAGTGTGGCTGAAAGAGAGAAACATTGAAACAGAGCGAGAACCAACGAAGATTGGAGGGGTGAACTCCGCTGGAGGGATTTCCACCTTCTCCAACATCTCCACCATCATACCATGATGAAGAGGGAGTAGTCCATTTCTGGACTATGGGTTTGTGCAATAGCTTGATCTATCTCTCTCTTGTTCTTCGTAGATTGTAGTACCATATGAGCTTCGCAACATGATTATGGTATATATGTAATTCATTTGTGGTGGATCTTTATTCTATGATATTGATATGTGAGATTTGAATCTATTATGTGTACGATGTATTGATAGATGTACCCCGTTCTTAAGTTTTGTTCTGATCCAACTTGTATGCAAGAGTATGTGTGGGGAGAAGTGTGTATTAGATGGAGTAACATGGTGGTTGTGATTGAATAGTGACAAAAAAAATCCAGCATCTACTATGGTATTTACCTTACTTTTTCTGTCTCACTAGGGACAAAGTGAATACATGTGATATGTTTATTATGTGACAATGTGACAACCTTGTTTGTTGAAGGTAGCATATTTGATATTCAAATATTATGTCAAATTACTTACGGCCATACTCTGTTGATTCTTAATTCAAGATTGCTTGTAGTTTCCCTTTCTTGAAGAATATAAGAGAGATGTGTTGCATCATCTCTATGTTAGGACGTAATGCCCGTATGAATGCTTATCAAACACATATTGAAGTTCCACCAATATCATACCATTTATAAATTGTTAGTGTCCACTACAACTTAAAACAGAGTAGACAAGCGAACCCATGAACCCCGGTCCATTTTAAATCACTAGAAACACCTTTCCAATACTTTTACCTTGCTTTACATTTCTACTATTATTTAATCCGAAAATACCAAAAAATACTATCTCTACATACACACTCAAAACCCAAATACCACTAGCCTTTATTTGCTTTCATCTAGTTTACTTAAGGTGTTAACTTTATTTTACTTTACTTTACTTTTATCATTGTATTTCCTATTAGTAATACGAAACCTTGTGATTGAAAACCACACGGTGGAGTTGGGTACACAAGGCAAGAAGTTAAGTTTGCAGGTTGCTAGAAGAGGAGAAGGAAGAATTCAGCTTCTAAGACAATTCCGCGAGAGTTCGATATAAACCCTCGAGTCACCCTTGTGGAGAAAAGATGCTTGCTACAACACTCTGCACTTGGAGTCCCAACGAATTGGTACACACAAAGTTGTTGCCATCAAGCTTTTTTGCTGACGTACCAACCATCATCAAGTCATTTATTATCAACATAGATCCTTAGTATTAAACATCCATGTCTATGAGCAAAACGTAGTACTAAATAACGCACAATAAAATTATCGTTCATCATAGTACTTGAAACTAGCAACACTAAGCATAACATTGAATTTTAGTTTTTTTTGCTTTCATTCCCTTTTCTTTTCATACTATACAAATAATTATAATCAATTCTTCAATAATAGGATAGTTTGTTTCATTAGCTATTTCCTAAGCATGCAAGATATCTATCATGGTGGTCTCATTTATTTCCAAGCAAAACTAGATATAACTCTAGCAGACAAAGACCCTCCAAGTTTGTGTGATCATTTTATGTTGCTAAAAAAAGTTTAGAGGTTTGCAAACCGAGAGTTTTAATAGGTCCAGTGAGGTTACTTCAGCATCCCCAAGCTTATGGTCTTCACAATTCTTGGATAGCTCCTGGTGTGGTGTTCCTCCATTCCCTTTCAAAACACTTCAACATAAAACTTTCTCTCATTTCTTTTCTATAGGGTGACATTAGTGGTACAAGAATATGATAGTTGATGCAATATATATCAAAGAAAAAAATTCATATTATTCCATCAAGCATATTGTGTCCTACACATTCATAGCATATCAAAATACTCAAGGAAAATTATTTTTAAAACCAAAGAAATGGCTCAAATGCAAGTGGGAAGAATCTGTCCAGATTTTCAACTGCAGCTAAACGAATTTAGTTCGCCTCCTTAAACAAGTAAGGAATTTTTGCCGATTTTTATACATATATAGGGATGAAAATTTGTGGTAGATTTCTTTATAGCCATATACCTTAAACCTCCCGTAAAGTGCTTTCTTTATACCCATATAGCTAGGCTTTACTTTTTTGTTTCCAGTGGTGTAGAAATCATGTGGTAGCTTGTATTTTTGTGATACCTCTTTCTTGCTTCTTAGAAATGACAATAAAATTCTAGGGTCTGATGGTGTGATCATACCAATAAACATCTTCAACTCTGTAAAGCACATTAGTACATACCATAAAGTATGGAACAAGTAATAATGAATCTTAGAAAATTGTGGCATATAAAGAGGATCATTATGTCTATTAAGGAATTCATTAACATGTTTTCCTCTTACAAATAATTATTAGTAACACTTTCAATCATGACATCATGGTTGCAATCGATTTTTGATAGGCATAAGATAGTTGCAAACCACACAAGTATTTTTGAACATAGGCATATTTCTCTCCTGTTGTGTAAATAGGTGATTTTAAGAATAATATGGAACTCTCATGGATCAGAGCATCATCACAACCAGCAATTTTATCATTTGTATCCTCACATAACATAGTACGTATTTCTAAGCATGGAGGGTTGTCAAGTAAAAGCAGGCCATCATCTAGAGCATATTCAATTTGAGAGTTATCATCACATGTTGGTGGTGAAGGTGGAAGATCCCACTGTTCCCCAAGCTTAGATGGAACTATGACTTATTCATTTTCTTATTTATGTAATAAGCTAGTGTTTTCTTGGGTTTTGGTGTTCCTCTCGTTATAGTCAACAACAAAGATGTTATCAAGTAAGTTGGTTATGCAAAAATCAAGGACAAGGGTGACCTCACTATCATGTTTATGTGTCACACCGGTAGCTTTATAGATATCACAAATGAAAGTTTTTAATTCATAGGCTGCCATAATGATTACAAATTGCTCTACTTCTTTTATCCCTAAATGCACATAACTATAAGTATGATAGGAGGCAATTGTATGTTCTTTATGGGATCTACATTGGAGTCAAAGTGTTCACAACATCAAAAGTAAAAAAAAGTCCTTTCATAATGTGCAAGCAAGTCTTTGGTAATATGTTTTAGAGATTTAAATAAATCATTCAAATGTTTTCCTTCTTTTGACTTTCTGTGTATAATCCATAATTCTCCAATGATGGATAGATGACCATTTTCTATGGTATTTTTAACTTTTTTTCCACTTTTATGGGTTTTTCTGTTTTAAAAAATAACATAAAAAGACAAAGAAAATTACTTTGAAAAACTAAAGGTGAAAGAAAAGCTAACATTGGTGCACCCCCCTAAACTTAGGTGTTTACACAAAGTTGATGTTGATGATGCCACAAGATGTACTCACTCCAACTTGACGGAGATGTAGTTGTGATGTCCCTCTTGTAATTCCACGGTGCTAGAGAATGTTCTAGCAGTTACCTTGGTAATTGGCTTGTGTTTCACCAAGCAGTAGCCACTATGATGTAGCCTCTTGCAATTCCCGGCAACGGCGCCAAAACATGTTCTTGGTGGCAACAACTCTATGTGTACGTCATTCGGAAATTGTTCCTTCTCTCTAGGATGGGTTAAGAGGCAACTTCAGAAGAACCTTCACTGACCATATGATGGAAACAGTGGATGGAAATTGTAGAGATTGCTAGTATTATCTCTTTTACTGATACTGAAGATTAGTTGATCTGGAAATTTGAGTCCAGAGAATTTACTTTTCCAAATCCATTTATGTCATTGTTAACTTTAGAGGGGTCCAACTTATTTATCTACATGTAGTTGGGGATCTCAAGATCCCTCCAATGATTGAAAATTTCCTATGGTTGTTCTTCCAAAAAAAAGTTTTAACTAGGGATAATCTGAGTTAAAGAGGAATTCCAAAACTTTTAGAATGTACTTTATGTAAAGAGATAAAATCAGTGATCATTGGTTCTTTCGTTACTTAGAGCATCTTCAGTCGCGTCCCCTAAACCGTCCCCAAACGGCTCCAGATCGAGCGTTTGGGCGACGAGTTTTGTTCGTGCCGCGTTTGGGGGACGTCGCTCCCCAGCCGCGTCCCCCAAACACCGTCCCCAATCATAAATTCAAATAGTTTGCATTCAAAAGAGATCGTTCCTACCGAAGTCGTCGCGATCAGAGTAGCGTTGATCATGTACTGGGCGTGCGATCATATTACGTGCAAGCTGAATTACAAGAAGGGGTTGAGCGACGCCGACGCATCCTGAGTCGATGTAGGCCCATCGATCACGATGAACTCGTCGTGATCTGCCCGGTGTGCATGCTCCGTCTACTTCGTCGCCGATGCCGAGGCAGAGGCCAACGTAGGTGTAGTAGCAGATGCTATCGTAGACATGTCTGTCGGCTCTTGCTCCGGGGTTGGGGTTGCTGCCACTGCCGCTGCCTGGGCTGCCGCCTCGGCCACCGCCATTTTTTGGCTTCGATGTCATCGAGCATGTGGCCTTTGAAGAATTTGTGCGCCGCCCGCATCCGGGGAGACATTCTTTCTGTCGACGCTCTCAGCAGGGACATGTCGTCCCTGCGTTTCTTAAGCTCCAGCTTCTCCTCTTGCCTCTTGAGCAGCACCGCACACCTTTCATCGGCCTTTTTGTCGCGGGAGAGCAAGATCGAGGAGACCTCGATGAGGCATTTCGTGATTGACTTCTGGTACAAATCCATGGCCTTGTCAAACTAACCAAAGGAAACGCAATCATTTCATCGAACAAAATGTAGGCGCTACAGATTATGTAAGAAAGAGTCGCACCATTTGGCTGAGGTCGACGCCGCTCTCGCCTCTGGTCTCCATCTCGTGATGGAATCCATGGAACAAGTTCACCTACGCCTGGATGATGGCCCATCGCGTCGACATTGCTTTTTCGCTCCTCTTCATTTTCACTTTGTTGTAGTCGCTGTTGATCTGCTTGCGCTCATCGAACTCGGCCTTGATCCTCACCCAATACTTCTCGTACTTTTGGTTGGCGCCAATGATGGAGTCATGCCTCACCATCGCCCACGACTCGCACAGACATTGATCCTCTAGAAGCATCCACTTGGGGCCTCGTGTGCCCGACGCCTTCTTCTTCTTCTTCCTCACGCCGTCCGCGTCAACCTCCACGAGATCATCGACATCCTCACCGGCACCCTCGTCCTCCTCTTCGTCGCCACCCTCTTCGTCCTCGTCATCATAGTCATCGTCATCCTCGACCCCCTCCCCCTCCTCCTCGTCGTCCTCTGATGTCTACGTTCCCCCTCCTTTCCTGTAGACAGTGTTGGGCCTCCAAGAGCGGAGGTTTGTAGAACAGCAGCAAGTTTCCCTTAAGTGGATACCCAAGGTTTATCGAACTCAGGGAGGAAGAGGTCAAAGATATCCCTCTCATGCAACCCTGCAACCACAAAGCAAGAAGTCTCTTGTGTCCCCAACACACCAAATAGGTGCACTAGTTCGGCGAAGAGATAGTGAAATACAGGTGGTGTAAATAAGTATGAGCAGCAACGGTGGCGAAAAGTGCTTGGCGTGTAGTTGATGGTGGTGGTAAGTAGTAACGCAAAAAACGGAACAAGCGGTAGTAACTCAGCGTAGTAACGCAAGAGTAGTAAACAAGCGGTAGTAACTCAGTATTTAGGAACAAGGCCTAGGGAATACACTTTCACTAGTGGACACTCTCAACATTGATCACATAAGAAATAGATAAATGCATACTCTACACTTTTGTTGGATGATGAACACATTGCGTAGGATTACACGAACCCTCAATGCCGGAGTTAACAAGCTCCACAATAATGCTCATGTTTTAGTAACCTTTAGTGTAAGATAGATCAACAGACTAAACCAAGTACTAGCATAGCATGCACACTGTCACCTTCATGCATATGTAGGAGGAATAGATCACATCAATATTATCATAGCAATAGTTAACTCCATAATCTACAAGAGATCATGATCATAGCATAAACCAAGTACTAACACGGTGCACGCACACCTTTGCACACATGCAGGAGGAATAAACTACTTTAATAACAAATCACTAGAGTAGCACATGGATAAATTGTGATACAACATGCTGCAATCTTAAAGAGATATAAATAAGCACCTCACTATGCCATTCAATGAGTAAGTATTCTGTGAAATCTAGCCTAAGAGACCCACACGGTGCACACACTGTCACCTTTACACACGTGGGACAAGGAGTCTCCGGAGATCACATAAGTAAAACCCACTTGACTAGCATAATGACATCTAGATTACAAGCATCATCATATGAATCTCAATCATGTAGGGCAGCTCATGAGATTATTGTATTGACACACATAGGAGAGAGATGAACCACATAGCTACCGGTACAGCCCCGAGCCTCGATGGAGAACTACTCCCTCCTCATGGGAGCAGCAGATGATGAAGATGGCGGTGGAGATGGCAGCGGTGTCGATGGAGAAGCCTTCCGGGCACTTCCCCGAGCGTGCCGGAACAGAGATCCTGTCCCCGGATCTTGGCTTCGCGATGGCGGCGGCTCTGGCAGTTTTCGTGGGTTTCGTCAATTGGTATCGGGTTTTCATCCAGGGGCTTTATAGGCGAAGAGGCGGCGCAGGAGGGCTGACAGGGGGGCCACCATAGGGCGGCGGCCCCCTCCGGCCGCGCCAGCCTAGGGTTTGGTGGCCCTGTGGCCCCTCGGTCCTTCCCGGTGTTCTGGATGCTTCCGATGAAAATAGGAACTTTGGCGTTGATTTCGTCCGATTCGAGAATATTTCGTTACTAGGATTTCGAAACCAAAAACAGCAGAAAACAGGAACTGGCACTTCGGCATCTTGTTAATAGGTTAGTTCCGAAAATGCACGAATATGATATAAAGTGTGCATAAAACATGTAGATAACATCAATAATGTGGCATGGAACACAAGAAATTATCGATACGTTGGAGACGTATCAGCATCCCCAAGCTTAGGTAGGTAAAACGATAACAAAGATAATTTCTGAGTGACATGCCATCATAAACTTGATCATACTATTTGTAAAGCATATGTAGAGAATGCAGCGATCAAAACAATGTATATGACATGTGTAAACAACTGAATCATAAAGCAAAGACTTTTCATGAATAGCACTTCAAGACAAGCATCAATAAGTCTTGCATAAGAGTTAACTCATAAAGCAATAATTCAAAGTAAAGACATTGAAGCAACACAAAGGAATATGAAGTTTCAGCGGTTGCTTTCAACTTATAACATGTATATCTCATGGATAATTGTCAATGCAAAGCAATATAACAAGTGCAATATGCAAATATGTAAGAATCAATGCACAGTTCACACAAGTGTTTGCTTCTTGAGGTGGAGAGAAATAGGTGAACTGACTCAACAATAAAAGTAAAAGAATGGTCCTCATAGAGGAAAAGCATCGATTGCTATATTTGTGCTAGAGCTTTGATTTTGAAAACATAAAGAGAGCATAAAAGTAAAGTTTTGAGAGGTGTTTGTTGTTGTCAACGAATGGTAGCGGTACTAACCCCTTGCCAGACAAACCTTCAAAGAGCGGCTCCCATTTTATTTTATTTTTGGATGGCACTCCTTCCAACCTTTCTTTCACAAACCATGGCTAACCGAATCCTTCGGGTGCCGTCCAACAATCACATACCATGGAGGAGTGTCTATTTTTAGTTTGTTAATTTGGGACTGGGAATCCCATTGCCAGCTCTTTTTGCAAAATTATTGGATAAGCGGATGAAGCCACTAGTCCATTGGTGAAAGTTGCCCAACAAGATTGAAAGATAAACACCACATACTTCCTCATGAGCTATAAAACATTGACACAAATAAGAGGTAATAAATTTTGAATTGTTTAAAGGTAGCACTCAAGCAATTTACTTTGGAATGGCGGAGAAATACCATGTAGTAGGTAGGTATGGTGGACACAAATGGCATAGTGTTGGCTCAAGTATTTGGATGCATGAGAAGTATTCCCTCTCGATACAAGGTTTAGGCTAGCAAGGTTGTTTGAGGCAAACACAAGGATGAACTAGTACAGAAAAACTCACATAAAATACATATTACAAGTATTATAAGACTATACATCGTCTTCCTTGTTGTTCAAACACGTTACTAGAAATTATCTAGACCTTAGAGAGACCAATTATGCAAACCAAATTTTAGCATGCTCTATGTATTTCTTCACTAATAGGTGCAAAGTATATGATGCAAGAGCTTAAACATGAGCACAACAATTGCCAAGTATCACATTACCCAAGACATTATAGCAATTTACTACATGTATCATTTTCCAATTCCAACCATATAACAATTTAACGAAGAGGAAACTTCGCCATGAATATTATGAGCTAAGAACACATGTGTTCATATGAACCAGCGGAGCGTGTCTCTCTCCCACACAAGCATGATGTAATCCAATTTATTCAAACAAAAACAAAAACAAAAGCACACAGACGCTCCAAGAAAAAGCACATAAGATGTGATGGAATAAAAATATAGTTTCAGGAGGAACCTGATAATGTTGTCGATGAAGAAGGGGATGCCTTGGGCATCCCCAAGCTTAGACGCTTGAGTCTTCTTGATATATGCAGGGTGAACCACCGGGTGCATCCCCAAGCTTAGAGCTTTCACTCTCCTTGATCATAGTATATCATCCTCCTCTCTCCCTTGAAAACTTCCTCCACACCAAACTCGAAACAACTCATTAGAGGGTTAGTGGACAATAAAAATTAACATGTTCAGAGGTGACACAATCATTCTTAACACTTCTGGACATTGCATAAAGCTACTGGACATTAATGGATCAAAGAAATTCATCCAACATAGCAAAAGAGGCAATGCGAAATAAAAGGCAGAATCTGTCAAAACAGAACAGTCCGTAAAGATGGATTTTATTAGGCCACCAGACTTGCTCAAATGAAAATGCTCAAATTGAATGAAAGTTGCGTACATATCTGAGGATCATGCACGTAAATTGGCATAATTTTCTGAGCTTCCTGCAGGGCAGTGGGCTCAGATTCGTGACAGCAAAGAAATCTGGAACTGCGCAGTAATCCAAATCTAGTACTTACTTTTCTATCAAAGACTTTACTTGGCACAACAAAACACAAAACTAAGATAAGGAGAGGTTGCTACAGTAGTAAACAACTTCCAAGACACAAATATAAAACAAAGTACTGTAGCAAAATAACACATGGGTTATCTCCCAAGAAGTTCTTTCTTTATAGCCATTAAGATGGGCTCAGCAGTTTTAATGATGCACTCGCAAGAAATAGTATGTGAAGCAAAAGAGAGCATCAAGAGGCAAATTCAAAACACATTTAAGTCTAACATGCTTCCTATGCATGGGAATCTTGTAAATAAACAAGTTCATGAAGAGCAAAGTAACAAGCATAGGAAGATAAAACAAGTGTAGCATCAAAAATTTCAGCACATAGAGAGGTGTTTTAGTAACATGAAAATTTCCACAACCATATTTTCCTCTCTCATAATAACTTTCAGTAGCATCATGAGCAAACTCAACAATATAACTATCACATAAAGCATTCTTATCATGAGTCTCATGCATAAAATTATTACTCTCCACATAGGCATAATCAATTTTATTAGTTGTAGTGGGAGCAAATTCAACGAAGTAGCTATCATTATTATTCTCATCAAGTGTAGGAGGCATAGTATAATCACAACAAAATTTACTCTCAGCAGTAAGTGGTACCAAAAGACCATTATCATTATCATCATCAGAAATAGGAGGCAAAGTATCATCAAAGAAAATTTTCTCCTCAATGCTTGGGGGACTAAAAATATCATGCAAACCAGCTTCCCCAAGCTTAGAACTTTCTATATCATTATCAACAATGGTGTTCAAAGCGTTCATACTAATATTACTACCAGCATGCAAATAAGATTTCATAGGTTTTTTAATTTTCGCATCAAACAATCCATGTTTTAAATCAGGAAATAGAATAAGAAGCTCACTCTTGTACATTATGCCAAACTAGTGTAAACAAGAAACAACAAGATGCAATTGCAGGATCTAAAGGAAATAGCTTGAGCACACACACAACGGCGCCAGAAAAATTTACCTGGGACCGTAGTATGAGAGCCTTTTACCTTTCCTCCCCGGCAACGGCGCCTAAAAGTGCTTGATGTCTACGTTCCCCTCCTTGAGGTGTTGGGCCTCCAAGAGCAGAGGTTTGTAGAACAGCAAAAGTTTCCCTTAAGTGGATACCCAAGGTTTATCGAACTCGGGAGGAAGAGGTCAAAGATATCCCTCTCATGCAACCCTGCAACCACAAAGCAAGAAGTCTCTTGTGTCCCCAACACACCAAATAGGTGCACTAGTTCGGCGAAGAGATAGTGAAATACAGGTGGTATGAGCATAGCATGGCAAGAAAAGTGCTTGGCGTGTAGTTGATGGTGGTGGTATTGCAGCAGTAACTAAGAAACAAGAACAAGCGTAGTAACTCAGCAGAGTAACGCAAGAGTAGTAAACAAGCAGTAGTAACTCAGCATATTTAGGAACAAGGCCTAGGGAATACACTTTCACTAGTGGACACTCTCAACATTGATCACATAACAGAATAGATAAATGCATACTCTACACTTTTGTTGGATGATGAACACATTGCGTAGGATTACACGAACCCTCAATGCCGGAGTTAACAAGCTCCACAATAATGCTCATGTTTTAGTAACCTTTAGTGTAAGATAGATCAACAGACTAAACCAAGTACTAGCATAGCATGCACACTGTCACCTTCATGCATATGTAGGAGGAATAGATCACATCAATATTATCATAGCAATAGTTAACTCCATAATCTACAAGAGATCATGATCATAGCATAAACCAAGTACTAACACGGTGCACGCACTGTCACCTTTGCACACATGCAGGAGGAATAAACTACTTTAATAACAAATCACTAGAGTAGCACATGGATAAATTGTGATACAACATGCTGCAATCTTAAAGAGATATAAATAAGCACCTCACTATGCCATTCAATGAGTAAGTATTCTGTGAAATCTAGCCTAAGAGACCCACACGGTGCACACACTGTCACCTTTACACACGTGGGACAAGGAGTCTCCGGAGATCACATAAGTAAAACCCACTTGACTAGCATAATGACATCTAGATTACAAGCATCATCATATGAATCTCAATCATGTAGGGCAGCTCATGAGATTATTGTATTGACACACATAGGAGAGAGATGAACCACATAGCTACCGGTACAGCCCCGAGCCTCGATGGAGAACTACTCCCTCCTCATGGGAGCAGCAGCGGTGATGAAGATGGCGGTGGAGATGGCAGCGGTGTCGATGGAGAAGCCTTCCGGGCACTTCCCGCTCCGGCAGCGTGCCGGACAGATCCTGTCCCCGCATCTTGGCTTCGCGATGGCGGCTCGGCAGGTTTCGTGGGTTTCGTCAATTGGTATCGGGTTTTCTGATCCAGGGGCTTTATATAGGCGAAGAGGCGGCGCAGGAGGGCTGACGGGGGCCACACCATAGGGCGGCGCGGCCCCTGGCCGCCGCCTAGGGTTTGGTGGCCCCTGGCCCCCTCCGGTCCTTCCCGGTGTTACGGATGCTTCCGATGAAAATAGGAACTTTGGCGTTGATTTCGTCCGATTCCGAGAATATTTCGTTACTAGGATTTCTGAAACCAAAAACAGCAAACAGAACCGACACTTCGGCATCTTGTTAATAGGTTAGTTCCAGAAAATGCACGAATATGATATAAAGTGTGCATAAAACATGTAGATAACATCAATAATGTGGCATGGAACACAAGAAATTATTGATACGTTGGAGACGTATCATCCTCCCCCCCTCCTCCTCCTCCTCAGCACCGGCGCCATCGAATTCGAGCCGGGCCCTGCGGCCAGTGAACGAGGCGCCGTCCGGACCGGGTCCTGGCTCGCGCTGGGGCGCTTGCTCGAATGTCGGCGAGTAGAAGAGGGAGTTGGGTTGAAGCCGCCATGCGGCAGCGTATCCTGGTAGTGCGGCGACAAGTTTGGCGTCACGCACCCGGGAGTGGCGGAGGGGCCGTCGTTGTAGAACCCGGATGTCGACGGAGAGAGCACTCTCGGAACGTACACCGGCACTGCCGTACTCCATGGGCTCGCATTGGTGGCAGCGATACACCCGGCCAGCGCGTACTGGTGCGCGCGCCGCCGGCGCCTTCTTCTCCAGCTGCGCTGCCCTCCGTCCTTTCCGCTCCGCCGTCGACAACTTCCGGCGCAGACAATCTTGATGCCACTGATCATCGGTGCAGCCTTTCGGCTTCTTCTTCGGAGCCGATGCCTTCCGCGGCTTCGCGAAGGGCGCCTTCGCCCCATTCGTCGCATTGCCCGGCGGCTTCTTGGCCGCTTTCTTGGCCATTCTTTTTGGGGCTGTCGGCGGCACCATGGATGGGAAGAGGGTAGCGGCGGGGGGAGGAACAGAGCAGCGACGGCGGGAGGAGAAATGAGTCGGCGGGATAGGAGTTCAAATGTGTTGGAAGGGCAGAAATACGCGGCGGGAGAGACGCGATTTAGCGGGAGTGGGCGGCAAATTTTTCCTGTGCCGCTGACGCGTCGGTTCCACCACTCCCAACCTCTCTTTTCCTTGTGTCCAGCATGCCCGGAGCGTTCCCTGTGTAGCGGGGACGGGCTCGGGGCGCCGGACACCATATCGGCCGCGCCGAACAAAAAGAGGCTTTGTAGGGACGTGGCTCGGAAAGCTTTTTTGTCCGGCGCGCCCCAAATCCCTTTGGAGAACGGTATTGAGGACGCGACTGGAGATGCTCTTAGTTTCTAAATTTCTATGGGCTGATGTCTTTGAAGTTTGTAATGTGATGATTACAGATTTGTTTTCCTTGGCCTCAAATGGCTATGCAATAAGAAATTTATGCAACTTATGTGATTTGATCTGCTGTTCTCTAGAGCATATGGAATAACTGGAACAATTAGTTATTAACCGAAAAACTTTGACCTCTATGAAGCAGGTGTGGGGGATGATCCTATCTTATCTGCGGATTTGGAGCATTCCTTTCAAAAACTAGGACTGGGAACTAGTCGACCGAATTGAGGCAAACTTGATCAAGAACATGAAAATCTTCCGTCGCTGATGATGCCGGTTTGAGCTGCACTTCCTTTGGCCGGATTTCAACCTGGAAGACTACTTCCTTCTCCTCCTATACTGGTTGTGCTACTGAAGCATATGTGATGGAGCACCCGGAGGAGACAATGGAGTCCATGTGATGATCGGCTGACTGCGGGCCGGGTGCGAGATGAAAGCTGTGTTTAGTGCTGTCTTATTCTGTACAATCCTTTGTTTTGCCCTTACTCCTTGTGATGAATGGGATAGTTAGGGCATCTTCAGCCGTGTCCCCAAAGCCTCCCAAATCGCGCCGGATCGAACGTTTTAAGGACGCTTTTTCTTCGTACCGTGTTTGACGGGCGTTGCATCCCAATCACGTCCCCCATACAGAAATTTAGATTTTACAAATTTAATTGAAAACAGTCGAATTCATTCAAACTTGCTATATATTACAAGGATTTGAACGAAATTTGATGAAACTGAAACATAGACTATAATCTAGTAGTACTTGCTTCTCCTAGAGGGGTCGTAGTACTGGTGAAAGTTGTACATGCCGTCGTCGATGACATCGTGCTTGCCGCGCTCGTCGGGCTCGTCCTTCACCTCGCCGCTGGGCCCAGCTTTGTCGTCGTTCGTGAGGTCGATGAGTGGCACCCCCACATCACGGATGGACATGGCGATCGCCTCGTCGACGTCGCCCCTCCAGGCGTCTTTGTCGTTCATGGATGCCATGAACGCCGCGTGCAACCCTGGGCATTCCTCGGGGTCGTCGCTGCTAGCGATGAGGAGCTTCCGCCGCTCGTCCTCCGCTGTCTACGCGGCCTTCACGGCATCCTCGCCGTCTTGTTCCTCCTTCACCTCCGCCTTTGGAACGAGGAGGCGTCGCTGGCGCGCCTCTGCTGCTACTGCATCTCCGAATCACGGGCGGCGGCGTGTACTCGAGCTCCTCCTTCACCTCGCGCTTTGGCACGGTGTACAGCGTGGCGCGGTGCGAGGAAGGCTCTCTACCGCGCCGGTCCCGACGAAGAAGAGTTCGAGGTGCCAGCGTGCCGTAGCCCGAGGAGATGGCAGCATGGAAGGTGGCATCTCCAGCCTTGGGGCGCTGTTGTGGATGCCGTCGACGACGTTCGGGAGGGTGCGCCCGAGAATGCCCCAGAAACGGACGCGCCCCTCCTTGTTCGACGTGTTCCTATGGCCGACGAGGCCGTCGGTGTTGTTCATGTCGGCGTCGTATTGCGCCTGCAAGAAGTCCGCCCACCATTCATCGTTGCCGGTGGTGGCCCAGGGGGGATTGGCCCGCTCCTCGGCGCTGAGGCGCGCGTGCTGGGTTCTGATCGCGTCCCTCCAATGATCGGTGCCTGGTGTCGGCGGGACGCCAATCCCGTCGACGGCCATCCTCCAGCCACCTCTTTCTTGGCAAGCGCATGTCTGGCGGGACGGGGTACCACGCGTGGTACAACGCCCACCCCACCGACACCGTGAGGTTGCCGCGTCCGAAGCCGTTCGCGGCGAGGATACTCTTGCGGGAGGATGACATTGGAACGTGGCGAGAGGACGGAAGAAGACGTGATGAGAGGAAGGAAGGAGGTGCGGCGAGATTGAAATGTGGAACGTGGCGAGAGGAAGGAGGAGGCGCTCTTTATTTTACAGCGGCGCCAGGCGAGGCGGCAGCGGCGCATTGGCCATAATAAACACCGGCGTGGATGGCCACACGGCATGCACGACAAGACGCTTCACTGCGTCACCTGGGAAAGCTGGGCGCCATTAACGCCGCTTGACCAGAGGTAGGCGACGGGTTTTAGACTTCCATGTCAATGATGCGTCGGGCCCGCCACTCCCTGCCTCGCTTCTCGCTTCTCGCTTGGAGCGTCCGGCGCGCCCGGCGTCCCCTGTGGATCAGGGACGGGCTCGGGGCGTTTGACACCGTATTGAGCCGCGCCGGACGAAAAGGACCTTTGGGGCGCGCGAGTGAGAATGAAAAAAAATCCGACGTACCCCAAAAATCTTTGGAGAACGCTTTAGTGGACGCGGCTGTTGAACTGCTCTTTTAAAACCTGTAGAACTTGTGCTCTGGATCTTGGTTTGGCTAGAGTCTAGTTTAGGTCTGCTACACTGTATGGTTTTGTTTCTGATGAAATGGAGCTGCTAGCTAGTTAGCTACATATGCATCCGTGGTCTTGCTCAGCTACCACCATCGGCAGGGCCATGGGCCATATATGCATAGTACAAGCGGGTAACTTAACTGAGATGATAAACCCATTACTGCTCCCCAATAGCGACACGACAGAGAAAGAGATGCTCCCTAAAAGTTATTGTCCTCCATAGCTAGGGCTGGTGCTGCATCTGAAATGCATGGGGTCAAGCTCTAGGTATAGAGGTCCCCAACTTCCAACTTGGAATGATGCAGAAGCAGTAGTGCAGGTGCATGCACATCCATCACATATATGGATAGATGGATGGGCATCTCATCCTTGCTACTTAGCTTTAGCCATAGATGAAGGCCGGTCACTTTCCATTTGCTACAGGAGCTGCTTGCCTCTGCCGCCCGAAACGTGTGCTCCGACAGCGCCATTACCATCTTGGGGGACCTCTGACGATTGCAATGGCATATGGTGCTCCACTATCACCCCATCCACGTAACTTCGTAGCTAGCTCCTACTTATCTGGAACTATGCTGCTGTTTCGTTCTCTCCACGCCCTTAATTTGGCTAACAGCTAGCTGCTTTAAAAACCTACTGCCCAATCAAGCATATGCGCATCTTTTGGAGGATGCATGGCCGGGTAAGTTAGGGAATTAATCCATGGGTGGAACTTCACCACTACTTATCTTGTCTCTTTCAATCAAATAGCTAGCAATGTCATGGATTAAGTAACTCTTGTTAAAAGATATGAAGAACACAAAGATGGAGATTCTTAGGATTATATGTGATTAGACCATTGCAGAAGGTACACGGGAAGACGATATTTGTTAAGGAGGTTAAGCGATGAATGCCTATATCCCAGGGATTGTTCAAGGGGTGCTCCTCCCCATTTACTAATCATAGTACCACCGATGAAAAGTCTGCGGAGGTCAACAGACACATCATGATCACCACGCTACGCCGATCTCGTTACCCCGCCATGAGCGCCAGACCATACTCTTTGTAATATCGTATCTAACATACAACTTGCATCTAGACTATTTTAGCTATCCAGATTGTTTTGCAATATTAGACCCATGATTCAAGTGTTCGACGCCAACACCTAACCTACCGTGTAATCCAAGTCCAATCCTAGCCTATACATACATTCAATACAAATACAACAGAAGAGCCGACATAGATCATTAAAAACTTGTAATTTTCTATCCAGATATTTTTGGCAAAGATTAGACTCTAACATATAGAGTCACTCCTATCTATCCTCATTATATAGAATAGAATGCCTTAATTAGTTCTTAAATTACATTGCATACCCGAAAAGTTTGTCCCTCTGCTTAAACTATGTTTTGGGTATTATTCACCAAAAGATTGCATTCCTTTGAATTGTGAATGTAGTCCAAATTCCCGACCAACAATATTTTTAGTTTAACGAAAACTACATTGATCCATATATTTATATATAGGCCTATGGATTGCATGTGTGGTTGTAATGTTTGATTATAAAATATATTAGATGCTTTGAAATAGTGCGCATGACTGTGAAAAATGTACAAAAAACTGCAATCATGTGCACTCTTGTACAAATGATAAAATACAATTGTAAATGCATAACTGTTTTTGGAAATAATATTTAAGTTATGTTAGTCTAATAGGCTAAGTTCAAGCAGCTATACTGATTGGTTGTGTTAATAAAATAGGCAAATACTCCTTTTTTTCTCAAAAATAAAGTGAAAGTGATGAACCCCTTTTCAAATGCCCAATTATCTTATCTCAGAGATCAATTGGTAGCATCGTAGTGTCTGAAAATTTAATCCTTCCCAGTTCCAATGCTCACGAGAACATCGATTGCAAAACCTCTCACTCATGGAATCACGCCAGTGAATCAGCTACTGTGTTGTTAATGGCTAGAATTTAATGTCGACTCTCTCATTTTTCTAGAACTTGGTTATTTTGGTGAGTACCTAAAATACTAGATTATACTGTCTAAAATACTATATTTTGGTTGTATCTCCATACATCAAAATTGTCTAAAATAATGACTTTACAAAACCTTTTTCAGTTTGGCAAGAACCATCTTTTGTATTTATTTAAATGTTTCAAAATAAAGTAAACTAATGTGTTCTTTTTGTAGTGATCGTCCATGATCATAGATCAGGCTTGACTCCTAGTCAACAATACCCGGTTTTCTTTATGTTAATTAATTTATGGGTGTATGTATACATATGACAACAGTAAGATTGTTCATTTGGTGAAGAAGCCAAAAGTTGTTTCCTCACTCGTGTAGGAGCAGGAGCCGGTTGGTCCAGCCGTGCCCTGGTATATATGAAGAGCTCAGCAGCAAGTAGTTAGGCTAGATAGTGATGGAAATGGAAATGTGGATGGGCTCTCATTCGTTTTACCAACACCTTCACCTGAACCCTCCTCCTTCTCCTTCCTCGGGCCAAGAAGCCATCTCCTCTTCCTACTACTGTTACCCTCCTTACACCTCCGCTGCTGCCATGACGAACAACAACAAGAGGGATGCGGACGTCGACCCAACGGCGACGCCCCCTCCGCTGCCGCAGTCAAGAATAAGGGCGGCGGCAAGGAAAGATCGGCACAGCAAGATATGCACCGCCGGAGGTATGAGGGACCGCCGGATGCGTCTGTCCCTGGACGTGGCCCGCCGCTTCTTCTCCCTGCAGGACAAGCTGGGCTTCGACAAGGCCAGCAAGACGGTTCAATGGCTCCTCGACATGTCCACCGCCGGCATCAACCACCTCCTTGCAGCCTCCGAAACCTCCATGTCGGAGGACGGCTCAGGGTCGGTACTCCTGGACAGCGACGACCACATCATGGTCATCGATGCTGAAACAAACAACTGCAAGATGCCCACCAAGGCAAGAAGAAGAGCTGGAAGGAAGAGCAAGAATGGCGCCCCTGCTCCTGTTCCGGACAAGGAGTCGAGGGCGAGGGCGAGGCAGAGGGCCAGAGATAGGACCATCCAGAGGAGCCGTCTCCGGTTATCCACACTCTCCTCTGCCGAGGAAGCTCCAACACCAGCGGCCATACAAGTGATTCCTCCAGTAATTCCACCAGAGAGTAGCAGCAGCTTTGGCAGCTACTACGAGGAGCAAGAGCCATGGGAGCTGGGCGGAGTTGTCTTTGCCAAACCACGTTTCCACTAGTACTGATGAAAAAGGTCACATGCACGGTACTACTAGCAGCCAGCTATGTTTCTTTCTCACTTCTTTCTTCAGTCGCGTGTTTCCATTAACTGATTTCATTTCGATCTCATGTTCCTTTAATTTTCCAGCATCTTCGTCCATATCAGTTATCGCATGCACATGTTCCTCTTTTAATAGGATGCTGTTATGTTTAATTTCCCAGCAATCGAGCGCTTAATTTGTTGAAGTGAGTTAATTTGTAATCATAATTAATTGTAACTTCTACAACCAGTCTATATATATGTACTACATGTGGACAGATGGGATATATACTACTTGAGCTTACAGATACACTGTACAAAAATAGTCGACACAAAAATACACTGGAGTCACTTGCCTGCCGCCGCCGGAGCTTCCTCGGCGACGGAGACGCACGGAGGCACATGAGTACATGGCATGACACCCAGGAGACAGACGACCAGATGCGGTTCCATCCGCTCCATGGTATTAGCACATGCAATGCCAAAAACAAATACACAATTGCTTGCGCACTGTAGGCGTTATTTTTCTAATTAATTCAGTTAGACATGCACAAACATGATTGACTTAAGACAAAATAAATATGACTTTCTATTTTGAGAAGGAGGGAGTCCCTATGATGTCCCAAAAAACACTACTATATGCTCAGTTAGGGAATGTGTAAATAATAAATAAGGAATCCATGTATACCACTTATATATCACAGGGCAACTCATACCTGTTTTTTTTTTCTACCAGCAGCTGAATTTTATACCCGGAATCATGTTGTTATACATTTCAACAGGATGTTACTGCATAATTCCATTAAGGAATATTGAGAGTGTTATGAGACAAGCGCATGTACTTAATTAAGTTCCTCCTATACCTTATATAAAAAATGACATGAGTTTTTGTCCTCGTCAAATGATATATGTTTACTGGGAACGGTTATTCATACTACTATTGGATAACCCTGTTTGTACTACCAGCTGATAGACCATTTAAATATGTCGACAATCCACAGGGGGGCTGTAAGATCAACTAGTCCAATTTATACAGTACACGAATAGCCCCTTGTGTACTATATACACCGTTAAGATAACAAATCATTATGTTCATCATATAACTAATTACTCCGTACTATTCTATTAATGAATAAGGCTTATATTATTTTTTGAAAAATCAAAGCATGTAAAGTTTGACAAAGGTTTTACAAAAAGGCATCAACATGCAACATACAAATGATAATATCATTAAATACATCATGAAATATATTTTCATATGACATTCTTTTTGATAGATTTTTCTTAAATTTTATTCAATCTTTACTTTGCTTATAACTTTTCAAAAAAATATAAGCTTTATTCATTAGTCTGAGGGAGTTGCAAGTAGTACAAGCTAGTTAGTAGCTAAAGCAGCCGACAGAAGTACAAATTAAGGACAGGCGACAACATCACACTTGAAGTGTTCTGTTGGCAGCTCAGTTTGTACACGTGTATATGTATGCAATCAGCAACCACATTGGCATGTCATTGGGATTGGTTTCATTTCATGTCAGCAACATTCAACAACACCACCATCAACTCTATCCAAAGCGATGAGTACTGAGTAGTCCCTTGGCAAAAAAAGTTGACATGAGATTGTTTGAAAAGTATCATTGCATCAGTACTAGTTGCAAAAATAGAGCGTTAAATCTTCTATATCAACGTCAGATTCTGCATGGTATTGTTAAGCAATGTACATCATTACTGAAGTATGTGGTGTCCAAATATAAACAGGAGTTACTGATAGCCTTATTTTACTGCACACTGGTCTCTTTGAATGGAAATGATGAATTAATCGTTTTTGTGATGAAAATGAATAAATAATCAGTTGCATAATATTCACTTAACCTGTATTATTGTGTACACTAACCAAAACCAGTAGCACGTGTTAAGAATATAGAGCGGTATTACCAGAGGCCGAGTGCTTAAGATTTGGTCTTATATACATGAGAAACTACTATTCAGATATATGGACCAGTGTGGAATAGGCTAATCGAAAAAAAAAAATCTAGCTCTGCCTATGCTGTACAGTCAATCTGTAAACGGAAAGACACTAAAGGACTGCTTAATTACGTACATGTACTGTTGACCTGTGGAATGTTTCTTGAGCATGAATCACTACTCGCCAACCCTGCTACTCACAAAGTACATATGATATTGAGATCAGGATCCACCCACATTGAACTGCACAAGATTTAACAGCCATACCCTGCCCCACTTTAATGATGTAACACCTAATATTTCATGCAGAAATTCATAAAAATGTAGTACCTTTCTTTCTTCTAACTTGATCCAGTGTCATCTCCTGTTTGTAAATAATTACCATGCTTTTTCCAAACCATGAGACAGTAGTGTCACATATACTGTTTACTACTTTCCATATATTTGTAGACCTATCTAATTTTATTTCTTCACAGTTTTCTATGTTTTAGCAGTCACAAAAAGGTAAATGTCTCTCTTCACATTGCATCTGTCATTAACATTATCAAATATTTGCATATAATATTCCCCACATTGCCTCTGTCATGTTTCTTTCAAACCAAAATGCAGTTAACAATGTGGCTATCCAAAGCGATTACAGTTCCAACATATATATAAAGGGCATAGTGAAAGCATCTAAAGTTAAGAGGATTAAACATGTGTGTAAGATAGGAATTTGAGATGAAACAGTTTGATTCTCGCATGAAACGTGGAAAAAGGAATCATGTATTCCAAATTAAATGGGTCTAAGAGTTCATGTAAATAAGGTATATACGCAGTAATATATGCAAGTACAACCTCACACCAGAGTCACATGTGTAAATACTACTACTAAGGGGTAAAAGTGTAGAACATATGTATACATAGCTAGTCATGTCATTTGAGTCAGCAAGAAGAAAGCAGAACCAAAAAGGAGCATGTCTGTACATAATCTATCATGGCCCAGAATGTTGTATGTACATCTTATGTACGCATGCACTAGGTAAGGTGGTGTTGAAGCAACAACATATATATCTACTTATTTTCAATGAATTGGGATCTAAGCACTTCTCCAGTCTCCACCGTACCCGAGTGTGCACACAAACAATTGATACTAATTACATAGTTTCCCAAGACCAAAGTCAAATGAGACATGCCAGTTTATAGCGTCAAGGAAAAATAATAGATCAAACTCAACTGATCTACAAAAGCGACATAGAGCACAAAAAAAACACCATGCTTTGTTGCTTTTAAGAAGCTCAAGATTACTACAATCAGAAACCAGAAATTCATTGATGCAACTTATAATAAATATTGAATATAATGTGCGTCTATGGCAAGGAAGCAGAGCACAATCTTGTGCATACATGGTAGTAGTCCGTTCACAAAATAGAGTTACATTCTAGGCATGGCAAAATTATTTTTCTCCAACATGTAATGTTAGCATTTAGCTTTCATATGAACATGTTATCGATAATATGAAACATAGGGTATTGTGAAAATAAAAGCTAAAATATTTAACACCATTTCAGCTTACAAATAAAAATATTTTCTTTTATATGTGTCAAAGTTAGAGAAGCTTGACTGGATACCTTCTAGGACGTCATTTATTTATGAAAAGGTAGTATAGGAAACATAATTAGAAGAGGAAATTTAGAAGGAAAATTGCATTTCCAAACATATAAGCACTTAACTTATACCGAATTGGGCACATTGATGTGTTTAAAATTCATGTAGGTGTCGTAGCATTCCATCTCTTTCTACTGACAACCAAGCATGCTACAGGCCTACATTTATGCAAGATATCAATCATTATTTTCTAACACATACTACTTAATGATATTGGAAAGTTTTTCAAAAATAAAATTATATTTGTTGTCCGGTAAAGCACACATGCACTACCGGCAAATGTTCCATGTACTGCATTCATCTGATGGTTCAAACAGGCTTAACACATTCGTTTGGAATAGGCATCACATTATTTGAGCTTGCGCATTAGTCTACTCCATTCATACCGGTTTATAAAAATTACACCTAGTTTAAGGAAAAGTTTGACCATAAATTTGGTCAATAAATATGAATTATATGTCACAAAACTTAGATAATTTTTGTGACATATAATTCATATTTTATTGACTAAATTAAACCTGTATCATGGGAGTAGGTCTCTTATGAGCATCCAATATGATTTCCAAATATATATTTTCAATATACCAAGCTTCTAATGAATCAATAAATCTTAGGCCAAGTTCACATATAATTGTCAACAAAATCATCTAATCATATAGCATTATTGGCATCATTTTAGTGCAAAAGAACACTTCTCTACATATTTACAGGTGAAATGAGTAAGTACTCTGCATATGATTTGCATTAGATCAGATCATGGTACATATTAGGGAAAAAATTCTAAACTGCACTGTACGTCTTGGGAACACTTCTACACATTTAAAGGTGAAATAGTAAGTACTCCGCATATGATTTTTATTAGATCATATCATGGTACATACTAGGAGAAAAAATCTAAACTGCACTTTGTTTGGCGCATTTACCTAAAAGTCAACATAATTTTTTTTGACTTACGGACGAGTCGTTACATATACCACATCAGGAAAACATGTTCAAATTTTTGTAGAAAAATTTCATAGGTTAAACATACTAAAAAATCACGCTCCTAGAAAAAGGTGTTGAAGTGCTCCCATTGTGTTGGCGTTTACGGGTGTTGTACTATTGGTATATATGCTGTCAATTTTTTAAGCTAGGAACCCCAACAAACTCATTATACATATTGCTCTTAAGTATATCCCTATCGGGTTATTAATATGCATGTGTTATAAAATGAGATGATCGTGCTCATAATTTGTTGGTGCTACCTCTCTATGGCGAGTACAGTACCACACAATTAGAATTTTATAGTTTTGGTCAGAAAGTACAAGACTAACTTTGCAAACCAAGCATTTCTTGGGTAGTTAGTGGAGGGGTGTTTTCCACCCGAGAACAAAACACTAGGTTTGATGTATTGGGCGGCTCGCCAAGTTGGGTAGCTTCTAGTGGTGAGGAGATATCCATGTACATCCGCAACTTCAGTGTTCATGTTGTGTGAGTGCAATAATGCATGCTCGTAGTGGGTGTGGGTATGTGTTTGTATGTCGGAGGCACTGAATGGTGTGAGCATATATCTATTGGTCATTGTGTTTCTAATAAAATTAGAAAACTGTGTAATGTGTGTTTGAGACTCGTCCCTATACTAGCCAAATGCCCACTAACCAGCAATTAACCAGGTCCATGGCGGTGTTATATGGTACAAAATCTATGCAAAAAAAAAGTTTTCATTAGTACATAGGAGTATGTAATAAACCATAGACAAAATCAACTCGCCAGCCCAGCTATGAAATATAAAATAATGTACATCAGGACGATAATTGTTGGACTTGACGATGACATTTACTGTAGTATGTAACGTGCCCAATATCCAGTTATTCTACATACTCCTAGTACTGGAATCTGACCTAGAATCCAGGAGAACAGAACAGTGCATAGCTACTACAGAACAGAACATATATATGAATCGAAGGAATATATATTGACACGGAAAAGTAGGCAATGTAATGATCAGGCAGGTCAGACTTAAAAAAAAACTGGCGAATAAGGTCAGACTTAAATTTTATCATCCAGTGTACTAATTACATGCGCTGTTTAGGCGAACCTAAAACAATTGGAAGGCAGCTAGCCCGGACGGGCGGGACAAGAACTCGGTTAACAAATTAAAGCATCTTCTAGTGAATGCCTAAGCAACTAGTGAGGAAATTAATTGAGGAGGACGGATTAATTAGTTCGGAAATAAAATTGACGGGCCACAAATTGGGAATGTTACACTGGTTAAGCAAACAAGAAGTGTAAGCAACGTGACTAAAATAGAGTGGACGGCTTCATACGAGAGACAAGGCTCAGTTGAGATATATACATGGATCTATATGAATATGTGGATGAAATCACCCTGAAACTTAATTATATGAAGCATCGAAATAGAGTGGAAGGCTTCATACGAGAGACGAGGCTCAGTTGAAAACTAAGCTAGAAGAGGATGGACTTACAGTTTTCACATATGCTCCTGATCGGCCATGGCTCGAGCTGCTGCATGCCTCCTCTCCAACGGAACTTGAACTCGGCCCAACCGGATCTGGATTGAGCACAGATGTGGAAAGAATGTTGTTTCGTTGTGTGTATGTGCAGTGGCAGTGTGAGTGAGGTTTTGAGAAATGTGGCCTGTGGGGATTGGGAAGGAAGGAAGGCTGCCGTCGCCATTTCTATCTGTCTTTTGTCTTTGTCAGGGTGCAGAGGAGAAAGAACAGGAGAGAGAGACGAAGAAGAAGCATGGAGAGAGAGGGATGTGGAATATGCAGTGTGATGTGTATGGTTGAGGAGGACACTGCAGGCAAACAGTACTACGACTTGTACCGGCCAAAGACTTTCCGGCCCAGTCTTGTCCATTCTGGTCTATAGAGAATTTAATCAACCCAACCCAATCCATATTTCTCTCACTCTCGCATGCGTGTATGTGCATCCATGTCGCTGCATCAAGTATATTTATTTGTTCTTGCGCCATATATAAATCATGTACTAATATTCCAAGAAATTAAACGTGCTAGCTACTTACTAGAAGAACGCATGAGGGCCTGAGGGGGCTGCTCATCCCTATTGCTGAACAAGACCTGCAGACAAGTGCAAGCTAGAACTGAAAGAATCCAAAGTAGAACAAGCTAGCTAGTATCTGCAGATTCAACATCAGATTTTCTCTCTCTCTCTCTTTCGAGCAAACAGTTTGGCGCAGCCAAAACACAGTGACAAAGTAGTACTACTTCCTTTTGAATTCTTTAAGCTAGCTAGCCATGGATGTGAAGGGGTACGGAGGATGATGACCACACTAGCTAAGCTGGCGGCCAAGTGTGGAGGGGGGCCTGCTGGCGTGCTGCTTGCTGCCTGCTTTGCCGGGTGCCACGTGTCAGTCGTACTCCCTCTTTTCGTGTGGGTCCTGACCCCCTTGTCCTACTCTCTTGCATTCTTTTTTTCTTCCTTATTTTTTTTGCCAGCGAAGAAAAACATAATATCTATGTTGTATCTCCAGAAAAAATTATGCTGAAATAATATTACAAGAAAAATGCATTGCTCAGTAATAGTATTGGCCAATTAGAATGCGTGGCTAATTGGTGGTCACTCTCTAGGATGATCAAACAAAGCTGCCAAGAAAATAAGCATGTTGTTTCGGCTAAATTATAGAACATACAACATAATACTTTCAGCTTCTCAAATAAATTAAAAAATTGCTTTTCCACTTGTTGGAATGGATTATTCTCCAGGAAGAAAATATAGAGAAATGTTGCAGTTGGTCTCTAGTTTTCATCGCAAGGTGTTGAGTGAAGTGTTTGGACGCAAACATGGCTGGGAACGTGGAGCAAGAATCTGTGATGGTTGATACTTGTCTGTTAAGGTTCAATTATGTCATCGCACAAATACTTCCTCTCTAGCTCGACCCTAGGATGGCCTCATGTGAGGCGACCGGGAGGGAACCCTAACTCCCTCCTGCTGCCGACCCATACCCTCCCCCTCCTACCTCGTCGGCACCACAGAGCGCGGCCGGGCAAAACCTTGTTGCTGGCAGCAACGGGGTTTCCCTTTTTCCTCTCACCCCAGGTGATGGCGCGAGCATGCGCCTCGGGTTGGAGTGTGGCGTGGCCACCGGACGCCACTACGCCACAACTTTTGACGATGGCGCCAGAGACGGCGGGGTGGTGCGGTGCACCTGCACATGAATCGTCTTCGGCAGGATGCGGTGGTCGGGTGGTGCTCGATTGCGGTTACCGACGGGGGTGACCTCCCGCGGCAGATCCAGATGCCCTTGGCGGCACAACTATGTTTGCGGTGGTTGGTGATTCCCCTATGAGGTCTCATTGACAGGACAATAAAGACAGGGTGTTATCTTCCTGTTGCCAGAGCTTGCCGGCATGGTCGCTCTGATGTATGTGTTGCTGGAAGGAGTTTTGATGTGGCAGATCTAGGTGAAAATACTAGGTTTTGGCCTTTCGCCGGAGCCACTGATGGTGACGTCTTGTGACTTCTTGAAGGGCATCATTTTGGTAAACGTCCTAGGTCTTTTGGCAGCCCTTCGGGGGAAACGCTGGATCCTTGGATCAGAGGATGGCGACGCTTCTACGTTGTTCCCATTTGGTGGTATCAATCTCGGAGGAGTGCATCGATGTGAGGGATCAATGGATGGTTTATTCGAGGAGAAATGTATTTTCTAGTGCATTGACAATGGCGAGTCTCGAAAGCATGGTGCAGTGGGGTCTCGACGACATTTGTGTGATGTTCGACATGTGCAGGGTGAGGATGTTGTCTAGCTCATGGTGGCATCGACGGTAGGAACATGAAGATTATGCAGATTTCTATCCCGAAGATTGCTTGGCGGTCCGATGGCAGTGACAACTTCTATAGCATGTGCATGAGGTGCTCGCTAAGAGTCTACTAAACCGTATGAACATTCCCGTTTCTCTTAGTCGGTTACTCAAGGTATGCGATGTTCCCGGTTCCTAGTTGATGAGATTTTTGCATTGTTTTCCAGGTAATAAGGCCATGTTGACATGATCTTCACTCGTTGCCAGGCATGTAGGTGTTGTGTGGTGGCTGTGGGTATTTTACTGTATAATCTTTGTTAGACCTTTGTTGAGTAAGTAACTAAAAAAAGATGTGTGCATCTTTCCGATGAAGAGGCCTAGGGTACTCCATTTCGAAAAAAGGCTCGACCCCGGGATGTAGAAAAGAGGAAAAACTTCATTACTTTATGTTGTCTTTTGTTCTTTGTCTAATCCTTTTTGGATACGTAATTTAGCTTAAAGTCTTCGCTTTATAGTAGTTTAAAAAGGTTGAAGATGCATCATCTTGTATGATTTGTAATAGCTAGTTCTAAGGCTTTTAGTGTTACAATTGGAGGTCATATGGTCCCTTCTATATAAAAAAGATTGAAAAGGTTTTGTTGGTTCCTAGTTGATTGAGAATTAAGTAGCCTAGTGAAGTATTAAACCGTTGGATTGCAGTGTGATTCGTGTTGGACTTGGAGTTGCACATGGGTTGCAAGTAGGATTTTCCCGGTTACACATGGATTGCAACTAAAATTCAACTAAGAGGACGACGTCGTCCAGATGAAAATTTGGTTAATTCTAAGTTGATGGAGCTTGTTGCTCTAACTAAAAACATCTTTCATAAAAAATATCGCTCTTCCTCTAAATTAATAGGGACATTCAACTATTGACTATTCAAATACTCAACTGATTGTTTTAGTATTTCAAATAAATTTCATAGAAAACAAACTAATTTGGAGATGATTTCGACAAATTGAAGCCATCTACATGCTTTTGTAAGAACATACACATATGTTAAAAATAGCAATCATTAATTTCCATGGAAAATCAAGAAATAAATCTCGGACCTAGCTTCCCCCATCCATTCCTTACCTCTTAGGTGTCCGATAGTACACTCATGGTTGTGATGGTTGTTGAGTTGCTGATAATGGAGACTAGAGGGGGAGAGGTGTGGGTCCAGGCATAACACTTCAAAGTGGGGAGAGTATAGATGTGTGATTGCGTCTTGGGCATGTAACACCTGAGAACGGTGCCACCAAATGCAAGCCCTACCTAAGAAGCTATTAGACCTGCATGGAGACAATGAGGAATTACATGGGAAAAAATATATGATGCGATTTAAGACACAAGAAAGCCACATAAATCGTGTCCATGAGTGGAAGCTTCTCGTTAAAAATGTGGTGTGGACATGATTAACACACAAGGAGATTCTTCTTAATATGATTGTCGCATTTAACTTTTGCCAGAAGGTACTAGAACTGCATGGAGACAATGAGGCATTACACGGGAAAAATAAATAGGATGTGTTGTAAGTCACATGAGAGACACATAAATCGTGTCCATGAGTGGAAGCCAGTCGTTAGAAACGTGGTGTGGACATGGTCGACACACAAAGAGCTTCTTCTAAATAAATATGATTGTCGCATATAACTTTTGCATAATGATTTTATACCGTGTGAGAAATAATCACTTCTAGAGAATGCTTAGTGGTGGTGTGGATAAAATCCTACGAGTAGTGTGTTGGCATGCCCGTGGCATGCTACTGCCGGTATATGTTGCTAGTGGTATGCTAGACTCACGCCACTAGTAATAGACATACTACTGCGTGTGTTCTGCACCACTAGTAATAGAAATACGTGTGGCATTCAACTGTAGGGACACACCACTAAAGCAATTTTAAAAATTAACAAAAAAAAGTAGCAACACTAGTATGATACAAAAGGAACATTAATAGCATATAACATGTTCATCAACTAACACAGTATGACTAATACCACATAACATGTCCATCAACTAACGTAGTACTAACTAGTGGCATCCTCTGGCTAGTTGTTGTAACACAAAATGATGTTGTCATCTTCTGTAAGGTCGACGTTGTCATCAGAAGAATCCGAGTCATCGCAGTACTTGTAAAAACACCAAGATGTCATGATCACCATGGTCGGGATAGAACAAGCACATCCTTCCAACTTCCATCATGTAGCATCTGGAAGGTCTCTCCAGTGAGGGCAACTGAAATAGGTTTTTTATGCCTCCTTCGTGAATATAACCCTGAAGACCCTGCTCATTGTCATTTGGACCAAGTTGACCTGAAATTAGACGTGGTCCTCAATGTCGACATTGACATGGTCTAGAAGTTATGCCTTGCCCCGGAGGAGATGATCTGAGCAAAATTAAACGAAAACAACAAGTAGACTTATCTTGGGCGCAACTACGAATAACTATGTCACAACATGTGGATCGTAGTACATTAGAAAGTACTAGGAAGATCTATGGTAAACTTACTATACTTGCACTTGGCGCAACCACAATTGGCGCGCACATGATCTATTTGCTACATTCATGTTAACAAATTAAACGAATATCATGATCAAAACTAAAGAAAACACATTATTTAGACTCTATTAGTTCACTGCATAGTTTAGACACCTAGTAGTTAATTGCATAATTTAGAAACTCTTGTACAATCAATTGCATAATGAACATAAAACATACAAAATTAAACTCTAGTATGATCCGTTGCGTATTAAACATAAAACATCGTAAAATGAAATTCTAGTGTGATGAGTTGCATATTAAACATAAAACATTCTAAAATTTAGAAACTATATCTTGAACACATCTAGGTATAGTTCCCTCCCCATCTGGCTAGCCCTTCTTATTGTCGTTGTCCATGTTTACAAGGTTGTCACAGTCTATGTTGTTGTCATCGCAAGAGAACCGGTCATCATCATCCTTGCACACCATGGAAGTCGAACTCCGCGTCATTGCACTCCAGTACACCTGGCTTCTTCTTGACTGTATGAGGCACCAAGGAGTCAAAGAAATGCACCTCAACCTAGAAGTGACCCTTCTCGTTGATGGTAATAGAACTACACTTGTTTACAAACTCGTTGGGACTCCAAGCGCAAAGTGATGCAACAAGCGTAATTTTCCCCACAAAGGTGACTCAAAGGTTCATTTCTAACCCTCGGGGAAAAAGTGGATCTACCTCCTTATGCTCTTTAAGAAACCTGCAAATGCAAAGAAATAGTGTTGTGTCCCCAACTCCATTGGAGTGTTTGTCAGGAATACTGGTATGTAAGTAATATAAAACAAAAGATAAAAGGGATTTCTATTTCCATGCCCTCGAGTCCTTAGTTGTGCTCAGTTTTTCCTAGCCGCTTAGTTTTTTCTCAGTTTTCCCCAAGCCATTATCTGAAACCCTCACAAGGAGCTCGGACGGGAGGAATCCCGTTAAGTTGACTGTTAATGGGGCCGCTGTTGGTGACCCGCAGTGGACACGTCTCCACTTATCCAGATTATCGTGGGACCCACAACTTGTCCACGCTAGCGCGCCGGACCCACAGCTTACCCAGGTGACCGTTGCAAAATGGGAGCCCGGGCCAGCCTCGCGCCCGTGCCCGTGCCATTGCTTCCCCTTTCTTTTCCCGCTCCCCATTGTTCTTCTTCTCCGCCAGCGGCAGCCCTTCTCCGGCAGGTGGGTGATGTCTAGTTTCTCTTCGACCTCCCGTTCTTCGTGGCCGCAGTATGGACCCGTGCCTTTGACAAGATGGCCTGACTGTCCATGCCAGGAGCCTCTGAAGCGCTCGATCTGTAAGACAGACGACAACGGCAACCGTGGACGTGAGTTCCTTGCATGTGAGAGCTTGCCATATAGAGAGGGGGATAAGGTTAGATATCGCTCCAATTTCTCTGTTTTCTCTCGATTTTCTTGTTATTCCTTGAATTTGGGATTTCGGGTTCACGTTGTTGTTTTCAGATCCTGAAGAAATGCAGGCATTTCGAGTGGATCGATGTTTACGTTCAGAGCCTTCAATTGCAGGAATCAATTGCCGCTATTGGGGAGCGGGAGGGGAGGGGACTTGCTGTAGAGAATGCAGCGGAGAGAGGAGCCATTCCGATTATGCCTAATGCTCCCAATGCAGAACTGGTGGAAGTGAAGGGAGAACTGAAGAAAATGAACAAGCAGTTAAGGCAGCTGATCGAGTTGAAGAAGCAAGCTAATCTGATGGTTGGTTGTTTTTTGTTGTATAATTGCGATCGAATTCGTATCATTGCTCATCAGGCGCTAGAAGTTGTTACAAGGGATCCCTTGTTACAAATCCATTATTCAGTTACATGTACTTGTAGTTGTTTTCAAAGTTAGTGTGTGCATTCACCGAAATTACCAAAAAAATAAAAATACGTGTTAGGGAATATAGGAATGCTAAAGATAGTTGATAATTGTTAGAGGGTGACAAATCATGCATTCACCGAAATCCCACAAATATGTATGTCTCGTGTTTATACTAAAATTATACCACTTTTGGGACGTTTCAAATAACCAAAAATATATTCCCTAAAAGAAAAGGAATGCTAAAGATAGTTGATAATTGTTAGAGGGGTGACAAATAATGCATTCACCGAAATCCCACAAATATGTATGCCTCATGTGTTTATACCAAAAGGGCTCCCATACCAAAATTATACCACTTTTGGGACGTTCGAAATTACCAAAAATATATTCCCCTAAAAGAAAAGGAATGCTAAAGATAGTTGATAATTGTTAGAGGGGTGATAAATAATCCATTTACCGAAATCCCACAAATATGCCAAATATGTATGCCTCATGTTTATACCAAAATTATACCACTTTTGGGCCATTTCAAATTACCAAAACTATATTCCCTAAAAGAAAAGGAATGCTAAAGATAGTTGATAATTGTTAGAGGGGTGAGAAATAATGCATTCACCGAAATCCCACAAATATGCCCAATATGTATGCCTCATGTTTATACCAAAATTATACCACTTTTGGGCCGTTTCAAATTACCAAAACTATATTCCCTAAAAGAAATGGAATGCTAAAGATAGTTGATAATTATTAGAGGGGTGACAAATCATGCATTCGCTGAAATCCCACAAATATGCGAAATATGTATGCCTCATGTTTATATACCAAAATTATACCACTTTTGGGCCGTTTCAAATTACCAAAACTATATTCCCTAAAAGAAAAGATGCTAAAGATAGTTGATAATTGTTAGAGGGGTGATAAATAATCAATTCACCGAAATCCCACAAATATGTATGCCTCGTGTTTATACCAAAATTATACTACTTTTGGGACGTTTCAAATAACCAAAACTATATCCCAAACTATATTCCCTAAAAGAAAAGTAATGCCTAAAAGAGTTTATAATTTTAGCGCGTGAAAAATAATACAGAAAACCAAACTTGCTTAATCCAGTGGCAAACTGGGTATTTATAGCATACATAGAGGGTGGAAGCTAGATACCGATAGAGAGAGAGGGTGGTGGCCCCGATCAGAGAGAGAAAGGGGTTATCCTGCCCGTTAGATCATACGATCAACGGTCGGCGGGCACGATCCGCGTGCCAATGGCTAGACCAATCAGGGCAAGGTTGGGCGTCCCCTGTGAGAATTTGTGAAGGGAGAGGGCAAAACTGAGTAGTATCAAGAAACCAAGGGCACGTTAGTAGTAAACAGACTAAGGGATTCAAATATGAGATTTAAAAAATGGAAAATGCGTGTTTTGTACAATGAAACCCATCTTGGCCTACCTCAAACTATTTTCAATACAAATATACATGAGTGTGAAAATTGTGGCCTCATTCAGACAAAGTATGTTTTGGGGAAAGCTGTTTTGGGAAGGGCTTATTGTGGAAAGCCATGCACCTTCATAGCTACTAGGTGATTTGAGAAGTGGAAATTTGAGGTAAAACTTGATTTATATATGATTGTTATGGTTCCCAAACGTGGCAGGTCGCGTAAGAAGACTCCATGAGTAAGTGCCACTATGGTTTTATCTTTTTGGAATTTTTTGCGCATGAAATGACTCAATTAGATAGCTTAATCCCATTTGTTGACTCTCTGTTGACCAGCAACTTGAGGGTAAAACTGAGTATATTGCACTAGCCAGTATCAGCACTCAAGGGGAAAACTGAGCACACAAAAAATGCTAGTATAAGACTCGAGGGTATACCTGAGTATATATCTAAATTTCGAGGGTTAGACTCCAGGACGCGTGTTGCAGTGCAGAAGTGGAAGACGTGCAATTCTTTACGCGTAGGACGCGGGTCGCGGTGCAGAAGTTGAAGACGTGCAATCGTGGATGCGTGTCGTGGTGCAGAAGTTGAAGACGTGCAGACGTGCAACCGTGCGCGCGTAGGACGCGGGTCGCATTTAGGACCCTCGCCTTTATAGATTCCTCTCCATGTTCGCCTCCTCGCACTATCTCACTGTCACTCTCACTCCCTCATGCAACGCTGCCTCTCACGTCTCATCATCTTCTCCAAAGCAAAAAACCCTCTCCCTCTCCTCTGCCGCGATGGACAAGGAGAATGCGAATTCGTCTTCCATCCTCGACACCGTCCCCTCTAAGCACGGCGCCTCCCTCTTCGACGTTGTCCCCTCTACGGCCGTCGCCGCCTTCGGTGCATTGGCGGCTCCCGCCGGTGCATCAGAGGCTGCCACCGGTGGCGGTCAGATCCCGCTGGAATAGGACCCCTACGAGGAGGTGTCGTACGACTGTCCGGCGAACCCCTACGACACTTGCATGGAAGACCCTTGGAACGAGGTAACTATGGTTTACTCCCTTGTTGTTCCCCTTCCCTTCCTTTTTCAACCCTATTTTTGCTGGTTCCCTATTAACTATTAGTGTCGATCTTTAGGTAGGATGAGTATTGGGTTAATATTTGCGCCGATTTTATTCCATTTTGATTTGATCCCTTCTTGATTTATGCAAGTAATCATGGGATCTCAATTAGTTACGATTTGGGGTTCGACCGTTCGGTTAATTTATGCAAGTAATCATGTGATCTCAATCAGTTAAGATTTGGGGTTCGGCCGTTCAGTTAATTTATTCAGATCTGGAATTTATTTCTTTGCCTCTGATGAATCATTGGGCACAAACTTGTACAGGGCGGGTTCAGTGAACCATTGCTGTGTACAAATCTGTTGTGCATGAGCTTTGGTTCGCTAACCCCGTCCCTGTAGATATATAATCGTGTTCAATCTAACTGAGTATGCCTCTGTTTTTCCTAACTTTGTTATGTTGCAACTCATTCACTTATACTTTTCGTTTGATATGGACCAGGTGTCTGGCAGCAACATCGGCAGCGACGAGGAGGAACAGCACACCAAGGCTCGGCAGGTGCTGCGGAGGCTGCAGGTTGGCCAGTTCGCCTCATACTTCGCCAAAGGTGTCTACAAGTGCCCCTTCTGCACTAGGAGACCCGGTGGCACCGACTTCAACTGCCTCCTCATGCATGCCGAGGACATCGGAAGGACCTTCCCCAAGGCTGGCGCGACGGTGAACGTCTACTCCTTCCGTGCCAAGCACAAGGCGCTTGGCATTCACCTCCGCAACTTCCAGCGGGTGGAGATCGCCGCTGGGCGCATGCCTCCGATCAAGCCCAAGGTGCCCAAGATCAAGGGATAGGGGAGCAAGAACTGGAGGAGGAGCCAGATGGAGTAGGCGGAGTCCAGTACGTGTGCTGCTGCTGCAAAGAAGCTTTTTATTTTGTTGTTGTTAATATGTTGGTGTTGTGGAGAACCTAAGAACCTTATTTTGGCTGCTGTATGCAGCTTATTATCTACCTATTATCTATCCATATTCTACTATACTTGATTGTTAGATGTTTTTAGAGTGGACTGCATTCAAACTAAAAAGAGTGAACCTACACACTAAAACCTAGACTAGATACAAACTAAAGTAGATGAATTAAAGAAAAAAACCAAAACATCTTGTATACATGCACGGAGGGAGTACATATGAACCAAGATTGGTGAGGTCATTAATATGGACCAGAGGGAGTACTAGATTTGCTGCCATATTGAGCAAAAAACGAGGGCCAAAAGACACAAATAATTGAAGAAAGGCAGAAATGGAAACTTCTCTAGATTTGATAATAATTTGGTGAAAAAAAGACAGAGAGAAAGAGGGGAAAACGTGCTCCTAAAAAGGGATGCCAATTTGGGCCGAGAGAGACAAAACCCATCTCCTGCTCACGTACAACCAAACGCAGTCTCGTCCTGTCCCACGCGGTCCCTTTCTACCAGCCCCATGTGACGCGGCCCCACATGACGCGGTCCCACACGTCAGCACGGAACGGTCAACTAAACGGGAATCCGACCGTCCGAGCTCCTTCTGCGGGTTTCAGACAAGGTCTTGGGGAAAACTGAGGAAAACTAAGGAGCTGGGGAAAACTGAGTACAACTAAGGAACCAAGGGCACGAAAATAGAAAGCCCAAGATAAAAGGTAAATATGAAGGGAATAGTATTTTTTGAATTTTCAGAATTAAATAGTTCTTAAAATAAAAGATCATGCAAATTAAAGCAAAAGTTGTTTCTTATGGATTAAAAGGGCTGGGGTTCGTGTTTTCACTTGACATATCTCTCATAATCATAGTGGCACGAATATAGCTTCAAATAACAAGTTACAAGTGATAGAATATTTGATGAAATCATTGATACACATTCATATGTGCATCACGTCCTAGCATAGATATGATGCAACACATCTCACTAATACTCCCTTAGTTATGAAAACTCCTTCAACCAGTTTATAAAATAGTAGAGTACTTCCTTAAGAACATTGACATGATGTTTATAAGAATATACTATCTTGAGCAAACAAGCCGCTAGGTTTTGTCCCTAGATGAACAATAGCATCAAGCACATAAATATCAATTAAATCTCATAAATCATCTCATAAAAAAAGATCCACCACCAAGATAATACATATATGACCACAATCATGTAGGAATCTCATGTGGCTCTTATTAGTGGAGTAAATAGAGAGATATGATACGAGATACTTCCACAAATGAATAGTTTGAGGGCAGACTACTCCGTGTTAATCATGGCGATAATGGTGATGAGTTGATGGAGGTGGAGGGGCAACTCCAGATGTGTGTTTTCCCCTCCAATTTCCACAGGTCTATCTTTGTTTAAGTGTTTTTGTTTTTCGCGGAATCATAATCATGGCTTTGTGATATCAAACATATATATAGCCAGGTTTAGGTCAAGACAACTTCATGGGCATCAAGAACGAGGTTATTGGAGCCACCAGGCGTCGTGGGCCCCCATGACGCAACCTAGGGTGGTGGCCACGCCATGGGCCCCACCAGCTGACCCATTAAGCTCTAGCTCAACTTCTTTTATCTCTCTCCATGGTATTTCCCGAAAAACTGACATGGAAAAAATTGTGGTCTATTTGACATCCGAAAGGTCCTTGGAACTCAAAAATATGTAAATTAGGGTTTTAGTTCTACGGAATTAGAAACAAATAAAAGAGGGGTTCATGCAAAATCCCCGAAATCAATGTAAAGCATGTTGGAAATCTCATATATCATGCAATTATAAATGAATATCATATAAAAACACCAAAGTTCATGGATACATTTTACATGTGTTAACATCCCAAGCTTAAGTTATGCTCATCCTCGAGCATAAAGGTGATAAAACAACATGGACTTTGGAGTTTGTTATCATTAGTTGCATAGTTTGAAATATTATTTCTTCTCAAGGTGTAAGCAAGTATTAAGAATAGATAGCAATTAAACAAGCGAAACATGAAGTAGTAGTTCACAAAAGACATTAAGATCATAAAAACACTAGTAGGATAAGTCCTATAGCATAACTGGTACAATTTATTTGGTGCACCATTGGTACAAGGCTACTGCCGGTGTACCAGAAATATGGTATGACAGGGGTAAGTTGTGGCCGGGTTGGTGCAACCACATACCTGAAAGGACATGGATGCCGCCTAGAGGGGGTTAATAGGCAGTTTATAATTTACGATTAAGGCTTGAACAAAATGCGGAAAACTATAATTCAATTTGTCAAGCATAAAATTTATATAACTATGGTTCACCTATGTGCACCAACAACTTATGCTAAGAAAAACAAGCAACTATGTGATAGAAAGATATATAATTCAAGCTCGAAGGCTATCACAAAGTAAAGTGCATAAGTAAAGAGCTCGGGTACAGGAATTACGGGGGTGGTGTGGAGACTACGATGTATCCCAAAGTTCACACTCTTGCGAGTACTACTCTTCGTTGGAGCGGTGTGGAGGCACAAAGGCCCCCCAAATGCCACGAAGGCCTCACTGTATTCTTCTCGAGCCTTCCCACCAAAAGGGAAGTCCTCGGTACACTATGGAACCTTGAGGGTGGTCACCGAACCCGCACAAAGCTTGGGCAAATCTCCACAACTTAATTGGAGGCTCCCGAGAAATTGCTACAAAGGCCTCACACTTTTGGAATCTCCACAACTTAATTGGAGGCCCCAAGAACACCACAAAGACCACTAAGCCTTCTAGGGTCCAATAACCAAGAGGAACAAGCTCTGGAACAAGCTCCTGAAGCGAATATCTCATGAACTTTAACCTCCATGTATCACACGGTGAAGACAAACCAATGCACCAAATGCAATGGCTAGAACACCGCAAAGATGCTCAAATCCTTCTCTCTCAAATTCCAACAAAGCCAAAAAAAATTATTGGGGGAATAAGAGAGGAAGAACAAGTAGGAGGAGGAACACCAAATTTCTTCAAGATCTAGATCTAGTGGATTCCCCTCCTGATGGCTCCCAAGTGCAGGAGATCAATTGTAGTACTTATCAAAATAGAAAGATTGCTGAACACTTGAGGATCTAAAGGTATTGGTTAGCAGAAATAACAAGAAAGCAGCAATAGTAATGTAATGGTTTTGGTGTTTTGGGTATATAGTTTGCAATAAAAATAAAGTATGGAAAGTAAATAGCAAATAAGTAAATGCTCTCGATGAGAGAGCGTGGAGTAACCTTAATCGATGGGGAAGTAGTCAATAGGAAGTCCAATCCTCTATGCAGCAAGAGGACAAGGTCCAGTGTGTGTGCTTATATGAGACTAAAGTTCCCGAGGGCGGCATGGATACACTAGCATCTGAGTTCTAAACAACATGGTAAGTATCCTATCAAGCTTTATTCAATTAGGGGCGGAGCCTTAGTTAGGGGCAGCCATAAGCATGTGCAAATACACCCCTTATGATGGGTCTTAGAGCCATTTTCATGTGCAAGTATTGTAATCTTTAAGACATAAATGTTCCATCATAGCCATAAGATTTAGGGTCCCCGACATAAACCCCTCTAATGCAAACCATAGTGTCAGAAGACGGTTTCTGTCATTCCGACCCCTCCAACACTAATGCATTACATCAAAGTGCAGCCCTATGAGCCCATATGGGTGAAGTAACATGCAGTCAACGTTCGCATAAAACTATCATAGAATAACATAAAAGATAGAAAACTTGACTAAATACTCATTGCACATCATATGGAATCATAGCCAGATCATCATATGCCCTCAGGAACGTGGGAAATTACTCACAAGTGTCAAACATGATATGGACCAGAGGCATAATTGTTCCAACACAATCTGAATATATAATATTCCCACCAAAAGACAAAGTACCAATCACGAACATGCAATAGCACTGAAAACAATATCCGGGGTTCAATTCAACACAAACTATGAGGGGCATGACGTCGTTCTTGTAGATGGAGATGGTGGTGATGATGGTATGATTTGTTACAAACGTATCTATAATTTTTGATGATCCATGCTTGTTTTACACCAATTTATGTATGTTTTTCACTTCGTTGCACTTTTATACATTTTCTGGCACTAACCCATTAACAAGATGCCATAGTGCTAGTTCCCTATTTTCTGTTGTTTTGTATTTTAGAAAAGTTGACAGGAAATATTCTCGGAATTAGATGAAACAAAAGCCAAAGTCAATATTTTACCGTAACAAAGACAGAGTCCAGAGGGGGGGGGGCGCGAAGAGGCGCCACAGGGCGGCCAGACCACCCCATGGCGCGGCCAAGGGTGGGCCCGCGCCAAGGGGTGGTGTGGGGCCCCCAGGCGGCCACCGAACTCACCCTTCCGCCTAGTTATTCACGATCTCGGGAAAAACCTAAATACCCAAGCCTCCATCCATGAAAAGTTCTTTCGCGGCGGCCATCGCAGACCGTAGCTCGGGAGGGTTCTGCTCTTCCCGGCACCCTGCCGGAGGGGGAGATCATCACCGGAGGCCTCTACATCGCCATGCATGCCTCCGAAGTGATGCGTGAGTAGTTCATGTTTGGACTATGGGTACATATCAGTAGCTAGATGGTTGTCTTCTCCTATTTGTGCCTCGTGTTTAGATTTTGTGAGCTCCCTGACATGATCAAGATCATCCTAATGTAATGCTACATGTTGTGTTTGGTGGGATCTGATGATTATTGAATACTATGTTGAGATCGATTATATATACTTTTCACATGCTATTTTTGATCTTGCATGCTCTCTGTTGCTAGTAGATACTCTAGCCAAGTAAATGTTTGTGACTCCAAGAGGGAGTATTTATGCTCGATAGTAGGTTTGTGCCTCTAGTTTTCTAGAAGAGTGACAATAAATTCTAAGATTGTAGATGTGCTGTTGCTGCTAGGGAGAAAACAACAATGTTTTATCCAAGGGTAATTATATTATTTACTTTACGCACATTGCTTAATGCGATAATATGTTGCTTGCAACTTAATACTGGAAGAGGTTCGGACGATAACCGGAAGGTGGATTATTAGTCATAGACGCAATTGGATTATGGTCTATGTATTATGTTGTAATGCCCAAGCGAATCTCACAGTAATCATATTGTCATGTATGGTATTTATTCTGTCAATTGCTCAGCTGTAATTTGTTCACCCAGCATGTTATTTATCTTTACGGAGAGACACCTCTAGTGAAACGTGGAACCCGGTCCTTTCTTTTACACTGATAAATTCATCTACTGCAATCCTGTTCTGTTTACTATCTGCAAGCATTGTTCTCGTTAATTCCACTGCAAACATCTCTTTCCACTAGATACATTTAATCATTTGTGTTCAGCAAAACCGGTGAGATTGATAACCTCACTATAAGTTGGGGCAAAGTATTTTGGTTATGTTGTGTGCAAGTTCCACGTTCTTGCTCACGCCGGTAGTGCGCCCTGCCAATAGTCAGCTAGCAACACCTTCAGAAGTCACGTCTTTGTCCTACTTGTCGATTAAACCTTGGTTTCTTACTGAGGGAAAACTTGTTGCTGTGCTCATCATACCTTCCTCTTGGGGTTCCCCAACGGTGTGAAATCTACGCTATGTTGATACGTCTCCAACGTATCGATAATTTCTTGTGTTCCATGCCACATTATTGATGTTATCCACATGTTATATGCACACTTTATGTCATATTCGTGCATTTTCTGGAACTAACCTATTAACAAGATGCCGAGCGCTTCGTTTCTGCTGTTTTTGGTTTCAAATCCTAGTAACGAAATATTCTCGGAATCGGACGAAATCAACGCCCAAGTTCCTATTTTCATCGGAAGCATCCAGAACACCCGGAAGGACCGAGGGGACCCCGGGGGCCCACACCACACCCGGCGCGGCCAAGGGGGCGCCCCCTAGGGTGTGGGCCCCCTTCGACCTTCCGCGCGCCTCTCCGCCTATAAGAAGCCCCTGATCGAAAACCCTATACCGATTGACGAAACCACAGAAACCTTCCGAGCCGCCGCCATCGCGAAGCCAAGATCTGGGGACAGGATCTCTCCCACCACCTGCCGGAGCGGGAAGTGCCCCGAAGGCTTCTCCATCGACACCGCTGCCATCTCCACCGCCATCTTCATCACCGCTGCTGCTCCCATGAGGGGGAGTAGTTCTCCATCGAGGCTCGGGCTGTACCGGTAGCTATGTGGTTCATCTCTCTCTATGTGTTTCAATACAATAATCTCATGAGCTGCCTTACATGATTGAGATTCATATGATGATGCTTGTAATCTAGATGTCATTATGCTAGTCAAGTGAGTTTTACTTATGTGATCTCCGGAGACTCCTAGTCCCACGTGTGTAAAGGTGACAGTGTGTGCACCGTGTGGGTCTCTTAGGCTAGATTTCACAGAATACTTATTCACTGTTGAATGGTATAGTGAGGTGCTTATTTATATCTCTTTATGATTGCAATGTGTTTGTATCACAATTTATCTATGTGCTACTCTAGCAATGTGTTATTAAAGTAGTTCTATTCCTCCTGCACGTGTGTAAAGGTGACAGTGTGTGCACCGTGTTAGTACTTGGTTTATGCTATGATCATGATCTCTTGTAGATTATGGAGTTAACTATTGCTATGATAATATTGATGTGATCTATTCCTCCTACATATGCATGAAGGTGACAGTGTGCATGCTATGCTAGTACTTGGTTTAGTCTGTTGATCTATCTTACACTAAAGGTTACTTAAACATGAGCATTATTGTGGAGCTTGTTAACTCCGGCATTGAGGGTTCGTGTAATCCTACGCAATGTGTTCATCATCCAACAAAAGTGTAGAGTATGCATTTATCTGTTCGTTATGTGATCAATGTTGAGAGTGTCCACTAGTGAAAGTGTAATCCCTAGGCCTTGTCCCTAAATACGTGAGTTACTACGCTTGTTTATTGTTTTTATCATTATATTTGCTGCTAAGCGTTACTATCGCTACATTACTACCGCTTGTTTATCGTCCTGGCAAAGCACTTTGTGTCATTGCCGTTGCTACTACTTATTCATACCACCCGTATTTCACTATCTCTTCGCCGAACTAGTGCACCTATTGGGTGTGTTGGGGACACAAGAGACTTCTTGCTTTGTGGTTGCAGTGGTTGCATGAGAGGGATATCTTTGACCTCTTCCTCCTGAGTTCGATAAACCTTGGGTATCCACTTAAGGAAACTTGCTGCTGTTCTACAAACCTCTCTTGGAGCCCAACACTGTCTACAAGAATAGAAGCTCCCGTAGACATCAAGCACTTTTCGCGCCGTTGCCGGGGAGGAAAGGTAAAAAGGCACTCATACTACGGTCTCAGGTAAAGTATTTTTCTGGCGCCGTTGTGTGTGAGCTCAAAGCTATTTCCTTTAGATCCTTGTTGACTGCCAAAACCCACCGGCGGGCAGCGGCCTTGTCAACACTGTAGAGCCGGGGGGAGCCTAGAGCTGCGGCTGGCTGAGACCCTCCGAGCGACGGCCCGCAATGCTCTCCTGGTCACACGCGGCGTTGCGCAAGGGCGTGCACCCGACCTATACCGGTCAGAAGGTGATGAGGTTGCCTCGCTTAGTTTCAGGCATACATGTAAACGTTAAATACGAGCCTCGATCGGCTCTCGCCGTGAATCGGCTCAAAGAGCCGATCCACCCATGATCCGTACGGGGTGCACGAATACTTGGTGGTCCCGCTTGATCAAGATGAAGCTAATGAGATCTACGACGATTTAGGGTTTTCACCGCATAACCGGATCATCCTACTCCAGGTTGGGCCTTGCGGCCACGCACGGTGCTCGTAAGCCGATCCTAAACAAGGCCAAAACCAACATGAAGTTGATCCTAGGAACATCCCGTTTAGGACTTGCGAACGCCACCCTACGTGCCACTGGATCCTCCCCCCCATTGTAAGGCCAAACTATTGCAGATATAAACTAATCCTTGTAGAACAAGGAGCAATCGTAACGGATCAGATCTACTAATGATCAAGCGGGTGCCGCCCCCACACCTGAGATAGGCGTGAGGGCGGCTAGATATGCAAGGGTTGCACTACGTAAGCATGCTTAAACGAAGAACAATGCTAACCCTAACATATCTAATGATAACTACGTTGCTCGCCATCAAAAGCGCTTCAAAGAGCAACGCATGAACAACGTGGGCTTGTGCTGCCTAGATCGCAAGATGCGATCTAGGCAGCATGTCGCTTACCCGATAGAAACCCTCGAGACGAAGGAGTTGGCGCCGAGATTGGTTTGTTTTTGGGGTTGAACGTGAGTTGTTGTTTATTCCATAAACCCTAGGTACATATTTATAGTCCAGGGGACTTTCTAATGAGGGCGTGCACTAAACCGTGCACGAGTAAGATTCTATCTCTTATCTAAAATAATAAACTACTAAATAAAGATACACGGGCAATTCAGCCCAAAACCCTTCGTGCCAGGCCGCCTTAGAATTCTTCCACATGTAATCTTCCAAGCCCGGCCCACCTCTGGATTTGTCTAAAATCTGGTGATAACACATGCCCCCCTGGTTTTGGAAATAACATTTCCAAAATCATTATGCTTTCCCTTCGAAGGGTCATGTCGTAGCAGAGCAGAGCCGTTACAGCATCCGTCATCATTATGCCCTGTCTTCTCAGCTTCTCTAAAAATCCTGACAGCTTTAGCATCGATCCCTTGGAAGTTGTAATGGCATTAATCCTTCACCAGATTTCTCATTATTTTAACCGTGCCGACTGGTTAGCTCTCTTTATCCTCTATTCCATCCCAGCTATCGGCACCAAAAAAACCCTCTCCTCCTGTAGCGATGTCTTCCTCTTCCTCTTCCTTCTCAAAGCTCTTCCCCCAATCTTCGCCGAAGAAGAAGAACGAGGACAGCCTCCACCCCACAGTGAATCCCTTCTCCTCCGACAAGGAGGAGAAAGAAGGAGAAGCAGCGAAGGCCAAGGCCGCCAAGCTCCCGCCGCGGAAACGCCCCCGCATGTGGGCGGACAGCGAGGACGAAGACGATGACGAAGAGGAAGAGGAGGAGGATGACTCATCCTCCTCCATCGGGTATCCGCCGACCAAGCGCTTCCGCTCCTGGGCGGACAGCGAGGATGATGATGATGACGAGGAGGAAGAGGCTCCGGCCAAGGGCTGGGGCAGCAGCGACGAGGAGCTCCCGGGAGCAGCGCCGACGACGTCGACGGGGCGATGACGAGGACAGCGACGACTAGTAGTATAGGACTAGTAGTAGCAGTAGGCACCAGATCCCTCTTTGAGAGCCATCGGCTCTTTCTTGTAAAGCCGCTCCTTGGAATTAATGAAATTGTTCTTTCCATTCATCCTTTAATCGCTCCAATTTCATTCCCTCCGTTTGTCATGCTAAGACCGATAGCAACGCGTCGGACTTCTTTCCTTTCCTTGCGGCAACAGCACAGTCCAAGCCCTGTACTAGACGACGACTTTTCCTTCCCAGTTCCTCCCTGAGACGACCATGATGCAGCCGCAGCCGAGGTGACCCTAATCGGCTCTCAAAAACAGGGCATCTTCCAGGCTTGTTGCCCCCGAGTCTCAGCCAAGGTAAAGCAGAGCTGTATGGACCTAGGCTCGATCATGTCTGAGGGAGCTCCTTATGCCGAGCTAGCCGATTTAAATATACATCGGCTTCCCAAAACAGAGAGCCCTCAAGGTGAGCTGCCCCCCGAGTTTCTTCAGTTCCTGCCGGCCAAATAGGCTCCTTTCCTTTGATGGACCTGATGCAATCCATCCTTGACCTGATCCGCACGCCCATGCTGCTCCTGACATTGTCCTTGAAGAAATCTCCCTTGAGTCGATGGCCATGCATCGGCTTTCATGTCCTTAAGTCGATGCCTGTTGCATCGGCTGTGTTCGAAAATTTTCGAATTTTCATTTTTATTACGGCCGACCTGTGCATCGGCCCCCATATTCCAATACCCATCAACAAAAGATGAGATGCTTCTGTTGCATACCCTCGTATTTTCATATACCTGGGTGCCCCCCCGAGCCGATTCTGTCAAGAAAATTGATGGTATCGGCTCTGTTGGATAACATGTTGAACCCAGGCAGAAAGGTAGGTGAGGATAATTTTGGCCGATTGCTGGAATCGGCCTCCACGTTGCTTGCTCGTTGAAGGTTTTGTAAGTTCCCTTCGTAAATTTTTTGGGGCCGATCACAAGGATCAGCCTCTCCTGGTTTGCTCATTGGTTTGATCTTGCTACTTGGTCAGGCCGGACGAAACCAACCCAACCTCTGACTTGATGCGCTTGCTGTCGTCCACCTTGAGTGCTCCGTAGAGTCGTGGAGGGCTACGCTCTGTCGGCAAGACGAGTACCATGTTTGTGCCAGCCGATGTCTCATCATCGGCTTTCCTTTAGGGCGCCACTCCATTTTCCGTGGACGACCCTCTTCATCCAGGGTTCGCTGAACCTTTGCAGATCAGGCCGTGCCTTCCTTAGCGTATGCAGGTACAACCTTTCGGCTTCCTCCAGGCCGCGCAATCGCCGAACCCGCTTTTGGGAACGGCTGAGTCCGTCAGGGCACCACCTTGGCCGGTGGTACTGTCTTCTTCCACTTCTCCTCGTCTTCTGAATCCTCAAGATCTGCCCAACGAGGTGACTCAGCGTTCGCTTTGTGGCGGGAGAGGCCCTAGGCGCTCGAACACAGACACGTTGGCTGCTCCTTCTTTTTCTGATTGCATTCTGGGCAATTGCCGATTGTGGGTAATCGGCTCATTCCTGAATCCCAGCAGTGTCTGAAGAAGGGGCAGTCCCAATGCCTGGCGTTGTTCTCTTGCTCCCTTGATGCTTCCGTGGCATAGCGCTCGTGCTCCTCCTCATCGCGATTCTGCCGACGATGTCTTCTGGCTTCTCTAGCCAAACGATCTTCTCTATCATCGTAATTGGACCGTCGGCGTTGGTCATACTGACTAACATATTTGTTGAGGAGGTGATCAGAGAGGGGTCGCTGATATCTTATATTCTTCACCTCTCCCTCCGTGACATAGCGCTTGCCATCATGATGGAGCCGATCGCGTGGAGCGGCCTCCTCGTGTCCTTGCTATGAGAGCAGCTGCCCCATCTCCATCTTTGCCGAGTGGTTTCCAGGTCCTACCATGTTGATGCTGAACGAGGGACCTGGCTGGCAACCTTCAGGGTAGATGATTTCTACCATGTTAACGGCGGGGAAGGGTTGGGTGTCGACCTTCATGGCGTATTGGTTGAAAATTAGCCGCCCTTCTCTATCGCCGCTTGGATGTGCCGACGCCACACGTCGTTGGTGGCATGGGAAAGCGAGTTGTGGAATTTGCAGTACGGCTTTCCGTTTAGCTCTTTCGCCGTGGGGAACTTGAGACCTTCAGGATCGTCAACTGTTTCTCCTTGAGCAGGAGGTCGAAGATTTGTTCCTTCTTGGTTATGTCAAAATCAAATCCCCTGGGCGGCCCTGGTGGCTTTACCCATTTGCAGGCCACAGGGGTTCCCCCCTGAGTCCACTCAACCACTGCTATCTCTTGGCCTCCCGCAGGTACTTCATCCTCCTCCGTATCGACCATAACTACTGCACGCTTGAACTTGTCTTGGTACAGGTCGGGGTGGCGCTGTTCATATGCTGATAGTTTCTGAACCATGTGCGCAAGAGGGATAATCTGCTTGGGAGGCCATGTCCTTGAGCTGTGTTGCAAGGCCTGCCACTGCCAACTCGATCGTCCTTTTCAGTTATACGAACCGAATAACATCGGTTCCTAAGATTCCTGAAGCGCTGGATGTATTCTGTCACCGTTTCCCCGCGCTGACGTAGTTGTGCTAGATCGGCAATGCCGGACTTTCTGAATGGTATTGCATATGGAACTGCTCTTCCAATTGCTTCCAAGACCGATGGAGTTTGCGGCAAAGAGGTGTACCATCCAAAGCCGATCCCGTGAGGACTGTGAAAAGAGCCTCACGCGTAGCTGATCCGACACAAGCGGTCCTAGTTGAGCCAAATATCGGCTGATGTGCTCGATGGAGCTGGAGCCATCGATCCACCGAATTTGGAAGTCGTGAGCCGATACTTAGGTGGCAGCGGGATCATCTCGTAATCGTCGTGGTACGGCTTGGAATAGCTGATCGCCCTTCTTTCGGCATCATGCCGAACTGTCTCTCGCATGGGTACGATCTGATCCGCTGCTGGCCGTAGGAGTTGCACTCAAGATTCGCCGGGTGGCGTATTGGCCTGCCATGTTTGCTTTTCCAGCTGAGCCCCGCAGAGCTGGGCTCGGGAGTTTCGTCGGTGTGGCGTATTTAGTTAGCCACGTCTGCTCTGTCGCCGATGTTCCTCCTGTCTTCGCCGGAGTCCCCGATGTTGTGGCCTGGTTTGCGAGTGCCCAGTCACCACAATCCGGCACATACATGCACGCGTATCCATGAGGGATCTCCTTAGGCGCCTCCATTAAGAACTGGTAGTCACCGGGTCCCACCACCTCAGACGAGGAATGCCGGTGTAGTCGGCACTTCAGCAGGTGCTGCCAACGCAAATGGCAGCGGTGGACGGGACGGAATGGCAACTCTCCTTGATGAGTCCCGAGAGCTGGTCCTGACGGCGACCGGTGGCTCATGATCTCCGGATCACGCGCGAGCGACACGCTCCAAACGTTGACCAAGTTCTCGAGTGGCGGTGTAGCGAGTGAGCCACCGTAGTTGATCTCCGCCGCAGACCGGTGCGTTCCTCCGACGAGGTAGAGAGGTCTATCCCATCGAGTGCACCTTCGGTGAGAACCCCTTCCATCTGATGCCATGGAACGGGTTCTCTGAAAGAGCCGATGAGGTCGGCTTCGAGGGTAGCCTTGATCTCGTTGTATTGCTTCTTGAGGTCGTCAGGTCCTCGTAGGTGATCGGCGTGCCGTCCGCCATCTCGATGTAGATGGCGATGTGGTTGATGTAGACGATAGTCCCACCGGGCGTGCCAATGTGTTGACTGCCAAACCCCGGCGGGCAGCGGCCTTGTCAACACCGTAGAGCCGGGGGAGCCTAGAGCTGCGGCTGGCTGAGACCCCTCCGAGCGACGGCCCGCAATGCTCTCCTGTCACACGCGGCGTTGCGAAGTGCAAGGGCGTGCCACCGACCTATACCGGTCAGGAAGGTGATGAGGTTGCCTCGCTTAGTTTCCTGCATACATGTAAACGTTAAATACGAGCCTCGATCGGCTCTCAGTTATCCTGTGAATCGGCTCAAAGAGCCGATCCACCCATGATCCGTACGGGTGCACGAATACTTGGTGGTCCTGCTTGATCAAGATGAAGCTAATGAGATCTACGACGATTTAGGGTTTTCACCGCATAACCGGATCATCCTACTCCGTTGCCTTGCGGCCACGCACGGTGCTCGTAAGCCGATCCTAAACAAGGCTAAAACCAACATGAAGTTGATTCTAGGAACATCCCGTTTAGGACTTGCGAACGCCACCCTACGTGCCACTGGATCCTCCCCCCATTGTAAGGCCAAACTATTGCAGATATTAAACTAATCCTTGTAGAACAAGGAGCAATCGTAACGGATCAGATCTACTAAATAATGATCAAGCGGGGTGCCGCCCCCACACCTGAGATAGGCGTGAGGGCGGCTAGATATGCAAGGGTTGCACTACGTAAGCATGCTTAAACGAAGAACAATGCTAACCCTAACATATCTAATGATAACTACGTTGCTCGCCATCAAAAGCGCTTCAGACGAGCAACGCATGAACAACGCTTGTGCTGCCTAGATCGCAAGATGCGATCTAGGCAGCATGTCGCTTACCGATAGAAACCCTCGAGACGAAGGAGTTGGCGATGCGCCGAGATTGGTTTGTTTTTGGGGTTGAACGTGAGTTGTTGTTTATTCCATAAACCCTAGGTACATATTTATAGTCCAGGGGACTTTCTAATGAGGGCGTGCACTAAACCGTGCACGAGTAAGATTCTATCTCTTATCTAAAATAATAAACTACTAAATAAAGATACACGGGCAATTCAGCCCAAAACCCTTCGTGCCAGGCCGCCTTAGAATTCTTCCACATGTTATCTTCCAAGCCCGGCCCACCTCTGGATTTGTCTAAAATCTGGTGATAACAATCCTGCAATTGCATCTTGTTGTTTCTTGTTTACACTAGTTTGGCATAATGTACAAGAGTGAGCTTCTTATTCTATTTCCTGATTTAAAACATGGATTGTTCGATGCGAAAATTAAAAAACCTATGAAATCTTCTTTGCATGCTGGTAGTAATATTAGTATGAACGCTTTGAACACCATTGTTGACAATGATATAGAAAGTTCTAAGCTTGGGGAAGCTGGTTTTCATGATATTTTTAGTCCCCCAAGCATTGAGGAGAAAATTTTCTTTGATGATACTTTGCCTCCTATTTCTGATGATTATAATGATAGTGGTCTTTTGATGCCACTTACTGCTGAGAGTAAATTTTGTTGTGATTATACTATGCCTCCTACACTTGATGAGAATAATAATGATAGCTACTTTGTTGAATTTGCTCCCGCTATTACTAATAAAATTGATTATGCCTATGTGGAGAGTAATAATTTTATGCATGAGACTCATGATAAGAATGTTTCATTTGATATTTATATTGTTGAGTTTGCTCATGATGCTACTGAAAGTTATTATGAGAGAGGAAAATATGGTTGTAGAAATTTTCATGTTACTAAAACACCTCTCTATGTGCTGAAATTTTTGAAGCTATACTTGTTTTATCTTCCTATGCTTGTTACTTTGCTCTTCATGAACTTGTTTATTTACAAGATTCCTATGCATAGGAAGCATGTTAGACTTAAATGTGTTTTGAATTTGCCTCTTGATGCTCTCTTTTGCTTCAAATACTATTTCTTGCGAGTGCATCATTAAAACTGCTGAGCCCATCTTAATGGCTAAAAAGAAAGAACTTCTTGGGAGATAACCCATGTGTTATTTTGCTACAGTACTTTGTTTTATATTTGTGTCTTGGAAGTTGTTTACTACTGTAGCAACCTCTCCTTATCTTAGTTTTGTGTTTTGTTGTGCCAAGTAAAGTCTTTGATAGTAAAGTAAGTACTAGATTTGGATTACTGCGCAGTTCCAGATTTCTTTGCTGTCACGAATCTGAGCCCACTGCTCTGCAGGAAGCTCAGAAAATTATGCCAATTTACGAGCATGATCCTCAGATATGTACGCAACTTTCATTCAATTTGAGCATTTTCATTTGAGCAAGTCTGGTGGCCTAATAAAATCCATCTTTACGGACTGTTCTGTTTTGACAGATTCTGCCTTTTATTTCGCATTGCCTCTTTTGCTATGTTGGATGAATTTCTTTGATCCATTAATGTCCAGTAGCTTTATGCAATGTCCAGAAGTGTTAAGAATGATTGTGTCACCTCTGAACATGTTAATTTTTATTGTCCACTAACCCTCTAATGAGTTGTTTCGAGTTTGGTGTGGAGGAAGTTTTCAAGGGTCAAGAGAGGAGGATGATATACTACGATCAAGAAGAGTGAAAGCTCTAAGCTTGGGGATGCACCCGTGGTTCACCCCTGCATATATCAAGAAGACTCAAGCGTTTAAGCTTGGGGATGCCCAAGGCATCCCCTTCTTCATCGACAACATTATCGTGTTCCTCCCCGAAACTATATTTTTATTCGGTCACATCTTATGTACTTTACTTGGAGCGTCTGTTGTTTGTTTCTATTTTTGTTTGTGTTTGAATAAATTGGATTACATCATGCTTGTGTGGGAGAGAGACACGCTCGCTGGTTCGTATGAACACATGTGTTCTTAGCTCATAATATTCATGGCGAAGTTTCCTCTTCGTTAAATTGTTATATGGTTGGAATTGGAAAATGATACATGTAGTAATTGCTATAAATGTCTTGGGTAATGTGATACTTGGCAATTGTTGTGCTCATGTTTAAGCTCTTGCATCATATACTTTGCACCTATTAGTGAAGAATACATAGAGCATGCTAAAATTTGGTTTGCATATTTGGTTTCTCTGAGGTCTAGATAATTTCTAGTATTGAGTTTGAACAACAAGGAAGACGGTGTAGAGTCTTATAATGTTTTCAATATGTCTTTTATGTGAGTTTTGCTGCACCGGTTCATCCTTGTGTTTGTTTCAAATAACCTTGCTAGCCTAAAACCTTGTATCGAGAGGGAATACTTCTCATGCATCCAAAATACTTGAGCCAACCACTATGCCATTTGTGTCCACCATACCTACCTATACTACATGGTATTTTCCCGCCATTCCAAAGTAAATTGCTTGAGTGCTACCTTTAAAATTCCATCATTCACCTTTGCAATATATAGCTCATGGGACAAATAGCTTAAAAACTATTGTGGTATTGAATATGTAATTATGCACTTTATCTCTTATTAAGTTGCTTGTTGTGCGATAACCATGTTTACTGGGGAATGCCATCAAACTCATTGTTGAATTTCATGTGAGTTGCTATGCATGTTCGTCTTGTCTGAAGTAAGGGCGATCTACACTGAGTTGAATGGTTTGAGCATGCATATTGTGAGAGAAGAACATTGGGCCGCTAACTAAAGCCATGATTCATGGTGGAAGTTTCAGTTTTGGACAAATATCCTCAAATCTCTAATGAGAAAAGAATTAATTGTTGTCAAATGCTTAAAGCATTAAAAGAGGAGTCCATTATCTGTTGTCTATGTTGTCCCGGTATGGATGTCTAAGTTGAGAATAATCAAAAGCGAGAAATCCAAATGCGAGCTTTCTCCTTAGACCTTTGTACAGGCGGCATAGAGGTACCCCTTTGTGAAACTTGGTTAAAGCATATGTATTTTTTTTGAAACCCAGGACTGTGAGGCAACAGCCCCACAGCAATTTATTACTCCAAATTAAAGAAAGTTATGTACATAAACAAAAATAAAAAACTATGTACAACAAAGGAAGAAAGGCTCTAAGGCAGAGACCTAATCCAGTCTAACAAACTATCCTTATGCTTCTTTTTAATCCGATATTGCAATAAAGAGATGTCATGAATAAACTTCCCCTTCCACTTAATGAAAGAGTGAACCTCAGCACTGAAGATCTTCCCATTTCTAAGTAACCAGATGTGCCAACAAGCCAATATGACTACTTCCATGAAAAACGGCTTAGCAAAACTCTTCCTTGCACCATTCAAGACCTGCTGCATGTCATCAGTACCCACCCACTCAATCTGTAGATAGTTCCATATTCTTCTGCTGAAGTTACACTCAAAGAACAGGTGGATACGATCTTCATAATTCCTACCGTTGATAATCCAGGTAGTCCAAGCTAATTAGGACAAGGTGCGAGCACTATTAGTACACTATGCATGAGGCTTGCAACTTATAAGATATAATTTACATGATGCATATGCTTTATTACTACCGTTGACAAAATTGTTTCATGTTTTCAAAATCAAAGCTCTAGCACAAATATAGCAATCGATGCTTTTCCTCTATGGAGGACCATTCTTTTACTTTCATTGTTGAGTCAGTTCACCCATTTCTCTCCATCTCAAGAAGCAAACACTTGTGTGAACTGTGCATTGATTCCTACATACTTGCATATTGCACTTGTTATATTGCTTTGCATTGACAATTATCCATGAGATATACATGTTATAAGTTGAAAGCAACCGCTGAAACTTCATCTTCCTTTGTGTTGCTTCAATGCCTTTACTTTGAATTATTGCTTTATGAGTTAACTCTTATGCAAGACTTATTGATGCTTGTCTTGAAGTGATATTCATGAAAAGTCTTTGCTATATGATTCAGTTGTTTACTCATGTCATTACCATTGTTTTGATCGCTGCATTCTCTACATATGCTTTACAAATAGTATGATCAAGATTATGATGGCATGTCACTCCAGAAATTATCTTTGTTATCGTTTTACCTGCTCGGGACGAGCAGAACTAAGCTTGGGGATGCTGATACGTCTCCAACGTATCGATAATTTCTTGTGTTCCATGCCACATTATTGATGTTATCTACATGTTATATGCACACTTTATGTCATATTCGTGCATTTTCTGGAACTAACCTATTAACAAGATGCCGAAGTGCCACCTGTTCTGCTGTTTTTGGTTTCGAAATCCTAGTAACGAAATATTCTCGGAATCGGACGAAATCAACGCCCAAGTTCCTATTTTCATCGGAAGCATCCAGAACACCCGGAAGGACCAGACGGGAGCCCTGGGGGCCCCACACCACACCCGGCGCGGCCAAGGGGGCGCGCCCCCTAGGGTGTGGGCCCCCTTCGACCTTCCCGCCGCCTCTTCGCCTATAAGAAGCCCCTGGATCTAAACCCTATACCGATTGACGAAACCACCGAACCTTCCAGCCGCCGCCATCGCGAAGCCAAGATCTCGGGGACAGGATCTCTGTTCCGGCACCCGCCGGAGCGGAAGTGCCCCAAGGCTTCTCCATCGACACCGCTGCCATCTCCACCGCCATCTTCATCACCGCTGCTGCTCCCATGAGGGGGAGTAGTTCTCCATCGAGGCTCGGGGCTGTACCGGTAGCTATGTGGTTCATCTCTCTCTATGTGTTTCAATACAATAATCTCATGAGCTGCCTTACATGATTGAGATTCATATGATGATGCTTGTAATCTAGATGTCATTATGCTAGTCAAGTGAGTTTTACCTATGTGATCTCCGGAGACTCCTAGTCCCACGTGTGTAAAGGTGACAGTGTGTGCACCGTGTGGGTCTCTTAGGCTAGATTTCACAGAATACTTATTCACTGTTGAATGGTATAGTGAGGTGCTTATTTATATCTCTTTATGATTGCAATGTGTTTGTATCACAATTTATCTATGTGCTACTCTAGCAATGTGTTATTAAAGTAGTTCTATTCCTCCTGCACGTGTGTAAAGGTGACAGTGTGTGCACCGTGTTAGTACTTGGTTTATGCTATGATCATGATCTCTTGTAGATTATGGAGTTAACTATTGCTATGATAATATTGATGTGATCTATTCCTCCTACATATGCATGAAGGTGACAGTGTGCATGCTATGCTAGTACTTGGTTTAGTCTCTTGATCTATCTTACACTAAAGGTTACTTAAACATGAGCATTATTGTGGAGCTTGTTAACTCCGGCATTGAGGGTTCGTGTAATCCTACGCAATGTGTTCATCATCCAACAAAAGTGTAGAGTATGCATTTATCTTTTGTTATGTGATCAATGTTGAGAGTGTCCACTAGTGAAAGTGTAATCCCTAGGCCTTGTCCCTAAATACTGAGACCGCTTGTTTCCGTTTCTTTACGCATACCGCGCGTTACTACCGCGTTACTACTGCTACATTACTACTGCTTGTTTACTGTCCTGGGCAAAGCACTTTTCTGGTGTCATTGCCGTTGCTACTACTTATTCATACCACCTGTATTTCACTATCTCTTCGCCGAACTAGTGCACCTATTGGGTGTGTTGGGGACACAAGAGACTTCTTGCTTTGTGGTTGCAGGGTTGCATGAGAGGGATATCTTTGACCTCTTCCTCCCTGAGTTCGATAAACCTTGGGTATCCACTTAAGGGAAACTTGCTGCTGTTCTACAAACCTCTGCTCTTGGAGGCCCAACACTGTCTACAAGAATAGAAGCTCCCGTAGACATCATATGTCAAGCACCATCATGGTGTTGGTGGAGATGTTGATGGAGATGCCTCCTCCCAAGCCAAAGAGAAGTGGGGATGTCGATGGCGTCGATTCCCCTTCACCGGACGCACCGGTGCAGCGGGATCTGCCCTCTCCCGGAGTAGGAGAGGACTTTCGCCTCCTCCGCCACCTCAAGAAATCTCGGGAAAATATGGCTTAGATTTTTGGGCGAAACACAGCGTCTGGAATAAAAGGGGGCCCAAGGCGACGCTCGAGGCGCAAACGACCATGGGTGGCGCGGCCCCCTCTCTGGCCGCGCCACCTGGTGCCGTTCGCACCTCGTGGCCCCTCTCGCGTGATTCTTTCGCTCACGACCTTTCTTTGGGTGAAAAATTGATCAGGTATTTTTTCCCTTGAATTTTTGCGAGCCAGAAAGTCCTGAAACAAATAAAATACGAAAAAGGAGGTTTTCTGCCTCCCAAGAATTAAATACCAAAGAAGGGGACTTTGTAGGAAAGTCTCGGAAATCATCTGAAAATGCATAAATAACAATGTATGAAGGCAAATAACAATGAAAACTAACCATATATGTAGCAATAATGATGAGGCAAAATGCATGTATCAACTCCCCCAAGCTTAAACCTTTCCTCATCCTTGAGCAAATAAGCGAATAGATCATATCATGCATCATGAGCTTATGGTTGATAAAAGAAATATGAGCATTGTATCATCAACTTATGTATATTCAATTGTAAAGAAAGATTTCTGGACCACCAATCAAACAAATATGAACTTCATAAATAGAAACTCTAGCAATTACCTCTTACCGTTTGAACAAGATCAACCATTGCATGTTGGACAATTGAACAATGCTTCATGTGTGTCTATAAATATAGATCACTTATTTGCTTGGCCTTTTACCAGTTTGTTCTTCATTTACTCTGCCTTTGTACCGAAGGTAAACTCTCATAGAGCAACAAGTTACAAGAAGAGGAATTGCTAATTGACAAGAAGAGCATGAAGTTTGATGTTCATCAAACACTTCAATTTTCTTTTTCATTTTTATGATTAGTTAATAGTCTTCCCCCTTAGTAATCAGTATAAACCTTATTCATGGATCTTTCAATCATGTCATATGCTTTACATCCACCTTTGTTGTTCACTTTCCATGGCTACCGAATCCTCGGGTACCGACCTTTTCATTCACAAACTTGTTGGAGCATATGTATTGAAATATCCATGACATTAATTTACCCGTTGATTACCAGGTATCACAAGAATATCTCATACTTCCTTGTCATCTCCTCTTCCTAACTATTTGTTCTCCAAGACCATATCTCCAACACAACTTCAATATATTTTTATTTGTCTTATAATACTTAGTATTGGTTGCATGGATCTTTCATTTGTTGCAAGTCATACTTACAAAATTCAATGCTTGTCCAACATGTTCAAGTTAGTTAAATTCAAGATAAGATGTGATTGAAATTTATAAATATGAGGAACACATCTTCATGAGTGTTACCCATAAATCTCTGTACAAAAGAACCATGGATGACACCATACTTTCAATTTCATTAAAAAACAACTTGACCAAAGATAGATGATAATGCTCTAAGAGCTCTCTAAACTATAAGAGACTTCATACTACTAGATGAAAGCAAAGATCGAACTAAGATGATGAACTAAAGATGATATGATAAACTAAAAAGCATAAAAAGAATTGATATAACTCCCCCAAGCTTGAGTGTTGATGTAGATCTTCAAGCTTCATGATCTCATCATCGGTTAAACTTCTAATGCTTGACAAGGCTGTATGCAACCTCCGATTGGCTTCAACTTGTTCCATCCACTTGGTCTTGTACCACTTGGCCTTCTCCTCCAAACTTTCAATGGTCTCCATACAAGTTGCAGAACTGGTCTCCATATTCCTGATGTACTTGACGTTCACCGCCTCTTCATAGTCCTGCAATAGCTTAATATGATGGCGAGAACCAGAGAAGTGCTTTCCTTCATCAGGAATTTGCTGATGAAGAAGATCAATCTATGCCTAAAGCTCGAAGTTAGTCAAGCTTCAAAGTTTAGATCCTTCGATTTCCTTCATCCTTCTCGCCCTTTCTTCATATTGAGCCCTCCATGCTCCACCTTTTCCAGATCCTTCCTCGTCCTTCGAAGGCTCATCCATTGGTGGCGAACTCCACCAAGAGGTCCTTGTTGAAGCACATGGGAATCCTCCAACGGGGGTGCTCCACCGTGAAGATATGACTTCATAAAGGCTAGATCTGAAAATAGGGTAAAAAACAAGGTTCTCTCGAAAAAGGCTCGATGCGAGATTAGATCGGTAGAGGGGGGGTATATATTTACGGGTTTTAGGTAAACACTAAGAGTTTGAGTCGAAAATGAGGCGGAAAGGAAGTCCTAGGTATGAACGAGCACGGGTGGCGTGGCCTGAAAGTTGGGCCGCGCCACCTGGCCTCTTTCGCTCCTCGTGACTCCGTTTAGCCAAATCTTTTGTGAATCCTCCTTATTTTTCAAAAAAGTAACTATCCTAAAATATTAAAATATTCTGAGATTGCTACGTACCAGATTTCGATTTTTATTGGTTTCCGATGTCTGGCAGAAGGAAATTCTCGGTGATGAGATCTTCCAGAGCCCGGAGATGTAACTCCTCCACATTTCCAATGAAGTGTTCTCCTGAAATATAATGTTTAAGACGTTGTGCATTAACAACATGAGGCTTACCCTTGTAATCTCCATGGAGACGGATGGCTCCGAAGCGATACACCTCCTACACAACCAATGGACCCCGCCATCTTGATGCTAGTTTACCTGCAGAGAACTTGAAACGAGGGTTGAACAATAACACTTGGTCTCCTAGTTTGAATTCCTTTCTCTTTATCCTTCTATCATGCCAAATATTAACCTTTTGTTTAAACAACCCCGCACTTTCATAAGCTTCATTTCTCCATTCATCTAGTAAATTTACGTCTAGGATTCTCTTTTCTCCCGCAGTTTTAAAATCAAAGTTAAGCTCCTTAACGGTCCACCTAGCTTTGTGTTCTAATTCTACAGGTAAATGACAAGCTTTTTCATAGATCATTCTAGGATTTTTAAAAGCAGTTCTATAAGCTCATAATGCTAGACATAGATTTAGTGCACATGAGCATCAGTGCTCTCGGTTTCAAGAAAAAATAGAAAAAATATTTTTAAGCTGCAAAAAATCTAGGAAAAATATGTATGTAGTTGATGTTGTATCCCACAAACATGGAAAAAAGAAACTCCAAGTACTTTATATTTTGAGCTACACAAAAATAACAAAAGTGTAGATCTGAGTAGTACATTTTCAAATCTCTAAAACATATCGGATTTTGTTTTTTTATCCAGCACAAAATAAAAAGAAGTTTGGGTTGAGATTTTCCAGGATTGTGAGATGTATTATTGTCAATTTCCAGAATTATTTTCAAATATTTTTATAACTTGCAAAAATATTTTTTTATATAGCAGGAGCACTAGAGCTCGAGAGCCAAAAGCACTTTTCCCAAAATGCTTCATTAATTTTAGTTGTCCAATCAGACTGGGACTTATTAACTGTCTTTTCCAATATAAGCTTTAATTCCCTATTGCTCAATTTAACTTGCCCACTAGTTTGTGGGTGATATGGAGATGCTACTCTATGATTAACGCCATATTTAGCCAAGGTTTATCTAAAAACTTGATGGATAAAGTGAGAACCACCATTAGTAATTAAAAATCTAGGTACTCCAAACCTGGGAAGAATGATGTCCTTCAACATCTTCCCATTCCAGTAGCATGGTCAGCACCCTTTGTCGGAATTGCTTCCACCCACTTAGTATCATAATTCACTGCAAGCAAAATGTGAGTATGCTGCGTTTTGGAGGTAGGAAATGGTCCCATAAACTCAAAACCCCATACATCAAAAGACTCAATAGGTAATGTATAATTCATAGGCATTTCATTTCTCTTACCAATGTTACCAACGCATTGACATTTATCACAGGCTTTAACATAAGTAGCACAATCTTTTCAAATAAAGTAGACCTATAAAAACTAGATTGCAATACCTTTGCAGCTGCGCGGTCTCCCACGTGGTGACCTCCATAAGGACTGCCATGGCAGTCTTTTATAATCCTCTGTTGTTCAAACTCATGCACACAACATCTAATAATACCATCAACTCCCTTCCTATAAATAAAAATATCATCCCAAAAGTAATGTCTAAGATCATAAAAGAATTTCTTTCTTTGTTGATAGGTAAATGATGGCATAACTTTTCCAACAATAAAATTAGCATAATCAGCGGACCATGGGGAAGCTACTCTTGCACTAGACCCATTAATATTTTCAAGTTGTTCATTAGCAAAGCTCATTAATAGGGGTTGGATCATTCAGAATGTTTTCCATTCTAGACAAATGATCATCTACAGGATTATCCTCACCCTTTCTATCAATAATATGTAAATCAAACTCTTGTAACAATAAAACCCATCTAATAAGTCTAGGCTTAGCATCTTTCTTGTTCATAAGATATTTGATAGCAGAATGATCAAAGTGCACAATGACTTTAGAATCTACTATGTAAGGTCTAAACTTATTATAAGCAAAGATCACAGCTAAAAATTATTTTTCAGTAGTAGCATAATTTCTTTCGGCACCATCAAGAGTCTTACTAGAATAATATATACCATTTAGTTTCTTATCAACCCTGTGTCCCAAAACAGCACCTACTGCATAATCACTTGCATCACACATAATTTTAATAGGTAAATTTCAGTCAGGCGGTTGAATTATAGGAGCAATCATTAAAGCATTCTTTAAAACATTAAAGACTCCACACAATAATCATCAAAAGAAAATGGACATATTTTTTCAAAATATTTGTAAGAGGATTTAATATTTTAGAAAAATCCTTAATGAATCTTTTGTAAATCCAGCATGCCCAAGGAAACTTCTTATACCTTTGATATCCGTCGGATATGGTAGCTTCTCTATGGCTTTGATCTTCGCGCGGTCCACTTCAATGCCTCTTCCAGATACTCGATGACCTAGTACTACACCCTTCGTAACCATAAAATGGCACTTCTCCCAATTAAGGACTAGGTGTTGATCCTCACACCGATGCAGAACTTTGTTAAGATTGAATAGGCAATTATCGAAAGCGGTACCATAGACAGAAAAATCATCCATAAATACTTTCATAATCTTTTCAATATAATCGGCGAATATAGCATTCATGCATGTTTAAAAGGTAGAAGGAGCATTACATAAACCAAATGGTGTTATTTTATATGCAAAAGTACCAAAGTGACAAGTAAAAATAGTCTTTTCTTGATCATCTTTGTGCACAGGTATTTGAGAAAAGGCAGAATAACCATCAAAATAACAAAAGTGTGAATGCTTAGATAATTTTTCTAACATTTGATCAATAAAAGGTAAAGGATAATGATCCTTACGAGTGGCTTTATTTAATTTTCTCAAATCAATACACACCCTATAACCAGTAACGGTACGCTGAGCAACAAGTTCATTTTTATCATTTGGAACCACAGTGATTCCACCTTTCTTAGGAACACAATGAACAAGACTTACCCATTTACTATTAGCTATAGGATAAATAATACCAGCTTCTATAAGTTTAATTACCTCTTTTCTTACCACTTCCTTCATTTTTGGATGAAGACGACGTTGATAGTCAACAATGGGCTTTGCATCTTCTTCCAAATTAATTATATGCATGCATAGAGATGGACTTATACCTTTAAGATCAACAAGAAAATATCCAATAGCCGGCTTACGCACACGCAATACTTCCAATAATTTTGTTTCTTCCTCTCCTAAAAGATTAGCACTAATAATAACATGATATATATTTTTCTCATCAAGGTATACATATTTCATATCATCTGGCAAAGGTTTTAATTCAAAACTAGGATCCTCCTTGGGTGGTGGTAACACTCCAAGATTATCATGTGGAATATGCAATTGTAAATGTGGTGGTTGTTGAGATAAAATTTGTTCTAATGCTTCTGTTTGTTCATTACTATATGGTTCCTCTTAATTCAGTACATATCGTTCCACCGCGTCCGATGAAGCAACTGCCACAGAGGCAAGAGTTTACACAATTTCTTCTTGAAACTTTTCTTTTTCTAAATACTTATCAGTAAACTTGGAAAAAATAAATTCTAACCTTTCTCCAGCACATTTAATAAACACTCTCTCTTTTGGCAAATCAATTTCAGCACCAAAAGTATGTAAGAAAGGTCTACCAAATATAATAGGACAGAATGCATCTTTGGAGCAACCAAGCACAATGAAATCAGCGGGATACTTAATCTTTCCTACTAATACTTCAACATCTCTTACCATACGAAGAGGACTACTAAATTCTCTATTAGCAACATGAGTAGTTATACCTCTTTCCTCCATGTGTATGTGATCAATATCGGGCTTGATTTCAAGATAAAGAGAATATGGTATGACACTTATACTTACTACAATATCACAAAGACCATGATAACATGAAGTTCCAATAGCACAATATATAATAGGTTTACCAGTTCTTGTTGTCTTACCTTGAACTACCTTGGTGGAATCTTCGCATAAATAGATATCACAAGGAGTCTCTTCATTTAATTCCTTCATGGTCGAAATTTTAGGCTTCATAGAGATTTGTTCATAAGGCTCATGACATCTTTTAGCACTCTTGTTTGCAACAGCGGTGAGAAATTTTTCTTTCACCCTGTTCGGATATGGAGGAGATTCCACATATTCTTCTATGATAACCGACGAAGTTCGGCGAAGAGATAGTGAAATACAAGTAATATGGATGATTATAAGTGGTAATTGCAATCTGAAATAAAAATGGCAGCAGGCAAACATGTAGCAGAACTGGTCGTAAACGGTGTTTCAATGCTTAGAAACAAGGCCTAGGGATCTTACTTTCACTAATGGACACTCTCAACAATGATATTATAATTGAATACATAAATATCTTCTCTTCACTAAGCTACTCTAAACCACTCTCCGGTTGGATAACAAACACCAATTCACTGCGTAGGGCTGCAAAAGCACACCCTACAGTTCGCGTTTCAACCCTAGGGACACCCCACTCTGTCTCTTTGAGCATCCAAAGATAGTACTAACAAACACCACAATTTCATAGATACATCCAACACAAATTATAACTCATGATAAGTATTTCTGTAATCTTTAGCCTAAGAGCCACACACGGTGTGCACAGTCACCTTCACACCGTGGGACAAGGTGTCTCTGGAGATCACATTAATAAAACCACCTGAGTAGCATAATAGATGAAGATTAACATCTACTTATTCAACTAGATTACAAAGCTCATGATAACGTAAAGATCACACCATGGGAGAGAGGGATAAATCACATAGCTACCGGTAAATCCCTCAGCCTCGGGGGAGAACAACTCCCTCCTCATCATGGGAGTCAGCAACAACGATGACAATGGCGGTGGAGTCGACGGAGATGGCTCCGGGGCAATTCCCCATCCCGGCAGGGTGCTGGAACAGAGATTTCTATCCCCCAAAACTTGTCTTCGATGGCGGCGGAGCTACGGAACTTTTCGTGGATGGAGGCTGATTGATTTAGGGTTTTCGCGTCGGGAGGAATATATAGGAGAAAGGGCGATGTCGGTGGGCGCCTAGGGGGCCCACACCATGCCTAGGCGCGGCCAGGGGGGCCGAGCCTAGGGGTGGTGTGGCCGCCTCCCAGCTCCTCTCCGTCTCGCCTTTGGACTCCGTCTTCGTGACAGAAAAATAGGAACTTCGGCTTTTGTTTCGTCCAATTCCGAGAATATTTCCAGAACAGCTTTTCTGAAATACAAAAATAGCAGAAAACAGGAACTGGCACTGTGGCATCTTGTTAATAGGTTAGTTTCAAAAAATACATAAAAATACCACGAAGTGTAAATAAAACATATAGCAATTGGTGTAAAACAAGCGTGAAGCATCAAAAATTATAGATACGTTTGCAACGTATCAATCTACACCATACAAACACTATCCCAAGTTCCATATTTGCTCCAATGAAACACAACTCTAGCCTGTACATACATATATCTCTGTCCGGGAGGTAAAACATGCTTTGTTGTCCTGTCATCTATGTCTCCATTTTATTTTCTTTTCTCTTCTCCCTCTTCCTCTCTGGACACCGATGCCCCTTTGCGCTTGATGCGCTGCCACCTCCTGGCCCGCCGCCGCAGCCCCTCCTCTCTCTCTCCATGCACCTCCCCTTTGTAGACGATGCCTAGCTCCGGGAGGAGAGCTCTACCTGTCACCCTAGTAGTGAAACAAAAGATATCTTGCGCCCTATTACTCTTTCAAGATCCTGATGAACATTGTTGTAAATTTTTTGTGCAAGTGTGTGCATAGTGTATATATTCCTATTATTCAGTCTTAGGATAGATTGTAAAAGAACAACCTTAGGTAAGGAACTAAGGATAGGTTGGGATCTTGGTAGAGGAAGGTGGGGATTAATATGTAATGTGCAGGTCTTGAGATTAGAAGTGCATGTGGATATGGAAACGTTCATGTGCAAGGTAGGTAAATGCTAACATTGTGATATTTCACCCTAACATGTTACTTGAGAGTGGTTCCGATCTTTAGGTCCCTCCCCACTTTGTCTCCTACATTGAGGAGGTGATTAACCTCTTTTTTCTTATAAACTTGGTATTTGGCATTCCTTCCCAGCTCACTTGCATTTCAAAACAAGGACATTTTTTACGCTCATCATGGGGTTTAAGCACGTTTAGAATGGAGGATCAAACATCGACACAACTTATCAAGAGCAAACATCGACACAATAGTAAACCTGGAATCATAGTCCTTAGAAATATGAAAATTTTACTTGGGTATGGTAATGATTACCATTGGTATTCCTAGATGCCTCTGCCACTAATCTTGATTCTCTATAACTATTTCTCTTCTAGTGATAGTGGATCACTTTTGATTTCACGCTCGTAAGAAATATCCTACCGGCGGCGTGCTAAAATTGTCCTTAGTAGCATGTATGTGGCATGCCGGCTGTAACAGTTACCCCCCGGTAACTGAAATACTAGCAGTGTGCCAAAAAAACTATGCCAGTAGTATTCCAACCTTCGTTATTAGTACTATAGTGGTGGAGGCGTCAGAAAAAAAGCCACCAATAAAGTGATGCTCATAACTAGATTCAGTTGGTAAGCCAGTGGTGTAGCTAAAAATTTGTACGCCGCCAGTAATTTAGGCCATGTTTCACTCCTAGATCCCACTTACTAGTGGCGTAAATTTTCTCCCACACACCGTCAGTAAGAAAATACTTGTGACGTACCAGATTCGGTACGCCGCGATATTTTGGCCAAATACCGGTGGCGCAGAATTTTTGAAGTGTGCCACCACTATTTTTCTCCTATAAGCTATTTTCCACGTGTGTCCGAGTTACAGATGTACATGATTGTGACCATATATCTACAATGATCGATCTTTGCGATTACACAAAAAAACAAAAGCATACACACTGGTGGAAAAAGGGGCTTTGGTCGCGGTTGGCAACTGCCATTAGTCGCGGTGGCCCAACCGCGACCAAAGTAGCGCGACTAAAGGCCCCCCCCTTTAGTCGCGGTTCCTTACGAACCGCGACTAAAGGCCCATCCACGTGGGCCGGCGAGGCGGAGGAGGACCTTAGTCGCGGTTCTTCGCCAACCGCGACTAAAGGCCTCCGCAGGGTTTAGGGTTTAGCCCCCTCGCCCTAAATCTGGTTTCTTTTTAATTTGTATTATTTTATTTCTTTTGGGTTTTAATTTTGAAGGAGTTTCACATATTCTATGGTACTGTATACATACATGCATATGAATGTACAATTTCAAACAAATTTGAAATTAGAACCAAAAAGAATTCAAGAGGAATATACAATATATATTCAATATCGGATGACCATATACAATATATATTCAATATCGGATGACCATATACAATTTTGAACAAGTTAGTTACAAATTCCGGTGCACATAAAGATCTACGTCATCGTAATAGTGTTCTCCTCTAGGATCGATGACTTCCCTCGCCAACCATCCAGCTAGTTCCTCTTGAAGTGGTCGGAAGCGAGCTTCTGGACTAAGCGTCTTCCGGAGGTTATTCCTCGTGATGTTGTTCTCACACGTCCCGGTCATTTGCAGTATCTCCGGATCCTCTCACAAACATAGTATCCACATAGATTGGTCCCCGGTGGCTGAGTATCCCCAGTCGTCCGCACTGCCATTTTAAAATGTAGCTCTTTTTTGAATTCACCGACCTTGGTATCTACGAACCGTCTCCAAACCCTACGAGGCAAAGAAAATTAAATAAACAAGAGAGTTATTAATTAGTTACTTGATATTAGGAAATGATGAACGAAATAGGCCGATCGATATAGAGCGCAAATGAATGAAAATAATTACTTTTGCATAATTTTTCTCATGTCGCCCCAAAGCGCCGGATCCATATTCAGAGAGTCGTGGACGAGAACTGAGGAGGTCTGAACTTTAATTACCATAAGAATCCAGTGGAACCTGCGGACACGATACATGCACAGTCATGCATAACTCATCGATTAGCCACATACCATGCATTGAGTAAACAAAAGAGAATGTGCTCAAGACAGAAACACTCACCCAAAATGGTAAGGAAATAGAATATCACTTTTCTCTTGCTGTTTTCTAATAAACCGCCACAGGTCTTCCTCCACGTCGGCGGGGTGGTGTTCTAACACATATGAATTAACGATGTGTGGGTCAATAAACCCAACATCATGGATGTTCCTTATTCGCATTTCCCGCTTCTTCATTCTGCATAATATATAGCGTACACAACAAGATAGTTAGGTCAATATATATATATATATATATATAGTGCAGGCAATGAACGAGATGGGGTAGAAATTAATAAATCACTTACAGAACGTAGCAACTGATGATAGATTTGTCGAGCTCGCGCAGATTGAACAGCTGGAACAATTCACTCAGAGGAATTTGTACCCAGTAACGTTTGAAGTGATGCACATATTTAACTTCCGCATAGATATAGTCTTTGGCGTTTTCATGTTTTATGTAACCCTTGTACCAATTTAGCAGACCTTTCATTTGTCGAGGTAGATCCTCTTCTTGCGCAGGCTCGATGAGAGGGCCATTCTTCACATATGTAAATACTACGTCCTTCATTGGCGCCTCATCAAGGCCTAACACTGCACGAAGAGTGATACCTAAGTCGGCCGCTTGTTTTCTGGCACTTTCTACAGTCAATCCATGTGCTGCCACAGCTGCTATGATATCGGGGGCATCCGGACCGGCTTGCACTATGAGCGGGCGATCGATTGTTTACTTTGTTCCCCGAGCTGGGCAACTTCTTTCCCCCTTTCTAATTTTTTCTCGGCCTCCAAGGCTTTCTTCTCCGCCAACTCTTTGTTCCTCTTGAACTCGAGTGCTTGCCTACGAAGTTCACGTAAATAGTCGTCAGGCAGATTCTTCGCGGCTTGGGACGGTGTGTTCAAAAATGACTTAGCCCACTTCTTTTGCTCATCGAAAATACTGGCTTGGGCTCGCCCTCTCTTTTCTTCTTGCACTCCTCCTTCCATTTCTCATGCTGAGCAGCCACGGCCGCTGCATTTTCCTCGACACTAAGTTCCCAAGGCCTCGGGATGAGAGGCTTCATGATGGCTCGGTATCTTTGTTTTCTTAGGTACATAAGGGTCCGGGTTAATAACCCAGGACTGCTTCTGCTTTTCGCCGGAGGTGGATTGGGGGCGGTACCGGTGTCCGATCACCCGCCGGACAAGGACTGGGGCGGCGTCGGCTGACGTGAATGAGGTGTATTAGGTGAAGCACCACCGCCACCGTCACCGCCACCGCCACCGTCACCGCCACCGCCACCGTCACCGCCACCGCCACCGCCACCGTCACCGCCACCGCCACCACCACCACCGTACGGGGGTGGACTTGTTGGCGCCTCGCCTGGAAACTTGATAAATTTCTTCTGCCATAGAATGAACTGGCGCTTGACATCTCCAAGTCTTTTCACCCCTTCAGGTGTAGCAATGTCAATGTCCGGTCCTCAAACCCTTGGACTATCTCCTCCACCGTGACACGAGCATAGCCATCTTGAATGGGGTTGTTGTGGTGGAGTGCTCCAGGTGGTAAAGCACTGCCGATGGCTACCTTCATGGACATGTTCCCGATAGGATAATACAGATGACATGCTTTCATCTCCTTTATATCGTCCACGGGGTAGCGAGGAGGCTCCGGCGCAGTAATTTCGACCACCAGAGGCTCCGGTGCAGTAATTTCGATCGTCTGCACCAGCCGGTGAGGCCTCCGTGGAAGCCACGCTGCTTCTCCGCTGCTGGCTTCCGAGATCCATTGGATGATCTTCATGATGCGCCCGAGCTGCATCTCTTTCGGCGACTAGTACACTCACGGTTTTCTTCATCACATCCATTTCCGTTACCAACTTCGCCACAACATCCGCATCCCGATCCATCTTTCTCTTACGGCTTCTTAACCGTACGGGTCATCTTTCTGGGAACCCTAGTTTCCACGAAATGTCCCCGGCATGCCTCGTACACGTCCTCCGTGTTCAGGATTCCCGAGGGCTTTTGTCGGGCGTCGTTCTCTCTGTTGAACTTGATCCTCCCCTCTTGAGCATCCCTCATTGCCTCAATAAGGTTTTGGGTGGGTGTAATTATTTTGCCCCGGTAAACACACTCCCCTGTCTCCGGGTTCAGCGATCCCCCATGCCCGTACCACCAGCTTTTGGCCCTTGGGTCCCATCCCTCCGTACCTGGACGGATTCCTCGCGCCCTCAGCTCGTTCTCCATCTTCTCCCACTTAGGCTGCCAAAAGCGATACCCTCCTGGCCCCATTTTATGATTGTACTCCTTCTTGGCCGCATTTTCCTTATTTTTTTCGATAGTTCAAGGAACTGCTCCGATTTCTTTTGCTTCACAAATTCTGGCCAATCATGTTGCAGTTTCTCATATTGTCCTTTGAAATCCGGAGTCTTGCCCTGGTTGACAAAGTCATGGGCTAGATTTTGCTTGTATTTCCGGAATGCGTTGGCCATCCTAGAAAGAGCGAACTGTTTGACTAGCTTGCGCCTATTCTTGTTTTCCGCAATCTTGTTACCCTCCTCATCGTATTTGCGGTATTCCGGAGGTAGAACGAAATGTTCCATAAGCTTGTTGAAGCAATCTTTTTTTCTCTCTTATCGACAAAAGTGAAACCAACACGTGCCTTCTTTGGCTCATTCCACTCCTGGCGGGTGATCGAGACGTTGTCTCTAACAACGGCTCCGCATTGGCTGACAAACTTGGTGGCGTTCTTGCTGGGCTCCAGCGGCCTGCCGGTTTCTTCGTCGACAACATCGATGGTGCATGTTTCTCCTGCTTTCATCGTCTTGGTTGCGCCACGCTTGACGACGACGTACTCGATTTTTTCGACGATCCGGCCGAGGGCTAAAATAAGAAAGAGAGTCGCGCGTTAGTACACACACATTTATTCAAATCAGTTAGTTGTATCACCAGACGCTCAATATGTATATATATATATATACCTCGGCGCCGAGGTTGCTACTCTTCCAATTGAAGATCGTCGTTTATCGACGTTTCTTCGGCATCATCTGCCGACGGCGCCCTTCATCTTCACACTCAAGGTTCAGATAAGAAGAGATATCATCTTCTTCTTCTCCGGTCGGCACAAAAGGAATATCGCCTTTATGATGCCGAACATATGGTCTTCAGCGTCCGGATCATAGTTGTCCAGAATCGGGTCAGCTCTATCGTCCGCCATATGTCACCCTGAAAACATGTAGTCAAAACAAATTAATTGTGTATATGCATTATCACATCTCTTCTACATATAATTAAACAGAGAGGGCGACGAGCGGGAGGCGAGAGGGGGGACGCGTGTTATATGCGGACGATCGACCTCGCAATGACCGCGTGGCGGTGGCGAACCGGTGGCGAAAGGGCGCGGCGGTGGCGGTGCCGACGACACATAACCCTCGCCGCCCCCTCTCGATCCCAAAAAAACACCGCGCGCGGAGGGGGCGACGAGCGCTGCCGGCCCCCTCCGTATACGCGCGGTGGTAGCTGGTCACCGCGGAAGCGCGTTCCCATGCCGAGGTGGGCGCCGTCGGTGGGGAAGGAGGACGTACGGGGAAGAAAAGTCGACGAGCACGGGATTTTTCATAAATTTGACTTAGTTAAAATTTAGTTCTTTTTACACAATTTTTTTTAAGTCAAATTGTAGTTCTTCTTTTACACAAACTTTAAACTTAAATTTTACACTATTTTTAAGTTGCAATATACTTAAAACTATTTTTCATTTAAAGTTACAATATTTTTAAGTTGAATAAAAATTTGAAGTTACAAATTACTTAAAACTATTTTTCATTTAAGTTACAATTTGTAAGTTACAAATTTTGAAGTTTTAATTTTAATTTAAGTACTATTTTTTGTTAAGTATTTTGTTGTTAAGTACTTAGTTATCGACCGGCTAACAAAATTTAAGTTAACAAAATTTTAGGTTAACAAATTGTGAGTTAAGTACTTAGTTATCGACCGGCTAACAAAATTTAAGTTAACAAAATTTAAGTTAACAAAATTTTAGGTTAACAAAATTTTAGGTTAACAAATTGTGAGTTAACAAAATTTGTTATTTAAGTTGAATAACAAATTTTAAGTTTACAAAAATTTAAGTTAACAAAATTTTAGATTTACAATTTTGATTAACAAATTGTGAGTTAATTAAAAAAAAAAGGGTCGGCCTCTCCTTCCGGCCTCTCTCTCTCTCTCAACGCGCGCGCGGCCGGCCGGCGGCACCTGCAACGCGACGGCCGGCGGGGGGTCACCTGCGCGCGGCGCGCGTACGTCCTCTCTCTCTCAACGGCGAGCGGCGGCGGCGACGACGTACGGTGCGTGCGACACGGTGGCGCGGTCACGGGCGCGGCGGCGGTCAACACGGGCGCGGCGCCGGCGGTCACGGCGGACGACGGAACGATACACGGCGGCGGCGCGGCGGGACGTACGGGCGAGAGAGGCGGCCGGCGCGGGACGACGACGGAGGCGGCGTCGTTGGCAGAGGCGGCGTCGTCGAGGGCGCAGCGGCGGCAGCCTGGCGGTTTCGAGGAGGAAGAAGGAACTGAATCGCGCCTGCGCGCCGCGCGATATTTATAGGGAGGCACCTTTAGTCGCGGTTGGTGTGGCCAACCGCGACTAAAGGGTACCCTTTAGTCGCGGTTGGCCACACCAACCGCGACTAAAGGTCTTTTCGCGGGATTTGAGCGGTTCCCGCGGAAAGACCCTTTAGTCGCGGTTGGTGTGGCCAACCGCGACTAAAGGTCTTTTTCAAATTTCTTTTCAATTTTCTTTTCAATTCAAAATGTTAAAAATACAAATAATATATCAAAAAATCAGAAAAACAAAACTAATTCAATTCAAAATCTTAAAAATACAAATAATATATCAAAAAATTTAGAAAAAATAAAACTAATTCATTTCAAAATGTTAAAAATACAAATAATATATCAAAAATTTTAGAAAAATAAAACTAATTCATTTCAAAATGTTAAAAATACAAATAATATATCAAAATTCTTAGAAAAATAAAACTAATTCATTTCAAAATGTTAAAAATACAAATAATATATCAAAAAATTCAGAAAAATAGAACTAATTCAATTCAAAATGTTGAAAATACAAATAATATACCAAAAAAATCAGAAAAATAAAACTAATTCAATTCAAAATGTTAATAATACAAATAATATATCAAAAAATTCAGAAAAATAAAACTAATTCATTTCAAAATGTTAAAAATACAAATAATATACCAAAAAATTCATAAAAATAAAACTAATTCAATTCAGAATTTTAAAAATACAAATTATCAAAAATTCATAAAAATAAAACTAATTCAATTCAAAAGTTCGTTGGCCCCCTCTTCCCGCCTCTTTCCGCCGACCCCCTCTTCCCTCCTCGTCTTCCCGCCATTTCTTCCCGCCAATTGTTTCCCGCCAATTTCTTCCGGCCTCTTTCTTCCCGCCAAATTTTTTCCCGCCAATTTCTTCCCGCCACTTTCTCCCCGCCTCCTGTCTTCCCGCTCCCATTTTTCCCGCCATTTGTCACTACATATAGGTAGCCCGGCTTGGCCAGCATCACATCTCTACAATCTCTCATCACTCTCTCATGGCTTCCACCGCACCCACTCTAACCTACCAGCAGGTGGAGGAGCTTTGCGCCTCGAACTACCCTTGCCCTCCGGGCTACCGCGTCCCTGCCGGGAGCCTAAGCGCCGGCGGCGTGCCGGTCCCTCCCGTCCCTCGGGTACTGTGCGCCGGCGGCCATCACGAATCACTACTACCTCGACCTCACGCCGGAGCAGCGATGAATCCCCGCTGGCATCCCGATAACCAGCATACTTGGGACGCCTTCTTCATCAATCGGCGTGAGAGGGCGCTCGCCAGGTATGAGGAGGACGGTCTGCCTCGGAAACTTCCACGAGGCCGGCCGTCGGCTATGGTGGTACGGCCGGACTCTGCAGAGCGTCATGGACTACATCACGGCCGGCGATATCCCCGCTGCGCTACCCTCGTTCGAGCCACGAGCGCCGCCCGACGACAGCGACGACAAGAATGCGACGACGACGCAACTTAGAAGGCGACGACTACCAGTACAACGGCGGCGGCTATGAAGACATATTATACGCCTAGGCGGGAGTATGACTAAATCACTCCAAATTTCATGTATGCAGGAGTATGACTTAGTCACTCCAAATTTCCTATATGCAGGAGTATGACTTAGTCACTCCAAATTTCCTATATGCAGGAGTATGACTTAGTCACTCCAAATTTCATGTATGCAGGAGTATGACTTAGTCACTCCAAATTTCATGTATCATCGGTGCTATCTCGAGTCAATTGAATCATTCGAAAATGGACACCAAACACATCACGGTAATATAATTCACATGATTCATTCAACAAAGTTTGGTACAATAATAAATTATTACACATCATTTCTTCCCTTGTGTCCCTGCTTGCTTACGATTGTGCCGTATCCATGGAGCATCCTCATCATTTAACTTAATGCTTGGGTCGGTGTTCACTTTGAAGGGCGGAATTTCAGCAAACATATTATAATCTTCTGACATGTGTCTTGTCCTCCACTCCCACGATGTTTCTTTTCCCTGAAAGAACAATGTGGCGCTTTGGATCATCGCATGATGTACTGATCGTTTTCTTATCTTTCGTTTCCTCGGTTTGCTACTCATGTCCTTCACATAGAAAACCTGAGCGACATCTTTCGCTAGGACGAATGGTTCGTCAAGGTAACCAAGATTGTTGAAATCCACCATTGTCATTCCGTATTGCTGGTCCACCTTTACCCCACCTCCTGTTAGCTTGAACCATTTGCACCGGAACAAAGGGACCCTAAAGGAGGGTCCATAGTCAAGTTCCCATATCTCCTCTATGTAACCATAATATGTGACCTTTTGCCCATTCTCGGTTGCTGCATCAAAGCGGACACCACTGTTTTGGTTGGTGCTCTTTTTATCTTGGGCGATCGTGTAAAATGTATTCCCATTTATCTCGTACCCTTGGAAAGTCGTTATAGTCGAAGATGGTGTCTTGGCCAACATGTACAGCTGATCTACAACCTTATTGTCACTCATTAAATGTTTTCTCAACCAACTGCCGAAAGTCTCCATGTGGGCCTTCCTAATCCAGGATTCAGGCTTCCCAGGGTTGTCCGAGCGTAAAATATTCTTGTGTTTCTCAAAGTACGGAGCCACCAAGCTGGAATTGGTCAGAACTGTGTGGTGTGCTTCAGTCAGAGAATGGCCGTCCATACATATCATTGATTTCCTTCCGATCGTGCCTTTTCCACTTAGTCTCCCCTCGTGCCGCGATTGAGGAAGACCAATCGGCTTAAGGTCGGGAACAAAGTCAACACAAAACTCAATTACCTCCTCATTTCCATAGCCCTTGGCGATGCTTCCTTCTGGCCTAGCACGGTTACGAACATATTTCTTTAATACTCCCATGAACCTCTCGAAGGGGAACATATTGTGTAGAAATACAGGACCGAGAATGGAAATCTCATCGACTAGGTGAACCAGGAGGTGCGTCATAATATTGAAGAAGGATGGCGGGAACACCAACTCGAAACTGACAAGACATTGGATCACATCGTTCTGTAACCGTGGTAGAACTTCTGGATTGATTACCTTCCGAGAGATTGCATTGAGGAATGCACATAGCTTCACAATGGCTACTCGAACATTTTCCGGCAGGAGCCCCCTCAAAGCAATCGGAAGCAATTGCGTCATAATCACGTGGCAGTCGTGAGACTTCAGGTTTTGGAACTTTTTCTCCGCCATGTTTATTATTCCCTTTATATTGGACGAGAATCCAGACGGGACCTTCATACTGCTCAGGCATTCAAAAAAGATGACCTTCTCTTCTTTGGTCGAGCGTAGCGGCACGACCTTGAAACCGTTCCGGATGCGGTCATCGGGTCTTTCAAACTTTGCTGGTCCTGCCGTGCTTCCTTTGTATCATTTGACTTCGTACACGCGCCAAGAAACTTAGTGTTCACGCAAATATTCTTCGTAACGTCATCACGTCGCGGCGGACTTCTAGGACTTTCCAATATTCTAGCTCCCGAGAATATAGATTTCTTCTTCCACATGGCGTGCGTGCCCGTGGCTCCCTTCGGAACGATTGCCGCCGGACCTTTTCAACTTTCAAACCATCAAATACCTCGGCACCATCTGCACCTCAGCCCGGTGTGATCCGCCGCCGTAATGCTTGCCGTTCTTTCCTTTCTTTGGATGACCTTTCGGAAGAAATCGACGATGCCGTTCTTCTTACAATTTGGCAAATGTACACTTTCAGTCTCATGTAAGCAGTGCGTGCATGCATTGTATCCCTTATTTGATAGTCCCGAAAGGTTACTAAGAGCAGGCCAATCGTTGATGGTTACGAAAAGCAACGCTCGTAGGTCAAATTCCTCTTCTTTGTGCTCATCCCACACACGGACACCAGGTCTGCCCCACAGCTGTAAAAGTTCATCAACTAATGGCCTTAGGTACACATCGATGTCGTTGCCGGGTTGCTTCGGACCTTGGATGAGCACTGGCATCATAATGAACTTCTGTTATCACCAGATTTTGGCTAAATCAGGAGGTGGGCCGCGATCAAGATGGGCTTGGAAGATTACATATGGAAGATCTATGAAGCGGCCTTGCACGGAGAATTTGGGCTAGTTAGCCCGTGTATCTTAATATAATAGATTGTTATCGATTTAGAAGTTAGAGTTTATCTCGTGCACGGTTTAGTGCACGCCCTCATTAGAAAGTCCGCTGGACTATAAATATGTACCTAGGGTTTATGGAATAAACAACAACTCACGTTCAACCCCAAAACAAACCAATCTCGGCGCATCGCCAACTCCTTCGTCTCGAGGGTTTCTATCGGTAAGCGACATGCTGCCTAGATCGCATCTTGCGATCTAGGCAGCACAAGCCCCACGTTGTTCATGCGTTGCTCGTACTGAAGCGCTTTGATGGCGAGCAACGTAGTTATCATTAGATGTGTTAGGGTTAGCATTGTTCTTCGTTTAAGCATGCTTACGTAGTGCAACCCTTGCATATCTAGCCGCCCTCACGCCTATCTCGGGTGTGGGCACCCCGCTTGATCATTATTTAGTAGATCTGATCCGTTACGATTGCTCCTTGTTCTACAAGGATTAGTTTAATATCTGCAATAGTTAGGCCTTACAAAGGGGGGAGGATCCAGTGGCACGTAGGGTGGCGTTCGCAAGTCCTAAACGGATGTTCCGAGGATCAACTTCATGTTGGTTTTTAGGCCTTGTTTAGGATCGGCTTACGAGCACCGTGCGTGGCCGCGAGGCCCAACCTGGAGTAGGATGATCCGATTATGCGGTGAAAACCCTAAATCGTCGTAGATCTCATTAGCTTCATCTTGATCAAGCAGAACCAGCAAGTATTCGTGCACCCCGTACGAATCATGGATCGGCTCTTTGAGCCGATTCACAGGATAACCTGAGAGCCGATCGAGGCTCGTATTTAATGTTTACATGTATGCCCAGAAACTAAGCGAGGCATCCCCATCACCTTCCCGACCATAGGTCAGGTGGCACGCCCTTGCACTTCGCATCGCCGCGTGTGACCGAAGAGCATTGCGGGCCGTCGCTCGGAGGGGTCTCAGCCAGCCGCAGCTCTAGGCTCTTCCCGGCTCTACGGTGTTGACAAGGCCGCTGCCCGCCGGTGGGTTTTGGCAGTCAACACATTCTGGCACGCCCGGTGGGACGATCGTCTACATCAACCACATCGCCATCTACATCTGAGATGGCGGACGGCACGCCAGTCACGTGCGATGAGATCAAAGCCATCCTCGAAGCCGAACTCTTCGGCTCTTCCCACCGAACCCACTCCCATGGCGTCAGGGGGAGGGGTTCCACGCCCGAAGGCGCACTCGATGGGATAGATCTCTCCACCCCGTCGGAGGAGCGCACCAGGTCTCTGAAGCATGGGGATCTGCCCAAGGAGCTCAGAAGGAAACATGACGGGATCAAGGCAACCCTTGGAACCGAACTCATCAGCTCCTCTGAGAAGACCCGGCCGCACGATATCAAGCTCGGCAGAAACCCACGTCCGGGGCCCGGTGTCGTCACGATGGATCTCAGCCACCCCATAGGTCAGCCAAAGTTTTCCTTTGGTGTCAATGTGGCATGATCTGCAAGCCGCCATGACAAAGAGGAAACAGAAAGCAGCCACTCCCGTGGCAAGGATGAAGAAGGAGCCGATCCGCGCGACCAGCCCCAAGGTGAGGACAGGCGGTACCTGGCAAGGGAGGGAATAAGAAGCACGCGGTATCAACGCCCACGCTCCAAGCACCCTCTCAACAAATACGAGCAACACCACGACCGACGTCGGCGCTACGACGCGGATGATGAAAGGAATTTCCAGTCTGATGCCGAGGTCGGAAGGTACCGCCAACATGGTAGAAGCAACGACGGGTACGATCGTCGCGCCGAAGGAAGGCCAAGGGGGCAGAGTGACATGGATAAGCACTGGGACTGCCCGTTCTTCAAACATTGCTGGGACTCAGGAATGAGCCGATTGCCAACAATCGAGGACTGCCCAGAATGCAAACAAAGGAAGAAGGGTGCCGCTAACGTGTCTGTGTTCAGCCGGCTAGGGCCTTTCCCGCATCGGAACAAGCATGCTGAGTCCCCTCGATGGAAGATCTCGAGGAGCTAGAGGACGGTGGTGAAGAATACAAATATCATCAGCCCAGATGGTGCCCTGATGGGCTCAGCCGTTCCCAGAAGCAAAGAGTCCAGCGTCTGCGTGGGTTGGAAGAAGCTGAAAGATTATACCTGCGCACGTTAAGGAAGGCACGGCCTGATCTGGCCGCCAAAATTCTGCGAACCCTGGACGAGGAAGGTCAGCCACAAAGAAAAGAGTGGCGCCCCGAACAGAAAAAAGCCGATGATGAAACATCGGCTGGCACAAATATGGTGTTTATCCTCCCTTCGGAGTTCAGTGCTCCAGGGTTAGATGAGACATCCGTGGCACAACTTGATCGCGGCCCACGGCCGGTTATCTTTGAGAAGCCACGAGAAAGGAGCTACAGGCATCTGAAGGCCCCGTACTTACGAGGGTATATCGATGGGAGGCCCGTAAATAAGATGCTGGTGGACACCGGAGCGGGTAACATCATGCCGTACTCTATGCTACGTCGGCTGGGACGCTCGAGTTCGGATCTAATCAAGACCAACGTAACGTTGAGCGACTTCAACGGCCAAGCGTCCGAGGCACAAGGAGTTCTGAACGTGGATCTGACCGTAGGAAGAAAACTATCCCTACGACGTTCTTCATCGTTGATAGCACGAGCAGTTATGCTGTTTTGCTGGGAAGAGATTGGATCCACGCCAACTGCCATTCCCTCCACGATGCACCAATGCATAATACAATGGGATGGTGATGAGGTAGAGGTCGTCCAAGCCGATGACTCGGCCGAAGTTTCAACGGCTGGCATGAACGCATGGGAAGCAGGCCAAGAACCCCTCTCAGGCATCAACTTGGACGATGCGAGCGCATCGATGTGACAAAGGAAGGGTTAAGCTAGTTTTATCCACGGGCCTGACCGTGTAGTTGAAGCCAAGCGATGTGCAAGTTGGCGAGGCTGATCCTTGTGATCGGCCCCAAGGGTCTATGAAGGAGCATTACAAAACCTTCACTGAGCAAACAACGTGGAGGCCGATTCCAGTAATCGGCCGTGAATATCCTCACCATCCATACTGCCTGGGTTCAACACATTCACGGTCCATCAGAGCCGATGTCATCAATTCTCTTGACAGAATCGGCTCGGGGGGGCGCCCAAGTGGATAAAACACGAGGATATGCAGTAGAAGAGTCTCATCCTTTGATGGTGGATATTGGAGTATGGGGGCCGATACACAAGTCGGCCGAAAAAATTCGAATGGTGGATATTGGAGTATGGGGGCCGATACACAAGTCGGCCGAAAAAATTCGAATGGTGGATATTGGAGTATGGGGGCCGATACACAAGTCGGCCGAAAAAATTCGAAAATTTTCAAGAATAGCCGATGCACAGACATCGACTTAAGAGCAGGGGGCTAGTTCCCTCCAAGAGATATTGTGCCCAGAATCTGGAGGACTGAAGAAGCTCGGGGGAGGGTGGCTCGCCCTGAAATTCCCTCACTCTAAAGAGCCGATTTTGTTGAATCGTTTGATACGGCGTTGCGAGTTGGAAACCAAGGATGATTGACGTGATCAGCTCGCTGCTATTCTCACCCGACTAAGGCCCGGGGGGCAGCTCACCTTGAAGGTTCTCTGCTCCGGGGAGCCGATTTCGTTGGGATCGGCTGAACTCTGCACCACAAGTTACCTGAAGAATGGTGCTTATGTTGCAAAATTATCATAGCCTGCTGGATCGGCTGTATGGACACTCGACGGAAGGGAGGTGATCGGCTGGTGGCCCTGCAGGATAGCTCTCTTGGACAAGGTTGAGCCCGCCCCGAAATTTCAATGGTGATGATCCATTCTTTATCCTCGCCTTGGCTGAGACTCGGGGGGCAGCTCGCCCTCGAGGTTTAACCAACTCTGTCGAAGTGGGCTCACTCTTCGTGACGGCTCGTTCAAAAGACAGTGATTGTTGTAGAAGGAAGCTGCCGGAGCTGAGCGAACAGAATTCGGAGAGGATAATTTAAAGGAGACCTGACATTATTTCAGGAGTTTTGCCGCTAAGTTCAACATGCCATCTTGAGAGATCTGCGGATTTGCGCGATTAGGGCTTGGCCTTGTTTGGCAAGGAGTTTGGGTCTGGGTGGATCTATCTCGAAATCTATCGTGAGAGACCGATGCGATGCCATCGGCTTGTTGGGCATTGTCCAGTTTGGCAATCGGCAGAATCAGAACGAAAGACAATCGGCTAAATTATCATAAAGGGAATCGGCAAAATCGAGTTGGGGAATTTCTTCATTGATAAGCCAGATTTCTTACATAGAAGAGCTGATTGCTCTCAAAAGGAAATACCAGGGGGATACATTGCCCCGTCTGCTACTGCTAGCCCTATGCTAAGACCCTATCTAGGGGCCGCTGCTGCCCTCGTCGTCATCGTCGCCGTCGTCGCCACTACCGGCGCTGCTCCCTGCCGGCTCATCATCGCTGCTCCAGCGGCCGCCGATAGGACCCTCGTCGTCTTCATCCTCTTCGTCAGCGTCGTCATCACTGTCGACGTCGCTAAAGTTCCCGGGCCAGAGGTGGCGGCGTTTGGCCGGCGGCTCGTCGGAGGAGCTGTCTTCATCCTCCTCCTCCTTCCTCATCCTTCACCTCCTCGGAGGTGGTGAAGTCCGCCCAGGAGAGGCGGTCGTCTTCGCTCTCCTCCACCACTTCCTCGTCGCAAGGAAGCGGAGGTCGCTCTCCCCGTCGGTGTGGGATTTGTCATCCTCGGACCTGACGGAGGAGTCATGGTCCTCTTTGTCCCACTTCGTTGGGGCGAGGATGTCGTACGCCGCTTGCGTACCCCACGAGGGCGTCGACTCTCGGATGGGAGAGGACACGTGGGAGAGATCCGACGAAGAAGAAGAGGAAGAGGAAGAGGACATGGTTGCAGGGGAGGGTTTTTTGGAGTGCTACTGCGGAAGGGGTAAAGAGGAGAACTGTTCGATGCGGCTAAATAAAAGGAGGTGGGGGTTTTTAATTTCCGAGCAGTTCTCAAGGACATGGTGCCAAAACTGTCAAATCGTGCAGAGAAGTTGGGAAGGCAAGTCGTCATGATGAGGCATGCTGCGACAGTCCGCTCTGCCGTGACACGACCCTCCGAGGAAAAAACAGAGTGGTTTTGAAATTATCATTACCAAAACCAGGGGGCATGTGTTATCACCAGATTTTGGCTAAATCAGGAGGTGGGCCGCGATCAAGATGGGCTTGGAAGATTACATATGGAAGATCTATGAAGCGGCCTTGCACGGAGAATTTGGGCTAGTTAGCCCGTGTATCTTAATATAATAGATTGTTATCGATTTAGAAGTTAGAGTTTATCTCGTGCACGGTTTAGTGCACGCCCTCATTAGAAAGTCCGCTGGACTATAAATATGTACCTAGGGTTTATGGAATAAACAACAACTCACGTTCAACCCCAAAACAAACCAATCTCGGCGCATCGCCAACTCCTTCGTCTCGAGGGTTTAAGCGACATGCTGCCTAGATCGCATCTTGCGATCTAGGCAGCACAAGCCCCACGTTCATCGTTGCTCGTATGAAGCGCTTTTGATGGCGAGCAACGTAGTTATCATTAGATGTGTTAGGGTTAGCATTGTTCTTCGTTTAAGCATGCTTACGTAGTGCAACCCTTGCATATCTAGCCGCCCTCACGCCTATCTCAGTGTGGGGCGGCACCCCGCTGATCATTATTTAGTAGATCTGATCCGTTACGATTGCTCCTTGTTCTACAAGGATTAGTTTAATATCTGCAATAGTTAGGCCTTACAAAGGGGGAGGATCCAGTGGCACGTAGGGTGGCGTTCGCAAGTCCTAAACGGGATGTTCCGAGATCAACTTCATGTTGGTTTTTAGGCCTTGTTTAGGATCGGCTTACGAGCACCGTGCGTGGCCGCGAGGCCCAACCTGGAGTAGGATGATCCGATTATGCGGTGAAAACCCTAAATCGTCGTAGATCTCATTAGCTTCATCTTGATCAAGCAGGACCACCAAGTATTCGTGCACCCCGTACGAATCATGGGTGGATCGGCTCTTTGAGCCGATTCACAGGATAACCTGAGAGCCGATCGAGGCTCGTATTTAATGTTTACATGTATGCCCTGCAGAAACTAAGCGAGGCATCCCCATCACCTTCCCGACCAGGTATAGGTCAGGTGGCACGCCTGCACTTCGCATCGTCGCGTGACCAGAAGAGCATTGCGGGCCGTCGCTCGGAGGGGTCTCAGCCAGCCGCAGCTCTAGGCTCTTCCCGGCTCTACGGTGTTGACAAGGCCGCTGCCCGCCGGTGGGTTTTGGCAGTCAACAACTTCCGCTTCATGCACAACCAAGGAGGAAGGTTGTAGATGCATAGAGTCACGGGCCAGGTACTATGGCTGGAGCTCTGCTCGCCAAAAGGATTCATGCCATCCGTACTTAGACCAAATCTTATGTTCCTTGCGTCAGCTGCAAAATCTTTGAACTCTCTGTCGATCTTTCTCCATTGCGTTCCATCTGCGGGTGTCTCAACTCCCCGTCCGACTTACGGTCCTCTTTGTGCCATCGCAACAACTTGGCATGCTCTTTGTTCCTGAACAGACGTTTCAACCGTGGTATTATAGGAGCATACCACATCACCTTGGCGGGAACCCTCTTCCTGGGTTTCCGGCCCTCAACATCGTCACCAGGGTCATCGCCTCTGATCTTATAACGCAATGCAGTGCATACCGGGCATTCATTCAAATTCTCGTATTCACCGCGGTAGAGGATGCAATCGTTGATGCATGCATGTATCTTCGAACCTCTAAACCTAGAGGGCAGACAACCTTCTTTGCTTCGTACGTAGTGGCGGGCAACTCGTTATTCTTTGGAAACATATTCTTCAACATTTTCAGCAAGTTTTCAAATGCCGAGTCAGCTACACATGCCTGTGCCTTCCATCTCAGCAAATCCAGTGTGCAGCCCAGCTTTTTCAGACCATCATCGCATCCGGGGTACAGCGCCTTCCTGTGATCCTCTAACATGCGATCCAAATTCTCCCTCTCTTTTCAGTTTCGCAGCGTCTCCGTGCATCAGCAATGGTCCGACCAAGATCATCAACGGGATCATCACGTGCCTCTTCTTCACCTTCCCCTTCACCTTCAGCATCCTCCATGAAAGTATCACCGAAATGAGAAAGATAGCTTTCATCATTGAAATCATCCCCTTCTTCATCTTCTTCCATTATAACCCCTCTTTCTCCATGCTTGGTCCAACAATTATAGCTTGGCATGAAACCGTGCCAAAGCAGGTGCATGTGAACATCTCTTGAGGAAGAGTAACCCTTCTGATTCTTACACTTAACACATGGACAGATAACAAAACCCCCCTGCTTGTTCGCATTAGCCACTACGAGGAAATCTTTCAAACCCGTACTGAACTCGCCGGAGAGTCGGTTACCGTACATCCATTGCCGATTCATCTGCATTATTATAATATAAAATATATAATTAACCATCATGCATTTGTTAAACTAACTAGCTACAAACAATATAAATTAAACAATGAACTACACACACATGCATATTTTATCAATGACACATCAAAGGTTCAAGTTGCTAACCGCGATCGAGGAGGAAAAAATAAATGAGAAAGCTCAAGTGTGGCTCCAACACTTCATATCATGTTTGTTTCATGCTCTTGGGGCATTTCATCAAACACCTTATGTGCATAAGAGGAACCAAAAGCAAACCTAACACTCACTTGTGAAGTTTGTGAAGAGAATGGCTCCAAATGGCTAAGTGTTGGCTGCTGGATGGGTATATATAGGGGAGGGCTTTAGTCCCGGTTGGCCTGCCAACCGCGACTAAAGGCAACCTTTAGTCGCGGTTGGGCTGGCCAACCGCGACTAAAGCCCCCACGTGCACCAGCTGGCCACCGTGCGCCCTGGGCCCAGGCCTTTGGTCGCGGTTCGCCACACGAACCGCGACTAAAGGTTTCCTTTACCTTCGCGACTTATGGGGCTTCCCGGAAGCCTGTTTTTCCACCAGTGACACATTCATTAATAATCTATATGATCTTCTCTCTTCTCCATGCAAGATCGAGTTAGATCCACATAAATACATTTGCAGCTGTATATGTGTCTTTGACACCACAAAAATATATAGGGTTCTAGCATGTTCTTCTTCAGTTTAGTTTCATCTTAATATGCACGATATGCATACATGTTTCTTGACTCCTCGTGCACCGTACAAGGTGTATGCACAACAATTGATGAGCTGCGACATCGTCCAGGCACTGAAAATAAACCAAAGTTGTTTCATGTAATTCAACAAATTGTAGTTAACAAATAGTACGTGCAATCATTTATAACTTGTTTGAGATGCCCTGAGGAAATTTAATTTGGCTCCCAGGTGCATATGCTCCCTCTACTAAAAAACTATAATTAGAAATGTACAAAAAATTCTACATGTACATCTACATAATATATGTGAGTTCGCCAAGTTTCATGAAAAAAAAAAATTATTCTGGTCTATATAAAAAAGAGAAAATTTATTTTGTGAACAGTCTTATTCTTAGCCCTGAATTTTGTCTATTTTACACACGTTACGTGACAAGTCGATTTTTCCAGAAACTACTTTGTCAGCGCGTAGCACGTGAAGATGTACGTACGATTTTTTGTTACAGTTTTTTTTGAAATTTCAAAACATGTGTAAAACGCATTTCAAAATGAAGGGAGCACTCCCATGCTCCAAAATACCACTCCCATTTATTAGACAGGAATTACTTACTGATGTTGACGAGATATTATGTGTTATTCGTCATCCTGCTCCTGCTGGCACAACTCAAGGTCAATACTTGGTTCACGTACTCTCATTTTTGAGCTGCTTGCGCCAGTCTGCTGCTCACTCGATCTGAGTCCTCCAGAAATCTAAGTAATTATCACAAATAAGTTCACTTGTCAAGCACCAGTTCTCTTCCATGCTTGTAACCAAATATAACGTACTGAATTAAGCTGGTATTAATATTTTACTGGAATAGAACTGTTGCGTGAGCACGTACATATATTATTTCGCACTACATATGAGTCATGAATATTGCATTTGCTACTTTGTCAATACTAGAGCTTTGAAAGATTTATGATTTTGACTAGTTACACATACTTAAGTTCTTTGGATGTTGTGATTCTTTCAACAAAATTGATTAAAATAAATTGGTATTACTAGATCAATTACAAATATATTTTAGTTAGGTATAATTATTTCATTTTGAAAAAAATACTATTATTGTGTGAACTGATGATGAAAGTTTCACCTTAAGAACCGTGTCGATGTCGAAAATGATATAGTTCTACGACCAGATAGAGTACTTGACAACATGATTTTCTGCATAATGCTTGGACACTTCTTGACAGGCAAACTAGAATTTATGTATTAGCTAGCATTCTTTTAGCATAAATGGCAAGGAAGGTCCTACTGCCTTTTTTCAAAAAGGAGTGAATCGCGCGGGCATGCATCCGTGACCAGTACTGATATTACCTTGCATTCAGTACTTGGTATTCTAAGACATTTCTTACCTTCTTCTGTAGTTCCATCTTGTGTTCATGAGCAATTCTCAGCTTGGTGCAAAGTTCTATGTTTTCCTTCTCAATATGAAACCCCTACATGAAAAAAAAATCATTTCACCATAACATAATAAGTCGTTAATGGCATTGATTTATCCCAGAATAGACACCTGAGCTATCTCAACACCAACAACAGTACTAGCAAAAGGAAGAAGAGGAAGAAGATGTAGTGAACCTTTTGGTTGAGTTCTTGGATCTCCACGGCCAGAAGTTGCTCCTACAGAAATCAGTTACCATTAAAGATTGTATCATGCATATATAATTGCAGCGTAAGTAAATAAATTAAAGAATAAGGGGAAAGGATGGTGCACCTTCCTCTTTCTTACAGAATGCAAACTAATCTCAAGTTGGTTCTGGAGAAACTGCAGATCCCGAACATTTGAGCCAGATAGTTCCTCTCCCAATAGTTGTCTGTATTTTCATCAGAAAACACATGGATTAACAATGTAACTAGCTACTAGATACTTACATTTTTTAGAAGCTAGGAAATTGCTATTTTATTAACTAAGAAGAAGAGAATTGGCGGACAAATTAGCGTAAAGCCAAGCAAAAAAACCGTTGCAACCAACCCAAGCAACTGTCATCGAACAAGACATGTGCGAGCTTGGATACCAACACATACTCTACACACTCCGCCAAAACCGAACCATGGCCAAGGTTGTGCGGTGTTATCGTTATCATCCCCCTTGAAACAGCAACGGCCACACTTGCCAGCGACTAGGAAGATTCAATTTGATAGCGAGCACCTCTAGCGCGACAACTATGCCAACTTCATGTGGAAACCACCATATACCTCGTCGCCGATCTGGAGTTGTGCTGACTCTAGAAACCACCACTGGGAAGTAGGAACCGCACCACACAGAGACGATGACTCTAGAAACCATCACGCTGGCAGCCAGATCTGGTGGCATCCAGTCCTCCCGCTGCCAAACACCGTACTGCATCCCATGACAGGTTCCACAACATACCACACGCCAAGAGGAAGCCCTGCCGAGAGCCACACATTCTGGCCGTTAAGCCGCTCGCATGGCCATCCCCCGCTCCTACTTTCCGAGGGATCCCGCTCTGGTAACCCGCGCTCGCGCCGGAAGCAGGACACAAAGCTACTATTGTTGCTCCAATCATGTCCGAATGCTAAACAAGAAGATGGTGTGGAGGAACAAACGGATTCCCTGCCTATGAAAAAGTAAGTCTCAATGGAAGGGGGCATATGGAATAGTGACGGTTTCGCGAAAGGGAAAAACATCCTTTTGTTCATAAGACTATAAGGGAGCATAAATTAGATTTCTCCGCTATATATATCTTAGAGAAGGAACCATACCCACCAAATGTGTCGTTCAGAAGAAGTCTCATTGGACCCAGACAAACATCTTGGAATGTTTTGTTACAACGCCTGGATTCGGTTCAGTTGTCGTAGGAATCTGATGAATTTCGTTGGAATCTATGAGAGTGGCAAATTCTCTATAAATTCTATGTATAAGGCTTTAATCCAACCTAATATACCAGTTGATAATAATTCGAAAATTTGGAAGATGAAGATCCCGCTTAAAACAAAGTTTTTTGCGTGGTATCTTCGTCAAGGGGTAATCTCACCAAAGACGATCTTGTAAAACGTAGTTGGCAAGCAAGCAAAAAGTGTGTCTTTTATCATCATGACGAGACTAAAACACTTATTCTTCCATTGTAAATTTGTTAGATCTATATGGTCAGCCATCCAGATAGGTTCTACCTTATATCCACCATGATGCATTGCGAATATATTCGGCAATTGGCTAAATGGTGTAGATCCTAGGTTTAAGCTACTTATTAGGGTTGGAGCGACTTCCGTTATTTGGTCGCTATGGCTATATAGAAATGACAAGGTTTTTAATGATCAAAATGTTTCTCTTATGAAGGTTATCTACCGATGTACATCTGTGCTCCGTTTATGGTCACCTCTACAATGTGTGGAGAACCGCAACTTATTTATGGAGGTGTCTACACAATTGGAGGATGTGGCGAGGGATACTTTTACTCTACATGGATGGCAGCATAATCTACGGATTGACCCTCTACCTCCATAGAGACTACTTTGCTTTAGACTTGGTTTCATTTCGAATGACTTTATTTTGGTACCTTTTGAATTGAAACGGATGTTTGCATCCTAGTTATGCAAAGGCTGAGTGTAATGCTTAAAACTTTTGAGTAATAAAGCGCCCATTATCGAGGAAAAATATATCTTAGAGAAAGGGAAATGAAATTTCCTGACTCCCTTCTCAAAGGATTTGTCGGGGTCTTAGATTTTGTGTGGTATTGTTTCCTACCTATTGGAAGGTCGGGAGGCGTTGTAGTAGGAGTGAATTCATCCACAGTGAACATTAAAGATATCACTGGAGGAGATAGATGTGTAAAATTTAACATTCAAAAAAAATCTGATGGTTTTGAATGGTGTATGGTTGCGGTATATAGTGCTGCTCGAGATGCACAGAAAGTTGGTTTTCTTGCAGAGCTTGTACGGATATGTGATGATACTACACTCCCGATGTCGGTTGGGGTGATTTTAGTGTAACTCACCAATGAAGATTTGGCCGAATAAAATCTGACAGCTCCATAATTTCTTTAGAGGGTGGGCTGGCAACCAAATTAGTATGTGTAAAAAAGAAAATGAACACTTAGATAGAAAAGCTGAAATATCTCCTCTTTGCACCTCGGACAAAGAGGCTATGAGGGAGGCAAATGAGAAGTTCTGCAACTTCGAAGGGACGAAGAAACAAAGTGGGCACAGCGAGCGAAAGTAAAACTTGTTTAAGAAGAGGGTAGCAGCATAAAATAGTTTCATCTAATTATGATAAGAATCTTTATGTTGTTCTTTCATAGAAAGTTGTATTAAGGAAGGATGATTTTTCAAAAGAAACTGGCAAGGTAATAAAAATATTTTTTTTTGACAAAAATGAAACAATCAAACTTTTTTTCATTGATTGTGTGCTTGCCACAATTATTTTGTGTATTGTCCATATGTCGTTTTGAATATACACACCAAGAAACATTATTAATCTTTTGGTAGCTGGTTGCATAGACTATATAAAAGAGTCAAGGGACATATTAGGGTTGGTATTTACGCATATCGTGATTCATGTTATCTCACATAATACTCAATGTACGTGGTTATGTCTCTGGTCGAAGGAGCAGCGCGAGGACATGGATTTTAGGTGCAATCGATTGAAAACGGTTGCACGTGATTTATTCAGCTGGTGTGGCTCACGGCTTGATCGTAGGCTCACATGTTGATCCACTAGCACATATTTTTATTTACTTTATTTTAGATGATTGATCCATGTAGCACCTTTAGTGATACTTGATGTAATAAGCTATTCTTTGACGATTTGGAGACTTTTAAAAAAAAGAAATAGAGGGTATGCATATTTTGATAGAGGCCGGAGCTTCTTCCCCATTTCGAACAAAAAATGAGCCTAACCTACCTCTTTTGGAGGATGAACCCCGCCAATACAACAATGTTGCCTGCGGGTTTCGAGTCACCTCGGTTTCGATCTGGTAGAAACACATGCATTTTTTGAACTTGTCTTGTCCTTTGATGAAACTACGTATTCATTCATTGCAACAACAAGTGCTACTGGAAATATGGGTTTCATTGGCCTAGTCTTCAAGGGCATTTGTAGCCCGCATGATGCTAGACCATGCCTTGGGGAGCCAAATATGGGCTAATTTGATGCATGCACAACCTCTGCACTGTGGCCCGCACAATGCTTAAAGCACCTCCAGGCTCGGCCCGCTAGGAACTATTGATTCGGTTGTTTTCGTGGAACCACCCTCGTGGCTTCCCTCCATGTAAAAGGGGAGTGCAGGCTGTACGAGCTTTCGAGACCGTTGAAATAACGAGACCTCATGCCCTTCATCGAAAAAGAAGAGGGGGAAATTCGGTCACCTCCCGCTGAAATCCTCCACCTATTTATACCCTCCACTCTCACATCCCATTCCCGAACCACCATCTCCCTCCATCGAGCTCCATTTTCTTGTCGAAGTGCATGTAAGCAGCACACTCATCATTGGGCAGCGAGGGCAACCTTACTACCTCCTCTTCCTTGAGTTGTCCTCTTTGTGGTCCACCTCAACGATGGCTGTAAGTAACCACACCTCCATCTTGGATTGGGTAGATATGTGATCTTGGAATGGTAAATCTACCTAGGTTGTGCATGTCTACTACTTGTTTAGGGTATATGTGTGTTCTTATAGTATGGTACATTGTCAAAATCTATCACTAGTAGGGTAGATATGTGTGTTGTAGTATGGTAGGTTGTTGAAATATGTGTGTGCTTGAAGTATGATCTAGTTATGTTGACCCACTGTCTAGCTTGAGCTTCTGTACTGGATGTGGTAGCTCTTGTTTGTGCATATTTTGTTCGGTTAGATTTTCATGTTTTGACATTAGCATGTCATGCATGATCAATGTAGCACTCCATTTGACTACTTTAGCCTGATTGTGGTCAGCATTTGTGATTCACAAATCCCTTTTGGTTGTGGATGATTCTGAACTCAATACCCAAAATGTAGTGGCCCCTCCATTCATGCCGCTTGCACCGATCACGAAGTCCCGTATCATGGTGAAGACCATAGCTTAAAAGGTGGCCACAAGGATTGGAAAGGCGGAGAAGGAGCAATCGAATGGGACCATGAAATGTCTTCCCTTCATGTCCACCTTTTTCCTAGAGAAGATGTGTGGGCTCATCAGGACCAATGTCTGGACTAACACAAGCTTCATGGAGGACCACTGGACTGCCATTGAGAATAATATGTTTGAGCACTCTGGATCTGAGGTGACCTCGGGAAGTGTAGGGATAGGTGGCTCTAGGTGAGAAAGTTCAAATACCTCGACGCTCAATGCATGTTGTGAGGTCACCTTAACCATTCTCTTGGAGCACTATCATCAGGGATACAACATGGTTAGCGCACTATCTTGCATCCTTGTTTCACTTGGTCGTCAAAAACTATGATGCGCAACTAACACATTGTCGTCCAATCTAAATATCATCCCAATGATGCGAAGTTCCTCAACAAGTCAATCATGAACTACTATGAGATGCATACCATCTCCCTCGATCTGTCCACATGAAAGTTTGTCGTGGGCTCAAGTGAGTCCCTTAGTGCAGCTTCCACTAGTAGGAAAAAGGCATATGGGCAGGTTTATTGGCAGCACACCTTATTAGGTGCAGGCGACTGCTCATAATTGGCGGAAAGGAGCACGCGACCACTATGTGCTTACTAGAAGCGTGTAGCTGCCCTCAACACGCGACTATTATGTGGGCCCGGCTGTGCCTGGGCATAGAGCTTATCCACCGCGTGCGGCCGTCATGGCACGCGGCTAGTACGCTCTTCTTGGCCATGTGTCATCGACGCCAACCGCTGCCAATAGTTTCTGACCGAGGGTGCACCAAATACTGGTAGCGTACCTTATCGCCGCCGGCTACCATTATTAATTTGGACTTAACCAAAAGTTCAGTCGACGCGCTGAGTCAATTTCTACTACCATAGTTTCGCCAATCTCTCTGGATGGCAGAGCGCTCGACCTCGACGCCTCCGACCGCTCCGCGCCTCTGACCCCGCCACTTTGTGCCTCGCCTTCGCTATCAAAATGGTCGCCGACCGCGTCGCGCCTCCTTTCTCCCTGCAGTCGAGCTTGCCTGCTACTCCCGCACCCCGCATGACCCCTCCCCTGCCCCCACCCCGGTATGAAACCCCGCCCTGCACTTGCTCCATGAAATGCCGATTACACTATATGGTTGATTAGCTGCGTTGATTACAAGGATATGATTTGCTTATCTAATTAATTTGTAGGGATATTAGTTGTTGATTACAGTATATGCTTGATTAGTTACGTGGATATGTGGTGTATGGTAGTATGGCAAAAATGTCTTGTTGTACAACATTGTTCAAAAAATTGTTCCAGATACCGATTTATTGTCAGATTTATTGTGAATCAGGTGGTAACCGATAAGATTTTGGCATATCAGCTAAGTTATCACTGTCACCAATATTTCGGCCGATTTTTAGTCTGATGGTCAATATTTCTGCTGATTTTCATTGAAATGTCATAGAAATTCGGTCTGACAGTCGATATTTTTGTCTTACAGTCTAGTAGAACTGTGCATTAGCTCATATTTTCTATTTTTTATTCAAGTGCAAGGAATCAAGGCAAAAGTTATGTTCAATGCTGCAATATTTTTTACATAGCACATTATTCAAATTTTAGTGCCGAAAATTAGGATTTACAAAAAAATAAGCCAATATATGGCCGACCCATAAAATTGATTAGTCGGCCGATAAGCAATTAATCTCCATTTTGAGGACGACCGATAACTTAACGATTATCGATTCTTGAGCATTGTTTTACAGGAATATAAGTTGCTAATGTTTTGTCGGAACATTGATTAATTTCCATTTCAACCAAATTTCTCGCACTCCGTATATCCTTTCTAAGCAAAGGTCATATCGAATTTTACCGTGATTTTTTTATTACTAATAGTTTCAATTTTGATTAGTGTTAGCTAGCCATTTCATTTTCCGAAAAAGACAATGACGTTGTCGTCGGGTCATCTTCAAGCGGTTGGAGTGGAGGCGAAGAAGAAAATGTAGACACGGGCCACACCCTACGAGAAGAACATCATGAAGTTAAGCAAGAATTGGCGACCCTTAAAGCAAACATGGCCACCATTGTTGAAAACCAAGTGGAAAATAGGGTCAACGGCCACCTTCCTATCTTGATCCGGTCGATCGAAGATTGGATTGCTGGAGTTCGACAAGGGCCACACCCCAAATATCAGGCAACACCAGTTGAGTTGGCGCCAAGCCAAGGCAATGTGGTGTCACACTACTAGAGAAAGGGCTAGTCATAGAAAACTACCAGTGGCGCACACCTTTTTTGGTGCGCCACTGCTAGTTACACACGAATAGTGGTGCTCCACTGATAGAAAAATACTAGTGGCACACCCTTTTTTGTGCGCCACCACTAAGGATCTGCCAAAGCCACCCCTCCCCACACTTACCAGTGGTGCACCCCTTTTTGGTGCGCCACTGGTAACTATGGGTTGTGGGTATAGAATGGCCAGGAGTTACCAGTGATGCACCACATATATGTGTGCCACTGCTATTTGAGGTAGCAGTGGCGCACCTACATTAGCAAAACATAAAAGAAATAGATAGAAATTTTAAAAAATAAAATCCTTCGAGATGCCCATGTATTATGTCATCTAGTTTTAATGAGAATTAACAAACATGAATTTCAACTTTTTTTTGCAAAATGGTGTCATGTTTCGGTACAACTGGATTTCTAGTTGCATATGACCTCCGATGAAAATTATTTTTATATGAAAATGTATCTACACAAAATTTCATAGGTCGTTTAGATAAAAATTGGATTCGTCAAATTCAAAACAGAAATAGGACTTTTTTCAGGTTTTAAATTTTGGGCCGAAGTTTCAAAAAAAAAGAAAAAAAAGCAGTAGCGCACCAAGGCAGAAATTCCAAAAAAAAGGAAAAAAAATAGCAGTGATGCACCCATGCCTTGGTGCGCCACTGCTAAGCTTCCCGCCCACGAAATTTGAAACGGACGGGCCAGCCACTTACCCCCTCCTACTCCCTCCTCCTCCACACATTCTCCTGCTCTCCTTCTCCTCTCCTCATGCTCTCCTTCTCCTCTCCTCCTCTCCTCCTACACTCCTCTCTTCTCATCTCCTCCTCCTCTCTTTTCATCCTTTCCTTCTACTTCTCCATCCACTCCGGTGACTTCCGGTGACCCTACTCTCCAACGACCGTCTGACCTCCCTCCTCCTCTCCGACGACCCTCCAGCCTCCATTACCTCCGGCCTTCCTCCTCTCCTCCATCCTCACCCCTCCTACCTCTCTCATCCATCATCCATCCTCACCTCTCCTACCTCTCTCATCCATCCTCACCGGCGGCTAGGCTATGAAAAATGAGAATGAACATTGGACAAATAATTTGGGCAACAAAAACGAGAAAAAATAACGAGCTAAAAAATTCGAAGAAAATGTACCAGATCTAGATCTAGATCTAGAAATTTCAAATTTTAGCAGTGGTGCACCTTGTTTTTGTCCAGTGGCGCACCTCACGCGTTTAGCAGTGGCACACCACGAAGCTAGTAGTGGTGCACTACTTGGTGTGCCACTGCTAAGCCAGATAGCAATGGCGCACCACTAGTACACCACTACAAACAGTTAGTAGTGGCGTGATAGCAGTGGCGTGTGCGCCACTAATAGCTAATATAGGTGCACCACTGATTAGTTATTTTCTAGTAGTGTCAGATCCTGCCGAACCCGCAACACATGTGGCATCAGATCCGGCCGAGGCCGCAACACATGTGGTGTCAGATTCTTATGGTTTGAAGAAAAAGGGACGGAAAAGACCTAAGAAAAAGGATTATGTCTCTTGCCAAACAACCCGGGTTCTGGAAAAGATCTCCATGTAAGAGCGGCAATATCATGTGGAGGGTGAAGCTATGTTATCGTGGGACAAGTACCTAACGCTACCCGGTGATATGAAGAGTCTGCATGACATCATTCTAGCAGAAGAAAGGCGTCTTCTTTGTATGGCATCTCTAACGTACCCGCTTTTTGTCGTCAAGGTTCCTGAGGGCCTGGGCTTTGTTGATAAACACCCACGGACGTGTTCTTCCTAATATTTGAAGACATATTCTCCATATTTCAAATGAATAGACATCCCTCCGCCTATTTGCGCTCACTGAGACCTACCATGTCGAAAAGAGCAAGAGTTATCCCCGACCTTGGAGATAGCGGACCCCTACTACCTGTATGAGAGCTACTTGGTCACCTATGAGAACAGACTCAATGTGATGCATTACATCGAGAGTCTCTTCTTGGCGAATAAGGACAAAGAAATGTTTTTTCCTTCCTTATTTTCCCAAGTAGGTCACTCGCTAGCGCCACAAGATGCTTCCGTATGTATTTCTTTCATTGTGTTTGAGTTGAGGATATAATTGATGAGGACATCCCTACCACACTACCACCTCCGTCATTACCAAATGAAGATGCTCAAGTCCAATGAAGTTCGGATTGGACCTATTACAAGAGCTCATGCGAAGCTACTTAAACAACAGGTGAACTTGTTCCTAAACGATACTTTGATTGATCAGAACTTTATACTACCTAAGTTCTACTACTTATGTATCATCAGGTATGAAGAGGAGACAAGCATCGCACGAGGAGGAGAGGAGCAGCTGGACGTGAAGATGGACGTGGAGCTGGACAAGGAGCTGGAAATGAAGATATCTCATGGACGCGCGAGGGAGGAGCGGGAGGCATGCGCGAGAGGAGAAGAAGAAGTCCAGGCTAGCCCAGCACCCGGTCAGACCGGCCGCCACGCCGGCGCGCCCGGTCCTGGCCCGGTCCAACCGGGCGGCAGGCCGGATCCACCCCGACGCCAACCGGGCGCCACGCTGATGCCAACCGGGAGCGTTACTGCGCGACACTTCGCCCGCCCGGTTGCAACCCGGTTCCCTGGCCCGGTTTGAACCGGCCAGCCCGGTCCTATGCCCGGTCGACCGGCCCCCAGACCGTCCGTGTCCGAGTCTGTCTCGACCAGATCTATTCTAGGTCGGTTATTCTTGTATCTTTTCGACCAGAAGTTGTCCCGGACGCCTATATAAGTGCCCAGGACGCCCCTAGCTGCTTTAGACCACGTTTAAGATAAACCCTAGTTCTTAGTTGTTTGCTCGCAAAACTATTGAATTCCCTACACCATATTGCTTGATATTGTGTAGATCTGAAAGTCTTGTGTGATCTGTTGTTTCATTGGGAATTAGACGGTTGCAACTTACCGCTTCGTGGTCGGCGGCTACGTGCGCAAGTGTGTGGAGTTGCGAATATCTTGCAGGGTTGAGAGCTGTTGCATTGGCGACAGGGACCAATCGAGAGATCTCGTTGCGTCATACAAGTTGTCATTCACTTCATCCAAGTTACCTCCGCTGCAATCACCCCGTGATCATCATCACCACCGTTGCTTACTGAGAAGATCGGGCTACCCCTTATCAATAATGGTCTGTTTGAATTGTGTTGCATACAGAACAAATATTGCACCCTCATTGTTTTACACCTCAATCACCCGCATGTCGTGTATTTTGACTCGGGGAGCGTGAAACCAAAAAACTACACCAACATCAGGAACATCAAGAACATTATGGATGATTCTCTCAACCGCTACTACTTGAACGGTAGCGGCTTCAAAAGATAAGTAGTCATCAATGGCAGGCGTGTATTCGGCCACAGACAAGAGTTTCCCTACGTGAAGCAACCAACAGAGAGCACGAGGGAGGCATTCTACGCAACCCATCACATGCGGAAGTTTGCACGGGATCATCGGCTACTTGTGGATTCATCTAGTCTGACAACATGGGTCAAGGACTTTGCCAACTGTGTGAGGAAGATTCCAGATTTGAGTTGTATCGCATTCAGCATAAGCTTGGAAAAATCATTAGGAATGTTGTCTACGGTCCGGAGGGGTTGTTCTACTATGGCCCTGTAAAACCAAGTCAGAGGTAGATAGAAGAGCGATGTCATCTTCAGGGCGACCACCAGGACTTCATGACATTTGATGGTCTCCGCATGTTCTCGCCGAGGTCGAGTCGAAAGTGACGATGTTGTTGGTTAATTTGTATGACGAACTTTCTTAGGTTTAGTTTTGAATGATCTATAAGTTGTGTGTTGTAAACTTATCTTGCACATTGTTTGCACATTTAACTTGGTCTTGTTGATTGACCTCTTTTGTCGTGTGTCTTTATATTCAAATGCATTTGTCGACGATTATACTCTGGCATCGTCTAATGAAAGAGGGAGCCAATAAGACCTTGTCTTATAGCATGCATGAGCAACATAGAACCCTCTGGCTTAGAACTCACCTGGCTAAGCACTACTATAATCTATAGGTCTAGGGTTCCTTGCGAGGTTAGGGGTGGTAATGCACGGTGATAGTGATGGTGATGATGATGATGATGATGTTGATGATGTATATTTTGGTGGTAGCTAGGTCTTGCAAACTTTCAGTGATCTGTATACTTTGATGAGTTGGTATACACTAATAAACATGTAATCTGATGGTGAACTTGTGGAGATGGAGTCCACTTTTCTTGTGGTGGTAGGTTAACACCATAGTTGTAAGATGAACTTGTGGTCATGTTTTTCTAATAACCATGCATGCTCATGTTAGTTTCTGATTTGGTTTAAACTTTTGATGCTTGTTAAAATTTCAAGGATGCTTGTTATGATGATCTTGTGATGGTGTACACTACATGTCATTCTTGAGTCTTGTTATATAAACTGTTAGGGATGCGTCGAGTACTGACGGTCCTGGCGCAGGTGCCAAGATCAAGTGGACGGTTTCTCCAACAATGGCTACAAAGGGGATGAAACTAGAGAGGATGCCGAGGAGGATTACTCCAAGTTCTTGGATGATGAGAAGAACAACCAACACGCAGCCGAAGGAACACAACAAGTTTGACAGTGTATGCTCAAACACTTCGTCATCATAATCATGTTTGTGGTGGTCGTGAAGTTCATATTTTTCTAATTGTTGTGTATGATCGGATGTGGCATGGAATGAAATTGTAAGCTCATCACATTTGAACCAGTTAACCACATGCAACCTCATGTGGGTAACTAAACACCTTCCATTTGCAGCCAAGCCCAAAAGGCATGTGTTTAGCATACCAACAAATGGGAATAGTTGTCGAACTCATGCAACCATTGTCAGTGTGGGAAGACAAATAAAATGGACAACATGGACGAGATGCCATTTCTCAATGGCCATGCCACCCTAGGGCCTAGCCCTAGGAGTGAATAAAAATTGCCAAGCAACCAATCACATCCCAAGCGAGAGATCTTGACATGCATCATCATAGACTCTTCTCCTCCAATTAATTAGCATATGAAAAAGACGAAACAAGAATTGTTTTCGATAGCTATACCAATTAGCATTTTAATTCTACGCGTAAGTAATACTTCCTCGGTCCAGGTTTGTAAAGCCTTCACGAATTTGATGTTAATTTTGACCGTGAATTTAACTAATGAAACATGTGTTATATGTTGCAAAAAAAGTACACCACCGAATTCTTACTTGAAATAAGTTGTCGATAGTATAATATTTTTGGTAAATAACATACATTTTGTTATTTCAATTTAATGGTAAAGGTCAGTCTCAAAACTAGAAAGGGTCATACAAACTTTAATGGAGAAAATACTGAAGAATATAAAATATTTACCTATTACTGTGTTGTAAGTTTTGCACTTGCCGCCTCAAGTTTACAACCTCCCTCTGCCATAACTGCACAATAAAAAGAAACTGAAATAGGATAATAATTACCACTCACCACATTAGTAGATCATTAAGACAAACTGTGCTATTTTAAAATACCACATATGATGTTTGGTGGCGTAGAAGAGAGAGAAATAAGAGCTAAGAGATATTCTCTTCAAGTTAATCATAAAACAGTTATCTCCATTGTACTAGATGGTACCTTTTTGTCACACTTTGTCTTGATAATTTTATTCATTACATTTTTTATATGCGCACAAGCACAATTTTTCATAGATAACACAGTAAAATATAATATATTTCTACACTATTTCATCCATTCTACTATATCCTAATTTCTTTTGGCAAATTTTATTTCAATTAATGCTATGACACTACAGGAACGGGGTGCTACGCCGACGGCCGGCCGCCCTCGGCGTAGCCACGCCTGGCCCTCGGCGTAGGCTACGCCGACGGCCGCCCTCGGCATACCTCGTCGGCGTCGAGGTCCCTCGGCATAGGCTGGTGCGCCGTCGGCGTAGAGGAAGCCCTCGGCATATACGGCGTACACCGACGGCCGGCGTGCCCCTCGGCGTACACGCCCTCGGCGTACCATCAACGGCGATCCGTCGCCGGTAACGGCGCGCAGCATACGCCGACGGCGTAGCCCTCGGCATAGAGGCGAGGTGGCGCGGCCTGGCGCGGCGACGTGGCGCGTCTACGCCGAGGGCAACCCCCTCGGCATAGAACAGCTCTTCCTGGCGACGAACTGGCCACGTGTCGCGCGCTGGTGCAGCGGCGTACGCCGAGGGCAACCCCCTCGGCATAGCCTCGACCATATGGTCATGCCAGGGGCCTATGCCGAGGGCAACCCCCTCGGCATAGCCTCGACCATTTGGTTTTTCCATTTTTACTGGGTTCCAATTCATCTAAATTCAGTTCAGCAGGTCCAATACATCCAAATACATCCAAATACATCCAAATTCGTCCAAATTCATCATAATTCACATAAATAGCATGAAATCCACATAGTAGCATCCAAATACATCCAAAATCACCATAATTCACATAAATAGCATGAAATCCACATAGTAGCATACATGGTGCATGTAATAGCATACAAGAGGAGAGTGCCATGTCATCCAATACATAGTAGTAGGTAGCAAATGATGGCAAGCAAGAAGCCCGGTGCTGACTAGCGGAGGAAGGACCCGGGCGGGGTGTGTCCACCCACATCCTTGGCGAAACGAGCAGCCCGGGGTTTCGCTCCGGTAGAAGCTGCAGAAGAACCACCTGAGAAGGACCGGTAGCACGCCCAGAGAAGTCGACGGAGAGGCACCGGGAGTAGTCCCAGGAGTAGTCGACGGAGAGACACCAGCAGAACGCCCAGGAGACCGACCACCTTCATGAACCGGTGTGACCTCGCCCACCCACGATGCCTGTTCCCGGACCATCCCGTTCCCTACGTGTTCCCTACATGTTAGCAACTTGCGAGGCAAAGGAAAGTGGTAACTACCGGTTTGGCAAAGAACTTACCTCCGGTGTGGATCCGTAGTAAGTCGCAGCGAAAGCTGCCCTCGATGGCATGATAGGCATGTCCCCCGCCACGGTAACGGAGCCGGTGGGTGTACCAGTAGACATAGAAATCATCATTTCCTGCAAGATAGGTTACAAGTTAGGCTTTGCAGAAATAAAGCATCAAACTGAGACTTGTCATCTACTTGCGTGAAGAAAGATTCAGACTTACTCCTATATACGCCATGTAGGCCGTATTCTGCCTATTCCACGCGGGCTGCTGATACGCTTCATTGCAGGCTTCAAGGCCGCCTCGAACTCAGGCTACAATTTCAGAAACAATGAATCTCGTAAACACTTAGCCATGTAGGAAGGAAAACCGGAAAGAGGATGAAAATGAGGAAACTTACATCGTAGGCGGGTGGACGAGCAGGCCGTGGACGAGGCTGGGGGCTGTCGGCGGTGAGGGTATGCTTGAGGCGCGTGTAGCTCGTGGAGTGGGTAGGCTTGACCACCTTATTCATCCAAGGGAAACGGCCATGCGGACGCCCGTGCCCCGACAGGACCAACGACTCCTCGTCGACCGGAATGCTCAAGGGGTCATCCACCTCGGGGTGACGAGACTTGACCATGCGGACGCCCATGTTGCTATCGCAATTCTGACATTCCGAGCCTCGGCTGCCTTAAGGCGGTGTTTTGTATCGAAGTTCTTCCATGCCGTACCATCGGATGGATGTCCCATCTTCAACTTGTTGTTTTCGTCCACGAATCTCTTCCCATACTTGTGCCACGTCATCTGTTTGGCTGTCTCCTCGTGCATGTAAAGCCGCTGGATTCTTTTTATGAATGGGAGATATCGAAGAATCGACTTTGCGGTGCTTGACTGCCTCACCTGACCATCCTTTCCCGTTACCTCTTCATACCTAGACTGCTTACAGATGGGACAGTACTTGTCCTCCGCATACTGTCTCCAAAATAGAACGCAGCCTTTCGGACAACAGTCTATCCTTTGATAATCCATGTTGAGGTCCTTCATAATTCTCCTCGTCGCGTGCAGGCTTTGAGGCAGACAATGATCTTTGGGCAACATGTTACCAGTTGTTTTCAGACTTGCTTCAAAGCCCTCACGGGTGGTGTTGTACCGGGTCTTGTCGGCTAGACATTGGGAGATGGCATCGAGCTGAGAAATCGCGGCGCCCTCGTACAGAGGCCTCTTAGCCGCGGCAATCATATCATAGAAGGCCTTCGCGGTTGGCTCTGGTTCCTCCGGTTCTGGCGGCGCCTCCGGTTCTGGCGGCGCCTCCGGTTCTGGCGGCGAATCCGGGACATCGGCATGGACGAGATCATCTAGAAAGTCTCTAACTCCATCGTACGCATTGCCATTGAGCCGCTGCCGCATCACCTCACCTCTGTCACGTTCGCGCTCATCAAAGTCGATTTCCGTGACGTACCCATGCATATACCCATATTGCAGAAGGTGTCTATACATTTCATCCTTCCCACGACGTTGACGCTTCACGCAGCGAACACAAGGGCAAAGTGCCCGAACCAGCCCCTTTGTACCACGCGCTAACTCATTCACTAGAAAATGGGTCTTCCTTGTCCACTCATCTGTTTTCTCAGTCGCACTAACACGCTCATTGTACATCCATCCATTATCAGCCATCCTCTGCTTTATTGGGAGCCAAACCACAGACATAGCATTTATATCAAATAGGAAATTAAATGCATCATATTTTTATTTATTTTACCGGGCGAACGCATGCATCAACCTACATCTCTACTAGGTGGGCTCCTAGCAGCCGCCGGATCCGTAGTTGGCTACGTTCTCCATGCTCTACCCGGTCCAAGTCAGAATTTCCTCCCTCGCTGCTCTCCCGATACACGTCTCGGCAAAAAGCCGAGAGGATGTGCATCCGGAGAACAACGGGGAGGCGCCGCGAAATCCTGACTCGGACCGGAGTAGAACATGGAAAACGAGACAACACGCATCCGCCTGTCCCGTAAATGCAGCGTTACGGTTCAAAATATGCGGACCACTAATGCATATTTATCCGCGTAACGCTCGCGGACGGGAAGTGACACCTAGGTTACGCAACTGGACTTGGAAAATGAATCTAGTGACATAAGAAAATGCGGAGAAGGGGAGGCGATGTTTTAGCTCACCCTCGGCGGACGGAGAGAATCGCGTGGCGATGTCGAACGTGGAGGTGGCGATGTCGGTGGCCGGAGCGAATCGCGTCAAGATCCCGGGTCGTCACGTCGGGGTGCTCACGCCGGTGCCTATTTAAAACAATAAACAAAATAGTCAATAAATCTGCAACTAACAATTTACCCTAAGTAACATTTTTATTTATAAGTACCAATTTATCCTAACTAACTAACTAACTACCAATTGGTTACCTAACTAACAACACTAACTAACTAACAACTAACAAATTAACAAAAAAAAATGCATACCTTTGAGCTCTCCATGGAGCCGGCCAGTGAGGGGAGGAGAGGCTCGGGCGGTCATGAGGAGGCGCCGCTGCGGCGTGCTGCGGGAGGGGAGGAGGGGCGGCGCGGCGCGGGCCGGGCGGGGGCAGGGGGGGCCTGGCGGGGCGGCCGGGGAAGGGGGAGGGGAGGAGCGGCCGGGGGAGGGGAGGGTCAGGGGAGGAGGGCGGCCGGGGAAGGGCGGGGCAGGGGAGGAGGGCGGCCGGGGAAGGGGAGGTGCGGGGCGGCCGGCGACGGGGAGGTGCGGGCGCGGGAGGGCGCGGCGGCCGACGGCCAGCTGCGGGGAGGCGGGGGGGGCGGCGGCGGGGAGGTGCGGGCGGCGGCGACGGGGAGGCGCAAGGCGGGGCAGAGGAGGGTGGCGGCGCGGGCAGGAGGAGGGGGCGCGGCAGGAGGGGCGCGGGCAGGAGGAGGGTTGGGAGCTGGTCGAGCCAGACCAGCCTTGTAACACGGCCCGAGCGGCCCCCCTATGCCGAGGGCCGGCTATACGCCGAGGGTGGCCCTCGGCATAGACCCTTTCAATTTTTTTTTATTTTTTTTATTTTTTCTCTTATTTATTTTTCTGACTACATTATACTAATATATATATATAATAATTAGTTCATATAAAAAATTGACCGCGTCGACGTTAAATCGATCGCGCGGTCCACCCCTTTGCTGTGCGGTCTACCTCTTTGACCGTGCGGTCTACCCCTTTGTCTGGCCTCCAACGGCGCTGCCCCTATGAACTTTAATGTACCTTTGCGTTTATTTATGTCATAGGAACAAGTAAATGGGAGTGGGTCGGGCTCGGACGCGTGTTATATGAATAAGTTACCATCTTATTCCATGTGGACAGTTGAACTATGGACTTTTCTCTTACCCCCCGGTAGACGAAACCCTAATCCGGGAGCCCCGCAGATCTACCCCTTTGACCGGCCTCCGATAACAGTTGAACTATGGACTTTTCTCTTACTTTGTGTTGTGTTAGTTCATCGGAACATGTAGTACCAATAATTCCCCCCTATACATGCAGAATCTGCCCAAGTGTAGGAACCCCCTGTCCGAGAAGCCGGACACACCTGGGGGGGTAGCCTTGGATATAAAACCATCTCAAATCACTTTTGTGCATGCCATGTGGGCACACACAAGTTTTCCAGCGATTCCGACGCTCCGGTGGTCTGTAACTTGGAAAACCCTAGGGCGGGGACCCCACACATCTACCCCTATACATGCATAATCTGCCTAAGTGTAGTAATCCCCTGTCCGAGAAGCCGGACACACCTGGGGGGGTAGCCTTGGATATAGAACCATCTCAAATCACTTTTGTGCATTCCATGTGGACACACACAAGTTTTGGGGCCATTCCCTAGATCCGATGCTCGATTTCGACGAAACCCTAGTTCTGTTGACCGCGCGGTCTACCCCTTTGACGCATCCCATCGGGGGTCCCCGGTGGGCATATGCCTCCATTTGAGCTTGGTTAGGTCATAGGTACATGTGGAAACAAGGATCATCACATATGATCTCAAGTTTCTCTCCGGTTCACCTCCGAGGGAGTTCCCCCTATACATGCATAATCTGCCTAAGTGTAGGAACCCCCTGTCCGAGAAGCCGACACACCGGGGGTAGCCTGGATATAGAACCATCTCAAATCACTTTTGTGCATTCCATGTGGACACACACAAGTTTTGGGGCCATTCCCTAGATCCGATGCTCGATTTCCGACGAAACCCTAGTTTGTTGACCGCGCGGTCTACCCTTTGACGCATCCCATCGGGGTCCCCGGTGGGCATATGCCTCAATTTGAGCTTGGTTAGGTCATAGGTACATGTGGAAACAAGGATCATCACATATGATCTCAAGTTTCTCTCCGGTTCACCTCCGAGGGAGTTCCCCCTATACATGCATAATCTGCCTAAGTGTAGGAACCCCCTGTCCGAGAAGCCGGACACACCTGGGGGGTAGCCTTGGATATAGAACCATCTCAAATCACTTTTGTGCATTCCATGTGGACACACACAAGTTTTGGGGCCATTCCCTAGATCCGATGCTCGATTTCCGACGAAACCCTAGTTCTGTTGACCGCGCGGTCTACCCTTTGACTGCATCCCATCGGGGGTCCCCCGGTGGGCATATGCCTCAATTTGAGCTTGGTTAGGTCATAGGTACATGTGGAAACAAGGATCATCACATATGATCTCAAGTTTCTCTCCGGTTCACCTCCGAGGGAGTTCCCCCTATACATGCATAATCTGCCTAAGTGTAGGAACCCCCTGTCCGAGAAGCCGGACACACCTGGGGGTAGCCTTGGATATAGAACCATCTCAAATCACTTTTGTGCATTCCATGTGGACACACACAAGTTTTGGGGCCATTCCCTACATCCGATGCTCGATTTCCGATGAAACCCTAGTTCTGTTGACCGCGCGGTCTACCCCTTTGACTGCATCCCATCGGGGTCCCCGGTGGGCATATGCCTCCATTTGAGCTTGGTTAGGTCATAGGTACATGTGGAAACAAGGATCATCACATATGATCTCAAGTTTCTCTCCGGTTCACCTCCGAGGGAGTTCCCCTATATATGCCTAAGTGTAGGAACCCCCTGTCCGAGAAGCCGGACACACCTGGGGGGGTAGCCTTGGATATAGAACCATCTCAAATCACTTTTGTGCATTCCATGTGGACACACACAAGTTTTGGGGCCATTCCCTAGATCCGATGCTCGATTTCCGACGAAACCCTAGTTCGTTGACCGCGCGGTCTACCCCTTTGACTGCATCCCCCCGGTGGGCATATGCCTCCATTTGAGCTTGGTTAGGTCATAGGTACATTTGGAAACAAGGATCATCACATATGATCTCAAGTTTCTCTCCGGTTCACCTCCGAGGGAGTTCCCCCATACATCTGCCTAAGTGTAGGAACCCCGTCCGAGAAGCCGGACACACCTGGGGGTAGCCTTGGATATAGAACCATCTCAAATCACTTTTGTGCATTCCATGTGGGCACACACAAGTTTTGGGGCCATTCTCTACATCCGATGCTCGATTTCCGACGAAACCCTAGTTCTGTGACCGCGCGGTCTACCCCTTTGACTGCATCCCATCGGGGGTCCCGGTGGGCATATGCCTCCATTTGAGCTTGGTTAGGTCATAGGTACATTTGGAAACAAGGATCATCACATATGATCTCAAGTTTCTCTCCGGTCAACTCCGAGGGAGTTCCCCATACATGCAGAATCTAAGTGTAGGAACCCCCGTCCGAGAAGCCGGACACACCTGGGGGGTAGCCTTGGATATAGAACCATCTCAAATCACTTTTGTGCATTCCATGTGGACACACACAAGTTTTGGGGCCATTCCCTAGATCCGATGCTCGATTTCCGACGAAACCCTAGTTCTGTTGACCGCGCGGTCTACCCCTTTGATGCATCCCATCGGGGCCCCCCGGCATATGCCTCCATTTGAGCTTGGTTAGGTCATAGGTACATTTGGAAACAAGGATCATCACATATGATCTCAAGTTTATCTCCGGTTCACCTCCGAGGAGTTCCCCTATACATGCAGACCGCCTAAGTGTAGGAACCCCCGTCCGAGAAGCCGGACACACTGGGGGGGTAGCCTTGGATATAGAACCATCTCAAATCACTTTTGTGCATTCCATGTGGACACACACAAGTTTTGGGGCCATTCCCTACATCCGATGCTCGATTTCCGACGAAACCCTAGTTCGTTGACCGCGCGGTCTACCCCTTTGACTGCATCCCATCGGGGGTCCCCGGTGGGCATATGCCTCCATTTGAGCTTGGTTAGGTAATAGGTACATGTGGAAACAAGGATCATCACATATGATCTCAAGTTTCTCTCCGGTTCACCTCGAGGGAGTTCCCCTATACATGCATAATCTGCCTAAGTGTAGTAATCCCCCTGTCCGAGAAGCCGGACACACCTGGGGGTAGCCTTGGATATAGAACCATCTCAAATCACTTTTGTGCATTCCATGTGGACACACACAAGTTTTGGGGCCATTCCCTAGATCCGATGCTCGATTTCCGACGAAACCCTAGTTCTGTTGACCGCGCGGTCTACCCCTTTGACTGCATCCCATCGGGGGTCCCCCGGGCATATGCCTCCATTTGAGCTTGGTTAGGTCATAGGTACATGTGGAAACAAGGATCATCACATATGATCTCAAGTTTCTCTCCGGTTCACCTCCGAGGGAGTTCCCCCTATACATGCATAATCTGCCTAAGTGTAGTAATCCCCCCGAGAAGCCGGACACACTGGGGGGGTAGCCTTGGATATAGAACCATCTCAAATCACTTTTGTGCATTCCATGTGGACACACACAAGTTTTGGGGCCATTCCCTAGATCCGATGCTCGATTTCCGACGAAACCCTAGTTCTGTTGACCGCGCGGTCTACCCCTTTGACGCATCCCATCGGGGGTCCCCCGGGCATATGCCTCCATTTGAGCTTGGTTAGGTCATAGGTACATGTGGAAACAAGGATCATCACATATGATCTCAAGTTTCTCTCCGGTTCACCTCCGAGGGAGTTCCCCCTATACATGCATAATCTGCCTAAGTGTAGGAACCCCCTGTCCGAGAAGCCGGACACACCGGGGGGTAGCCTTGGATATAGAACCATCTCAAATCACTTTTGTGCATTCCATGTGGACACACACAAGTTTTGGGGCCATTCCCTAGATCCGATGCTCGATTTCCGACGAAACCCTAGTTCTGTTGACCGCGCGGTCTACCCCTTTGATCGCATCCCATCGGGGTCCCCCGGTGGGCATATGCCTCAATTTGAGCTTGGTTAGGTCATAGGTACATGTGGAAACAAGGATCATCACATATGATCTCAAGTCTCTCCGGTTCACCTCCGAGGGAGTTCCCCCTATACATGCATAATCTGCCTAAGTGTAGGAACCCCCGTCCGAGAAGCCGGACACACCTGGGGGTAGCCTTGGATATAGAACCATCTCAAATCACTTTTGTGCATTCCATGTGGACACACACAAGTTTTGGGGCCATTCCCTAGATCCGATGCTCGATTTCCGACGAAACCCTAGTTCTGTTGACCGCGCGGTCTACCCTTTGACTGCATCCCATCGGGGGTCCCCCGGTGGGCATATGCCTCCATTTGAGCTTGGTTAGGTCATAGGTACATGTGGAAACAAGGATCATCACATATGATCTCAAGTTTCTCTCCGGTTCACCTCCGAGGGAGTTCCCCCCTATACATGCATAATCTGCCTAAGTGTAGGAACCCCCGTCCGAGAAGCCGGACACACCTTGGGGGTAGCCTTGGATATAAAACCATCTCAAATCACTTTTGTGCATTCCATGTGGACACACACAAGTTTTGGGGCCATTCTCTACATCCGATGCTCGATTTCCGACGAAACCCTAGTTCGTTGACCGCGCGGTCTACCCCTTTGACTGCATCCCATCGGGGGTCCCCCGGTGGGCATATGCCTCCATTTGAGCTTGGTTAGGTCATAGGTACATTTGGAAACAAGGATCATCACATATGATCTCAAGTTTCTCTCCGGTTCACCTCCGAGGGAGTTCCCCCTATACATCCAGAACTGCCTAAGTGTAGGAACCCCCTGTCCGAGAAGCGGACACACTGGGGTAGCCTTGGATATAGAACCATCTCAAATCACTTTTGTGCATTCCATGTGGACACACACAAGTTTTGGGGCCATTCCCTACATCCGATGCTCGATTCCGATGAAACCCTAGTTTGACCGCGCGGTCTACCCCTTTGACTGCATCCCATCGGGGGTCCCCCGGTGGGCATATGCCTCCATTTGAGCTTGGTTAGGTCATAGGTACATGTGGAAACAAGGATCATCACATATGATCTCAAGTTTCTCTCCGGTTCACCTCCGAGGGAGTTCCCCCATACATGCAGAGCCATGGGAACCCCCGTCCGAGAAGCCGGACACACCTGGGGGTAGCCTTGGATATAGAACCATCTCAAATCACTTTGTGCATTCCATGTGGACACACACAAGTTTTGGGGCCATTCCCTAGATCCGATGCTCGATTTCCGACGAAACCCTAGTTCTGGACCGTCTACCCTTTGACATCCCATCGGGGGGGCATATGCCTCCATTTGAGCTTGGTTAGTCATAGGTACATTTGGAAACAAGGATCATCACATATGATCTCAAGTTTCTCTCGTTCACCTCCGAGGGAGTTCCCCCTATACATGAGGACCCAGGTGGGCCATTGATACACACACAAGGGGAATTTCGATTGACGAAACCCTAGTTCTGGACCGCGGTCTAGCATCCCATCTTGGGCATATGCCTCCATTTGAGCTTGGTTAGGTCATAGGTACATTTGGAAACAAGGATCATCACATATGATCTCAAGTTTCTCTCCATTCACCTCCGAGGAGTTCATACATGCAGATAAGTGTAAACCGTCAGAAGCGGACACACCTGGGGTAGATATAGAACCATCTCAAATCACTTTTGTGCATTCCATGTGGGCACACACAAGTTTTGGGGCCATTCGATCCGATGCTCGATTTCATCGGGATTACCCGGGGGCATATGCCTCCATTTGAGCTTGGTTAGGTCATAGGTACATTTGGAAACAAGGATCATCACATATGATCTCAAGTTTCTCCGGTTTCCGAGGTTCATAGCCGAGGGAGAAACATTAGCCCATCATCACTATTCCATCAGTTTCTCTCCGATGCTTTTCAAGTTCCAGTGTGCGAGGAAGTCCGAGAAGCACACTGGGGTAGCCTTGGATATAAACCATCTCAAATCACTTTTGTGCATTCCATGTGGACACACACAAGTTTTGGGGCCATTCCCTAGATCCGATGCTCGATTTCCGACGAAACCCTAGTTCTGTTGACCGCGCGGTCTACCCCTTTGACTGCATCCCATCGGGGGTCCCCGGTGGGCATATGCCTCCATTTGAGCTTGGTTAGGTCATAGGTACATTTGGAAACAAGGATCATCACATATGATCTCAAGTTTATCTCCGGTTCACCTCCGAGGGAGTTCCCCCCTATACATGCAGAATCTGCCTAAGTGTAGGAACCCCCTGTCCGAGAAGCCGGACACACCCGGGGGGTAGCATTGGATATAGAACCATCTCAAATCACTTTTGTGCATTCCATGTGGACACACACAAGTTTTGGGGCCATTCCCTACATCCGATGCTCGATTTCCGATGAAACCCTAGTTCTTGACCGCGCGGTCTACCCTTTGACCGCATCCCATCGGGGTCCCCCGTGGGCATATGCCTCCATTTGAGCTTGGTTAGGTAATAGGTACATGTGGAAACAAGGATCATCACATATGATCTCAAGTTTCTCTCCGGTTCACCTCCGAGGGAGTTCCCCCTATACATGCAGAATCTGCCTAAGTGTAGGAACCCCCTGTCCGAGAAGCCGGACACACCTGGGGGTAGCCTTGGATATAGAACCATCTCAAATCACTTTTGTGCATTCCATGTGGACACACACAAGTTTTGGGGCCATTCCCTAGATCCGATGCTCGATTTCCGACGAAACCCTAGTTCTGTTGACCGCGCGGTCTACCCCTTTGATGCATCCCATCGGGGGTCTCCCGGTGGGCATATGCCTCCATTTGAGCTTGGTTAGGTCATAGGTACATTTGGAAACAAGGATCATCACATATGATCTCAAGTTTCTCTCCGGTTCAACTCCGAGGGAGTTCCCCTATACATGCAGAATCGCCTAAGTGTAGGAACCCCCGTCCGAGAAGCCGACACACCTGGGGGGTAGCCTTGGATATAGAACCATCTCAAATCACTTTTGTGCATTCCATGTGGACACACACAAGTTTTGGGGCCATTCTCTACATCCGATGCTCGATTTCCGACGAAACCCTAGTTCTGGCGCGGTCTACCCTTTGACTGCATCCCATCGGGGGTCCCCCGGTGGGCATATGCCTCCATTTGAGCTTGGTTAGGTCATAGGTACATGTGGAAACAAGGATCATCACATATGATCTCAAGTTTCTCTCCGGTTCACCTCCGAGGGAGTTCCCCCTATACATGCATAATCTGCCTAAGTGTAGTAACCCCCGTCCGAGAAGCCGACACACGGGGGTAGCCTTGAATATAAAACCATCTCAAATCACTTTTGTGCATTCCATGTGGACACACACAAGTTTTGGGGCCATTCTCTACATCCGATGCTCGATTTCCGACGAAACCCTAGTTCTGTTGACCGCGCGGTCTACCCCTTTGACTGCATCCCATCGGGGGTCCCCGGTGGGCATATGCCTCCATTTGAGCTTGGTTAGGTCATAGGTACATGTGGAAACAAGGATCATCACATATGATCTCAAGCTTCTCTCCGGTTCACCTCCGAGGGAGTTCCCCATACATGCAGAATCCGCCTAAGTGTAGGAACCCCCGTCCGAGAAGCCGGACACACCTGGGGGGTAGCCTTGGATATAAAACCATCTCAAATCACTTTTGTGCATGCCATGTGGGCACACACAAGTTTTCCAGCGATTCCGACGCTCCGGTGGTCTGTAACTTGGAAAACCCTAGGGCGGGGACCCCACACATCTACCCCTATAGCTTTCTCCGTGCGAGGGTTTACCAGTGGACTTTTTTATTTAGTTTGCTTTGTTTAGGACATATGTACATGGAAACGATAGGTTGGGCATACTTTACCATAAAATAGGCTCCGTTCGAGCCATGGCGGGGGTTTCCACATACAGATCCTGGATTTTACCAACTGGTAGCCCATTATGCGGAAATCGTCAACGCCGGGTACATCCAAGGTTAGCCAAACCTTACATCACACTTGTACATGTATGTTAGGGGCAGAAGCAAGTTTTCCAACAATTCGACGCTCCGGTGATCTGTTTCTTGGGAAACCCTAGGGCGGGACCCCTAGGGTTAGGGTTTTACCAAGTGATCTGTTAGGGTTATAGTTAGGGTTAGCAATGTATGTGGGTTAGGGTTAGAGTTAGGGTTAGGTTAGGGTTAGAGTTAGCAATGTATGTGGAAACCCTAGGGTTAGGGTTAGGGCTAGAGTTAGGGTTAGGGTTAGAGTTAGCAATGTATGTGGAAACCCTAGGGTTAGGGTTAGGGCTAGAGTTAGGGTTACGGTTAGGGTTAGAGTTAGGGTTAGAGTTAGGGTTAGAGTTAGGGTTACAGTTAGGGTTAGGGTTCGGGAAACCGTAGGGCGGGGACCCCGCGGATCTACCCATATGTACATCGATAGCAAATGTTGGGCCTAGTGGCTCCGGTTGACCCGTCTGCGAAGAGCGTCACCCATGCATGGGACCTACATATGCCATCTACGAATTCTTAAAAAATAGAACCATTTTTTACATAATTCATACTAGTAAATAAATAATAGAAACATATTATAAAGTAATATGAGAGAGGGAAAAAAATAAAAAAAATAAAAAAATACTATATGCCGAGGGTGGCCGTCGGCATAGGGTGTCCATGCCCTATGCCGAGGGTGGCCGTCGGCGTCTGACTGACGCCGTGAGCGGGCGTCGACGGCGCGGGCTGGGCCAGAGGCGATGCCGGTGCTACGCCGAGGGCCAAGGTGACGCCGACGGCTGCCCTCGGCGTAGCCTCCTCTACGCCGACGGTGTTTGTACGCCGACGGTCGGGCTCGTGAGCTGCCCCGGCGAGGCCGTACGCCGACGGCCCCGATAAAAAGCCGTCGGCGTACACTCTGGCCGTCGGCATCTGTCACCATTCCTGTAGTGTGAGGCTTCTATCATCAGTTGTGTAGTCTTATGCCAAAAATTGGCAGCCCATGATTTCCTGGCTCTTGCTTGGTAATTATGTTACCAAAGTTCCATGAGAGCTCACTCGATCATCCTTCTCATCCAACTAAGTAATTAGCAAAAATGCGGACACTTAACTTGCAACTTAATGATTAGCATTTTAGACTTCTAGTACACAATTTTTTTTTGCGAAATGTACACAACTATAATTAGTGACAGCATGTACACATACGTAGCTTGGAAATATGCATCTTCCTTCTCTGGTCGATAGGTCTGGTGTAGAAATTAAGCTAGCCAGCTACTGTGAATTTATATTTTCGGTGCAGCCCCAGCCTATGCATGCTACTCTGAATGTATACATACCTTTGCCTCTGATGTTGGATTCAAAACCCTAGTGTGCTCCTCTTTTGCCTCATGGTAGCGCTCTAGTATTGCCTTCATGCCGCTGATAATAACAAATCACACGAATATCTGATTTTACATTACTTAAGAAGTTAAGAGTGCTAATAGCAATCAACCTAATCAACTGAGAAAGTGCTAATTAATTAATTAGAAGGCACAGAAGGAAGAGCTGAAGTTAACTAATAAACCTCGAGCTTGCATAGTCGTAGAGGCGACTTGTGCTGGAGAAGACGATGAGTGCGAGATCGGCATCGCACAGGATAGCGAGCTCCCGGGCCTTCTTCATCAGCCCGCCACGCCTCTTGGAAAAGGTCACCTGACGGTTCGTTGCATTCTCGATCCTCTCGATTGCAATCTTCCCTCTCCCCATCTTCTTATTCTTCTTCTCCAGACCTTCGATCTATTGACCGCTCTATATATCCTCTTGCCGTCCAGCCGAATCAAGGAAACATAAGAATCGGAATGGAGTTTGATAGAACGCTAGGCTGCTAATGGCTTCTTCCCTCCTGTAGGTGACAACAAGTCTAATTTAGCTAGAAGAGCTTTCCCCTTGCCAATCCAGCTATTTTTTGTACTGTACTGCATTGTATATTTTATTTGTTTTGGTTTGCAAACTAAAGGCCAGATCGTGCCCATGTGCTGATGACGACACAAGCTACGATAAAATAACTAAAATACCAATTTTAATCATAGTAAGTTAATTAATGGCCCTGCTACATATTATGTTCATGACGTTTGCAACAAGGACATCCATGTATAATATACTAATTTCCTTATAGTCTAGTCTGCAGTACGACTGTACGAGGATAGCATATTGACTTCAGACAAGTCTCTAGTTACCTTCCTATCTCATAAAAAGTTGCTAACATTCCGTATAATATGTGGTTAAGGTTTTGAAATTTATTTAGAATGGTATGCTCATATCCAGATATCCTGGTAGAGCCATCCAATCATGTCTTGGTAGAGTCACTGGCCAATTGTATCTCGACACGTTACCATATATGTAACATGTTGGTAGTAAAAAAAAAAATTATGTGCTCATGTCCAGCTCTCCAATTGTACATCAACATGTATCATATATATGTAACATGTGGGTAGCATAGTCGGAACTATGTTTTTATTCGATTGGTTCTGGAGGGAGCGGCGCGAAGCTCTTTTTCTGTGTTGATATCAAGTGACTATGGATCCATGATGAAAGTCGGAAAAAGAGAATTTCATGAAGGCCGGAGGGGAGGACTAGCTAAGGGAGGTTCAAGTCTCCGCGCTGTTGAGGGACTTGCTTGGCGTTCCGGGCTTCACAGCAGCGGTATGAAAATGGGGGCGACAACACAGGTGAAGTTCAGAGTCCTACCTTTCAGGTGAAACCCAAGGTCTGGCCTTAAGTGGTTGTGTCTGGCAATGACCTTGTTGGAGGCATTGTTTTGAGAGCGGGGACTATCTTCGGGGTGAAAACCTAAGATCTTTGATCGGGCGACGACGGTGTTAGAGCACTGTTCCCTTCTTGGAGACGTCGTTTTTGGAGAGTCTGTATTTTAGGTGTTGTCTTGGCGGTGGATGTATTGTTGTTGTTAGGCCCGGGATACTGTAGCGGGACTTTTGTTTCTTAGTTTTCTTTTCCTTTTTTTGGCTGTGTGCATCCGTAGTGTCATTAGGGTGGTGCGTTGTTGCAGAGGCTGGGTGTGATTGGTATCTTTTGATATTAATATATTTCCTTTATCGAAAAAAAAATCTCAACATGGTATAATTGAAGTATTGGGGTGATAACAAAGGCAACAAACTGCACTGTTTTTTTCAATGAGAATTTGTGTAAGACCTGTCATGCCACTATCGTACTTCTGACATTATGGTGGGTAGTTAAGATGCCAAATCTTGCGGCTGAAAAGTAAGAGCAAGAACAATAGTGTAGCCGGCAGCCGGCTATAACAATTTACCACATCATCTATAGTCAACTTATAGCTAGTATGTACAATAGTAAGCTATAAAAGTGTAGTACTTTTACAATACATAGCCCACCTTTTAGTCTCACATAGTGCCTAGGAGCACGTGCTAGAGCTGGCTATAAGATAAGAGCCCACTTCTCTTCTCTCTCCTAATCTCTCTCCTCCAACTAAGCAAACTTATAATATTTTATTACTTATTATAGCCAGCTGACTGTACCTTATTGTACTTGCTCTAATAGATCCACCAGAAACCAATAAATCTTGTGGCTTCTTTGATACGACTCGGCCACGTTAATAAATCGTCTCTTTGCTAACAAATGCTTGAGGTTTTTACTTTCCTTTTAAGAAATATATTTCCTGTGGTGGTACATAATGTCAATGGGTTTTATATTTCAAGTGATCAGCACACTTAAGAACTTTTTGTTAGTTTACAATGTGTATGAAACTCTATAGTTCAAGTGATCAACACACTTTGAAATGATTCGTTGTTTCTGATTTTAATACTATAATCGTCTGTAACCGTACTTACAGGAGTACGTACGTAGGCACTGCAGGAACGTTACCATTCGGGGTAGCGACGAGGTTGTAAATAACTTCCTAATAACATGTTGTTTAAGGTTGTTGGATTGGTGAGTACACTTGCCTCATCTAAAAAAGTACGGTTTAAGGTTGCCCAAGGAAAGTGGGCATACAGAACGATGCAAAAATGTTGCAGCCCATGTGAGTGACAGCGTTTCGATCTCGATTCGAACCAGTACTCGATTAATTAAATTAAAGATGATTTCCTTCCAGATTTGGTGCTCCGGGTCATGGCACCACTTGAACTTTAGTAAAGTGGTCCTTAATGATGCAACCAACGCTAATACTAGGTTTATTTTTTCTTCCTTGCTGAATCAGCTCAGGTGTACCTTCAGGCTTTTGGGGATGGATGGATAAAGCTAGAGTCGTTCATTCTCCTTGCCGCTCTTTATTTTCTTCTCCAGCCAACAGCCTCTTTAATTTATTTTTCATCTTGGGCAGTACTTGAAAAGTACTTCGGATTCTTCAGGAACATTAAAGAAAAGCATATATATATTTAGATCATAGGTTAGTTGTAGATGATCAATACATGTACATTCACATTAAATATTCGTGCTATACACTTCGATTACAAGCACCGTTTCAATACGATACGACTATATAAGAGTTAACTCCTTACATCTGCATCTAAGATGCACAAACCAGTCTGTATATGGCACTGTTTAATTCGCCTAGTACAAGAGGAAGATGTCAGGTTAAGTAGTACTTGACATATAATTGGAAGCATTAAAGCTCCATAGTACTTGTCATCCTCTGCCTTGGAGGATAGCATGCTGCACCCTTAGTAGAGCCATTCAACACAGAAAGCTGAAACCAGTATCCAGCATCACCATTAATCTAAACCAAAAGATCATGTAATGTACAGAATGAACTCAGTTAGTTACCTTGTTCTTTAGTTCCATGTTGTGCTCATGGGTAAGCTTTATTTCCTCGGTGAGTTTAATACTCTCTTGATGGAAGATGCATCCCTACATATATATTCACTTTATTTATGGATGTGAGAAGGAAATTAAGTGAACTTGCATGGGCCTGTGATACAAAAACATTGGCGAACCTTTTGATTGAGTTGTAGAATTAGACTGGCAAAACGTTGTTCCTACAGCAGTTAGCAGACACAAAGTTAATTAGCATAGTAATTATGGTGGGAAGGTATAATGGTTAAGAGTAAGAACAGATCGACTGAAAGAAGTTGTGCTACCTTATTCTCTTTAATACGGTGTAAGCTCTTCTCCAACTGATGTTCCAACAAACACAAGTCTTTGACTCTTAAGTTTGATAGTCTCTCCCCCATAAGCTTCCTGGAAGCCAAGCAATGGGGATGGTCACTTTAATGTTTTTCTGTCTTTTCTCGAACTGATTTATATTAGTAGATAGATAGTTTTGGAAGTAAAATTAAGAACTTATACCGATGATGCTCTTGAAGCATCTGCATTTCTTCCTGTAATTTCCGTGCTTCCCCTTCCCAAAACTAAAAAAAAAAGAGAATTTGTTTTTATCAGTAGAAAAATACTGTTAAGTTGCTATGATCACAATTTCGTTACAAAAATTGCTGTCTAAATTAATGTATTTTTTGTCAAATAACAAAAGGTTAAACTGGCATGGATATTTTCCAAATAAGAAAAGAATATCTTAATTAGCTGACCTACGGACTACGGTGTAGCTAGCAGTAAATTTATATACTATACTAAATGCACAAGATCGAGTAAATGCCGGTGAGTGGGGTAAATGGGTGTAAATGAGTATTACTTCTGCCTAGAAAGCGTGAGACAAACTTCTTGAATTCAAATAACATTATGCAAAAAAGATTCGTTGGGATTGGTCGAATCATAATAGTATCCTTACATTTGTCATGAATTTTGTCTTTGTTATTCTACTTTTTTGTATGGGAAAATGACAGCCAAAGTTGTATCTTGGAAACAATTTTTTTTATATCTAAGGCGTCGTGTATTTGGAATATGTTCTAGAATATCGGGGTTGATTAGTTAGCAAGCTAGGGTTTCAAACTCAATGCATGCATACCATGAGTTGTGACACTGGATTCAGCAGCTGTTGCTGCTCCTGTGCAGATCGATACTTTTCAAGAATGGAAGCCATGGCCATGGAAGTGGTGGTGGTGGTGGTGGTGGTGGTGGAGCTGGCATACTCGTAGAGGCGTCCGGTGGAGGAGAAGACGATAACGGCGACCTGGACATCACAGAGGATGGCCAGCTCTTGTGCTTTCTTTAGCAGGCCACTACGCCGCTTGCAGAAGGTGGCCTGCCTCTTACCCATGTTCTCAATCCTCCTAATCACAATCTTGCGCCTCGTCATGCTAATAATCTTTCGATCTATAACTCCCGGCAACACTCAAGATCATGTGCTAGCTAGCTAGGTCTTGGCTTCAGCATATATACCATCTATGTGTATATGATTGTGTGAGCATGTACTACCCCCTACCGGTCTATATATACGAATGAAATGAGGGAAGGCGAGTAGCTACCAACTACTCCAAATATATTTTTTCAACAAAAGGAATATATGAATATCGCGAAGATATCAATTACATTCAGCCTCTACAATAACGCAATGACCTAAAGACAATACAAATGCACATAACTAAAAAAAAGAATTACTGAAAAGAAAAGCTCTGCTAATCTATTCCTTGTAACAACGAACCAAACACCACTAAGACAGAAGAAATTCATCTTCTCCAAAAGCAACGTCTTCAAGAAGTGAACAGTGCACAAGCGTTGTCATCGTCCTGATCATAAATGATAGGTTTTCACGCAGGAGAAAGTCCGCGCTCACAAAATAATGCCTTCAACAAAGTTATTGCCAGACACAACTAATTAAGGCTAGACCTTAGGTTTTCGCCCTGTAAGTTCAGCCTTGAAATTTCTCCTTTGTTGCCACCCTGACTTGCCAATGTTGCTGCTCCAAGTCATAAATCACCAAGCCAAATCCTCATCATCACTAGGACTCGAACCACCATTATCAGTCATCAGATCTCGACTTTCTTGCCATTCTTCACGACTGACTTTACCATGGAACTAAAGACATGTTCCACGATGGCAGTAGAGTTTCACATCACTCACTCTGAAACCAAACGGTCAGAAAAAAAATATGGTTGCGTGCTATCGAATACCATCTGATCCGGCAATCTCCGGCTTGTCGTCCATTGGAGTTCGCCGGCAAGGCCTTCCGGAACTCGACACTCCGGCCAATCAATGAAGATAGGCCTCAAGTAGATATTCGCGAAGGCGTGAAAGGGATCCTAGGACCAAACCATCTTTATTTGAAGCCAAGCCAGCAGCCCCGCACTACTGGTCTTCACTGGGAGGGGAGGGGGTCGACCGATGTAAGGAAGCCGCCACGGTCCTCCAGCCAAGACGAACCAAGATGATGCCATGTCCCGCCACTCCACCACCATGGGCATCCCGTCACCACGCAAGAACAGCCGCTGCGCCGGCCCGCGCGTGACCGGCTGAGACCACCTCTCCGCGCGAAGAGATGGAGCAAAGGTGCGCCAACCACACCCCACCGGCCGCCTTCGACGGACGGGGCATCACCGCTGGCGGCGGCCAGCAAGATGCTCGGCCTATGTTTTTCTTGGGAGGGGGGTGGGAGGATCGTGCGAGCGACCCAGAACCATCGGTTCGTTCCAGGTCCTCCTACTCCAAATATATTTTTCGATAAAGGAAATATATTAATATCAAAAGATACCAATTACACCCCTCTGCAACAATGCAACACCCTAATGGCAGTACGGCTGCACACAGCCAAAAAAGATAAAAGAAAACTAAGAAAGAAAAGTCGGGAATGGTGTTTTGGCACATGGGAGCATATGCTCCCTTTATTTTGAAATGCATGTTACATATATTTTGAAATTTCAAAAAATTGAAACGAAAAATTCGAATACATCTTCACGTGCTACACACTCACAAAGTTGTTTCATAAAAATCCAACTTGTCGTGTGACGTGTGTAAAAAAGACAAAATTCAATGCTGAAAATAAGACTTTTCAGGAGATAAATTTTCTCTTTTTTACACAGACCACAAAACATATTGGTTCTTGACGAAACTTGACGAACTTACGTATATTGTGGAGATGTACATGTAGAATTTTTTGTCAAAAATTTTCGACATTTCGAAATATAACTTTTTGATAGAGGGAGCATATGCACCCGGGAGCCGAATTGAATTTCCGAGAAAAGTCCCGCTATAGTATCCCAAGCCTAGCATTAGTAATGCATCCACCCCTAGACAACAACTGAAATACAGACTCTCCAAAAGCGACGCCTCCAAGAAGGAACAGTGCACCAGCGCCATCGTCGCCCGATCAAAGATCTTAGATTTTCACCCTGAAGATAGTCCCCGCTCTCAAAACAATGCCTCCAACAAGGTTATTGCCAGGCACAACCAGTTAAGGCCAGACCTTGGGTTTTCACCCTGAAAGGTAGGACTCTGAACTTCACATGCTGTCGCCCACTTTCATACCACTCAAAATCGGAACACAAAGCAAGTTTCTCAACATCGCGGAGACTTGAACCTTCTTTAGCTAATCCCCCAATCCCGCCTTCATGAAATTCTCTGCTTCTGACTTCACCATGGACCAAAAGTCTCTTGATGTCAACACAGAACAGTGCTTCGCACCGCTCCCTCCGAAACCAAACTGTCGGAATAAAAGCATGGGTGCGCGCGACCGAATACACCAAATCATGTGAACTCCAAGCAAAAGATGCACTGTTTCATTCGCTGTCGGAGCCTTCCGGAACTCATCACTCCAGCTAGATGAAGAAAGATCGGCATCCGTAGCGTCTTCATCTTCGCGAAAGGATAACCCTAGGACCACCACCATGAAAGCAGGAATGGCCGGCCCCCACGCCGCTGCCATGGCTGGGAACCGCGCTCCATCTTCCTCCTCCAACCCGGCCGGTGGAGGTCAGCAGCGATCTCGCTGCCGCCCTTTCCCCGCCGATTTCCGCCACACCACCGCGTCTCCCGCCATGATCTAGGTGAAGTACTCGAATACCACCGCCACCAGACCCGCCGTCCACCGTCACCGCCCCTGGAAGACCCCGCCTACGTGCGAAGGGGAGTCCATGGACGCGCCACCACCACCCCTACCTTTGGCAGCCGGACGCGGCCGCCACCACCGACCTCGACGGCGCCAGCGGCCAGGAGGAGGAAGATGGGCCGCCTCTTCTTAGGTTCGGGTGTCGCTCGGAGCCGCCTCATGTGAGACGACCCGGGGCGAAGGTGGGAAGGGACAAGGGAGGAGAGGGGATGGGAGGGGGCGGTTCGCAGCTCTACTACTCCAAATATATATGTGCAACTTGAATGTAACCTATTATATTTATGTAATTAACAGATTCGGATACAAGTAGCTCGGTCGTCTCTTTCCTTGACTGATAAATATTGCAACTTGCTGCCATGTCCCCACACCCACCGGAACCTGTGACGGGTCAGGCAATCACTAGAATTATGCAAATGGGTGTTACCTCTGTGTGCTGTACGAGGTTTCGGAATCCAGTAAACGGCACACCTTGTGTAGTAGTTTTAATTCAAAGGTTGGCTCACAAATATCGGAGTAGATTCGATTCTATTCGATTCCCCCAAAATGTGCTAGTGCCTAGTAGCATCATTTTGTTTTAGACGAAAGGCACACCATGCTGCCCGATTATAAATTTATAGAGCCCAGTTATCAACATAATTACAAGTCCTACAAGCTGAGAGCATCAGCTAACGTACGATAGAGCATAACCAAAGAAAAGAAATTAGAGGTTAGAACAACTAGCCTCGAGAGTTATCCAATTACAACGGCACGGCCGAGCAGAAAACACTAACCTTGAGCTTGAGTTCTAGGGGGCGCAGTGGCTGCGTAAAAGGCCATTAGCTCTATCGCTAAGTTTGAATAGAATATACATAAAATTCGTATGCATCTCTTTTGTGGGGTTTCAACCTCATATTTGAAGGAAAAAGAATTCTATTGCCAGTCTGCAGTATCACACTCATGCCTGCTGCCCTATTGGCATTGTTAGTCCACGGCTGTAAGAAAATGCAGTAGTTTCAAAGATACAGCCCGCATGATGGTATTAGCACCATCTTATTTTTAGCACTAGTATTAGTGGATTTTCTCCCACAAAAGGAGGAAAAATTCCGGCCTTTGCATCCAGTGATGCGCTTACTGCATAGACGTCAGAGTGGGGACGCACTCTTTCCCACTTTGAGCTACATTTGCTGCTTTTGCCCCAAATTTGGCACACACTCGTACCAACCGGTAAGGACAGACAAGTCTTGGCAGAAAATGGAACAATCAGACTATATGAAAACACCACATATTAGGATATATGTGCATCTTATTCTTCTGACTAAACATAATCCTTAATATAAAATAGCTAGGGTCACAACTCACAAGTGCCGATAAATCTTATTTGTAGAGTGTGGATCGATACTCTCTAGTGGACAGTATTTTAGTTGCATGATGGATTCCCAAAATGCACTTAGTTATAGTGAGCTTAAGGAGGAAATTAAGCCAACTTGATCCACCGAGGCATTTCAATCGATTAGGGCTGAGACAAACTCGGTGCAGCAAGCCCATTGGAACACATAATGGGTCGCCGATCCAGGAAGCCCATCGATATTGGTCGCCGACCCATCGATCCCGTGAATCTCTACAGCCGAAACATGTTTACACTGGACCGTTTACACTGCCCACTTAGGTCTTGTTTATTTTTCTTGTATTTTCTTTCTAATGGATATGGGATGGGAGTGGATTTGATGTTCACCCAATCCTCCCAAATACCCTACTTAAAAAATACACTAGTAGTATAACTCTCATCTCCGTAAGTACACTAGAAGTGAACAAGGCCTTAGCCGGGCCAACCCGGGAGCTCCTCAACACCAACCTGATCGGCAGAGGCGGGGATGCCGCACACCCTCCCGCACGCCTGAGTTGCTAGCTGGGTCGTGGCCCAATAGGTAATGTGGTTTTCCTTTTTTTTCTTTTTCTTTTCTTTTCTTTATTTTCTTTTTCTCTTGACTGTTTCTTATCTCTATTTTTGGAATATTTATTTTTAAAGATTTTTCTTTAAAACTAATATTTTAAAATTTGAACAAATTTCAAATATCCGAACATTTTTTAATTTTGAATAAATTTTAATTTGAACAATTTTCAAATTAGAATTTTTATTTGAACAATTTTAAATTTGAACATTTTCCAAATCTCAACAATAAATTTGAACAATTTTTAAATTGAACATTTTTCAAATTTACACATTTTTAGAAATATTTTCAAAATATGCTCAATTTTTCATGAAAACATATTTTACTTTGCAGAAAAAGTAACAGAAAATGAAAACGGAAAAAGAAAAAAGAAAAAAATAGCAAATAGAAAAAGAAAAGAACTAAAAGAAACGAAAAAATAAAGGGAAAACGTGAAATGGGCCCAACCCATACTTGCGGGTGGGTGTCTACACACCGACCTGGTGGGTGTATAGGATCCTAAGCCCTGCCACAGCTACCAAGTTAAGCTATAAAAAAACTACCAAGTAAGGCATCTTCACGCAGACGCAAATGGACGATCGTTTGCAATCGCGCGGTCGAAAATGCGTCTGGAACCAGGCGGCATGACGCATAGTGACCAGATCGTCCACGGAGACGCAACGAGGCGCAACGAGGTATATTTGCGCCTCGGATGCGTCTGGGTGGATGCTGCACGCTCGCGTCGCGTGACCGCCTGTTTCTCCCACATGTCCGCCTCGCAACGACCTAGAGGCCTCTTTCAAGCGCATGGCAGTCATCGCTTCTGCGTCTGCACCGCAGCCTTCGCCATCAATGACGCCACTTCCTCTTCTGCACGCGCACCGACGGGCGGCGGCTCGACTTCTGCGCCGTGTCTCGCACGACCGGCCTTTAAAAGGCGTCCGGCATCGTCCCTACGATCTGCCATAGCACTGACACACTGCGCGCCACCGCATCACCATGGGGAAGAAGAAGCACGACTCCGAGGCATCCGACAGTGGCACCAAGAAGGACACGCGGCCGAACAGCTTGTTGCTACCCCGTCGACCTGGCGCGGCTCATGCACGATAACTGGACGTCGTGCCACCGTTGGCGGGGGACATGCGACTGGTAGCTCAGCCACCTCTGGGTGCCTGTCCCGCCCATGCCTCTGCGCGAGCCAGAGAGGAGCGCCAAGATCCAGCGCAGGCAGTGGTACCTGCCGCCGGACCTCCCCGCCGATCCCGCCTTCGCCGTCAGCTCCAATAGTTGGCACAGCACAGCTGGCGCGAGACCAAGAAGGACCGAGGAGGGTAGCGGGCTTCCTCGGCAACCGAGACTTCCCGTTTGAGCTGCCACCACCGCCTCGTCGTCGAACACGGCAGCCGCTGGCGCCTACACAGGACGACGACGACGTGCTGGCATACCACAACGAGGAGGCCAAGGACAGACAGGCGGCCATGGCGAAGGGCCGGAAGTTTGACTTCCCGCCGGTGATGACCGACGAAGAGATCGAGATGTGATAGCGCGTGAAGCACACGTCCGTTGGGAACCCCAAGTGGAAGGTGTGATGCATACAACAGCAAGTTTCCCTAAGTAAGAAACCAAGGTTTATCGAACCAGTAGGAGATGAAGGCCACGTGAAGGTTGTTGGTGAAGGAGTGTAGTGCGACGCAACACCAGGGATTCCGGCGCCAACGTGGAACCTGCACAACACAATCAAAATACTTTCCCCAACGTAACAGTGAGGTTGTCAATCTCACCGGCTTGCTGTAAACAAAGGATTAAACGTATGGTGTGGAGAATGATGTTTGCTTGTGAAGAACAACAGAGAACAGATTGCACTTGATTGTATTTCAGATGTAAAAGAATGGACCGGGATCCACAGTCACTAGTGGTGTCTCTCCAATAAGAAATAGCATGTTGGGTGAACAGATTACAGTTGGACAATTGATAAATAGAGAGGGCATAACAATGCACATACATATCATGATGACTAATATGAGATTTACTTAGGGCATTACGACAAAGTACATAGACCGCTATCCAGCATGCATCTATGCCTAAAAAGTCCACCTTCGGTTAGCATCCGCACCCCTTCCAGTATTAAGTTGCAAACAACAGACAATTGCATTAAGTATGGTGCGTAATGTAATCAACACAAATATCCTTAGACAAAGCATTGATGTTTTATCCCTAGTGGCAACAAAACATCCACAACCTTAGAACTTTCTGTCACTGTCCCAGATTCAATGGAGGCATGAACCCACTATCAAGCATAAATACTCCCTCTTGGAATCACAAGTATTAACTTGGCCAGAGCCTCTACTAGCAACGGAGAGCATGCAAGATCATAAACAACACATATATGATAGATCAATAATCATCTTGACATAGTATTCCATATTCATCGGATCCCAACAAACACAACATGTAGCATTACAAATAGACGATCTTGCTCATGATAGGCAGCTCACAAGATCTAACATGATAGCACAATGAGGAGAAGACAACCATCTAGCTACTGCTATGGACCCATAGTCCAAGGATGAACTACTCACACATCAGTCCGGAGGCGATCATGGTGATGTAGAGTCCTCCGGTGATGATTCCCCTCTCCCAGGTGCCGGAGGCGATCTCCTGAATCCCCCGAGATGGGATTGGCGGCGGCGCGTCTCCGGAACTTTTTCCGTATCGTGGCTCTCGATAATAGGGTTTTCGCGACGGAGAGTTTAAGTAGGCGGAAGAGTCGGAGGAGGCACGGGGGCCCACACCATAGGCCGGCGCGGGCCCCTCCTTGGCCGCGCCGCCCTATGGTTAAGGAGCCTCGTGGCCCCACTTCGTATCCTCTTCGGTCTTCTGGAAGCTCCGTGGAAAAATAAGACCCTGGGCGTGAAGGAGATATGCCCTAGAGGCAATAATAAAGTGGTTATTATTTATATCTTTATGTTTATGATAAATGTTTATATATCATGCTATAATTGTATTAACCGAAACATAGTACATGTGTGATATGTAGACAACAAGAAGTCCCTAGTATGCCTCTTAAACTAGCTTGTTGATTAATGGATGATTAGTTTCATAATCATGAACATTGGATGTTATTAATAACAAGGTTATATCATTATATGAATGATGTAATGGACACACCCAATTAAGCGTAGCATAAGATCTCGTCATTAAGTTATTTGCTATAAGCTTTCGATACATGGTTACCTAGTCCTTATGACCATGAGATCATGTAAATCACTTATACCGGAAAGGTACTTTGATTACATCAAACGCCACTGCGTAAATGGGTGGTTATAAAGGTGGGATTAAGTATCCGGAAAGTATGAGTTGAGGCATATAGATCAACAGTGGGATTTGTCCATCCCGATGACGGATAGATATACTCTGGGCCCTCTCGGTGGAATGTCGTCTAATGTCTTGCAAGCATATGAATAAGTTCATAAGAGACCACATACCACGTACGAGTAAAGAGTACTTGTCAGAGACGAGGTTGAACAAGGTATAGAGTGATACCGAAGATCAAACCTCGGACAAGTAAAATATCGCGTGACAAAGGGAATTGGTATCGTATGTGAATGGTTCATTCGATCACTAAAGTCATCGTTGAATATGTGGGAGCCATTATGGATCTCCAGATCCCGCTATTGGTTATTGGTCGGAGTGAGTACTCAACCATGTCCACATAGTTCACGAACCGTAGGGTGACACACTTAAAGTTGGATGTTGAAATGGTAGAACTTGAATATGGAATGGAGTTCGAATATTTGTTCGGAGTCCCGGATGAGATCCCGGACATCACGAGGAGTTCCGGAATGGTCCGGAGAATAAGATTCATATATAGGAAGTCATATTCCAAGTTTGGAAATGATCCGGTGCATTTATGGCAGGTTCTAGAAGGTTCTAGAAAAGTCCGGAAGAAACGCACTATGGAAGGTGGAGTCCCGGAAGGACTCCACAAGATTGGCCAGCCAAACCCTAAAGGAGGAGTCCCAGGTGGGCTCCACCTAGAGGTGGCCGGCCACCCCACCTAAGGAAAAGGTGGGAGTCCCACCTTGGGTAGGACTCCCTCCTTGAGTAGGTTTCCCACCTTTGGGAAGTTTTGGTGTTGGGGTCTTATTCGAAGACTTGGACTACAACTCTTGGGGATTTGATGTCTACGTTCCCCCTCCTTTCCTGTAGACAGTGTTGGGCCCCCAAGAGCAGAGGTTTGTAGAACAGCAGCAAGTTTTCCCTTAAGTGGATCACCCAAGGTTTATCGAACTCAGGGAGGAAGAGGTCAAAGATATCCCTCTCATGCAACCCTGCAACCACAAAGCAAGAAGTCTCTTGTGTCCCCAACACACCTAATAGGTGCACTAGTTCGGCGAAGAGATAGTGAAATACAAGTGGTATGAATAAATATGAGCAGTAGTAACGGCGTGTAGTTGATGGTGGTAATATGGTAGCGTAGTAACGCAGCAAGAGTAACGCAGCAAAGTAACGCAGAAGAGTAACGCAAAGAAACAAGAAACAAGCAACGATAGCGTATTTAGGAACAAGGCCTAGGGATTACACTTTCACTAGTGGACACTCTCAACATTGATCACATAACAGAATAGATAAATGCATACTCTACACTTTGTTGGATGATGAACACATTGCGTAGGATTACACGAACCCTCAATGCCGGAGTTAACAAGCTCCACAATAATGCTCATGTTTTAGTAACCTTTAGTGTAAGATAGATCAACAGACTAAACCAAGTACTAGCATAGCATGCACACCGTAACCTTCATGCATATGTAGGAGGAATAGATCACATCAATATTATCATAGCAATAGTTAACTTCGCAATCTACAAGAGATCATGATCATAGCATAAACCAAGTACTAACACGGTGCACACACTGTCACCTTTACACACGTGCAGGAGGAATAGAACTACTTTAATAACTTTGCTAGAGTAGCACATAGATAGTAGTGATACAAACTCATATGAATCTCAATCATGTAAAGCAGCTCATGAGATTATTGTATTGAGGTACATGGGAGAGAGATGAACCACATAGCTACCGGTACAGCCCCGAGCCTCGATGGAGAACTACTCCTCCTCATGGGAGCAGCGGTGATGAAGATGGCGGTGGAGATGGCAGCGGTGTCGATGGAGAAGCCTTCCGGGGCACTTCCCCCAGGGTGCCGGAACAGAGACTCCCGTCCCCCATCTTGGCTTCGCGATGGCGGCGGCTCGGAAGGTTTTCCGTCTCGTGGTTTTTTCTGTCGATGTTTTTAGGTCACGACGGCTTATATAGGCGAAGAATCGGAGTCGGAGGGGTCTGGGGGCCCACACCCTAGGGGGCGCCCCCCTGGCCGCGCCGGGTGTGGTGTGGTGGCCCTGCCCCCTTCTCGCGGTTCTCGTGTGTTCGGATGCTTCCAAAAATAGGAACCGGGCGTTGATTTCGTCCGATTCGAGAATATTTCGTTACTAGGATTTCTGAAACCAAAAACAGAAAACAGAATCGGCACTTCGGCATCTTGTTAATAGGTTAGTTCCGAAAATGCACGAATATGACATAAAGTGTGCATATAACATGTAGATAACATCAATAATGTGGCGTGGAACACAAGAAATTATCGATACGTTGGAGACGTATCAGCATCCCCAAGCTTAGTTCTGCTCGTCCCGAGCAGGTAAAACGATAACAAAGATAATTTCTGGAGTGACATGCCATCATAAACTTGATCATACTATTTGTAAAGCATATGTAGTGAATGCAGCGATCAAAACAATGTATATGACATGGGTAAACAACTGAATCATAAAGCAAAGACTTTTCATGAATAGCACTTCAAGACAAGCATCAATAAGTCTTGCATAAGAGTTAACTCATAAAGTAATAATTCAAAGTAAAGGTATTGAAGCAACACAAAGGAAGATGAAGTTTCAGCGGTTGCTTTCAACTTATAACATGTATATCTCATGGATAATTGTCAATGCAAAGCAATATAACAAATGCAATATGCAAATATGTAAGAATCAATGCACAGTTCACACAAGTGTTTGCTTCTTGAGGTGGAGAGAAATAGGTGAACTGACTCAACATAAAAGTAAAAGAATGGTCCTCATAGAGGAAAAGCATCGATTGCTATATTTGTGCTAGAGCTTTGATTTTGAAAACATGAAACAATTTTGTCAACGGTAGTAATAAAGCATATGCATCATGTAAATTATATCTTATAAGTTGCAAGCCTCATGCATAGTGTACCAATAGTGCCCGCACCTTGTCCTAATTAGCTTGGACTACCTGGATTATCACCGCAATACATATGCTTTAACCAAGTTTCACAAAGGGGTACCTCTATGCCGCCTGTACAAAGGTCTAAGGAGAAAGCTCGCATTTGGATTTCTCGCTTTTGATTATTCTCAACTTAGACATCCTTACCGGGACAACATAGACAACAGATAATGGACTCCTCTTTTAATGCTTTAAGCATTTGACAACAATTAATTCTTTTCTCATTAGAGACTTGAGGATATTTGTCCAAAACTGAAACTTCCACCATGAATCATGGCTTTAGTTAGCGGCCCAATGTTCTTCTCTCACAATATGCATGCTCAAACCATTCAACTCAGTGTAGATCGCCCTTACTTCAGACAAGACGAACATGCATAGCAACTCACATGAAATTCAACAATGAGTTGATGGCGTTCCCCAGAACATGGTTATCGCACAACAAGCAACTTAATAAGAGATAAAGTGCATAATTACATATTCAATACCACAATAGTTTTTAAGCTATTTGTCCCATGAGCTATATATTGCAAAGGTGAATGATGGAATTTTAAAGGTAGCACTCAAGCAATTTACTTTGGAATGGCGGAAAAATACCATGTAGTAGGTAGGTATGGTGGACACAAATGGCATAGTGGTTGGCTCAAGTATTTTGGATGCATGAGAAGTATTCCCTCTCGATACAAGGTTTAGGCTAGCAAGGCTTATTTGAAACAAACACAAGGATGAACCGGTGCAGCAAAACTCACATAAAAGACATATTGAAAACATTATAAGACTCTACACCGTCTTCCTTGTTGTTCAAAACTCAATACTAGAAATTATCTAGACTTTAGAGAGACCAATTATGCAAACCAAATTTTAGCATGCTCTATGTATTCTTCACTAATAGGTGCAAAGTATATGATGCAAGAGCTTAAACATGAGCACAACAATTGCCAAGTATCACATTACCCAAGACATTATAGCAATTACTACATGTATCATTTTCCAATTCCAACCATATAACAATTTAACGAAGAGGAAACTTCGCCATGAATATTATGAGCTAAGAACACATGTGTTCATATGAACCAGCGGAGCGTGTCTCTCTCCCACACAAGCATTTATTCCAACAAAAACAAAAACAAAAACTAAAGCACACAGACGCTCCAAGTAAAGTACATAAGATGTGGCCGAATAAAAATATAGTTTCAAGAGAAGGAACCTGATAATTTGTCGATGAAGAAGGGGATGCCTTGGGCATCCCCAAGCTTAGATGCTTGAGTCTTCTTGAAATATGCAGGGATGAACCACGGGCATCCCCAAGCTTAGAGCTTTCACTCTCCTTGATCATAGTATATCATCCTCCTCTCTTGACCCTTGAAAACTTCCTCCACACCAAACTTTAAACAAACTCATTAGAGGGTTAGTGCATAATCAAAAACTCACATGTTCAGAGGTGACACAATCATTCTTAACACTTCTGGACATTGCTCAAAGCTACTGGAAGGTAATGGAACAAAGAAATCCACCCAACACAGCGAAAGAAGCAATGCGAAATAAAAGGCAGAATCTGTCAAAAACAGAACAGTCCGTAAAGACGAATTTTAAAATGGCACCAGACTTGCTCAAATGGAAAAACTCAAAACTAATGAAAGTTGCGTACATATCTGAGGATTACTCACGTAAATTGGCATAATTTTCCGAGTTACCTACAGAGAATTAGACCCAGATTCGTGACAGACAGCAATGCTGTTTCTGCGCAGCAATCCAAATCTAGCATCAACTTTACCATAGAGACTTTACTTGGCACAAAAACATGATAAGGAGAGGTTGCTACAGTAGTAAACAACTTCCAAGACACAAATATAAAACAAAGTACTGTAGCAAAATAAACACATGGGTTATCTCCCAAGAAGTTCTTTCTTTATAGCCATTAAGATGGGCTCAGCAGTTTTAATGATGCATTTGCAAGAGATAGTGTTTGAAGCAAAAGAGAGCTTCAAGAGGCAAATTCAAAACACATTTAAGTCTAACATGCTTCCTATGAAGAGGAATTTTGTACACAAATGAATTCATGAAGAACAAAGTGACAAGCATAAGAGGATAAAACACGAGTAACTTCAAGATTCTCAACATAAAGAGGGGAAACTTAATATTATTAAGATGCATATAACCATATTTCCCTCTCTCATAATAACTTTCAGTAGCATCATTGATGAAATCCACAATATACCCATCACTTAAAACATTCTTATCATGGTTCATATGCATAGAAGTATCATTAAATTTGGCATAAGAAGAGTTATTCTCATTAATAGTAATTTGAGCAGGATTATTATCAAGAATTTGAACATGGTAAACAAGTTGCATATTAAGGGAATTGTTTTTGGTAACCCAATCATGACTATGACAAGTTTCATAAGGATAGTTAGAACCTATATCATAGCATTCTTTGTAATGATCATCAGAGATCGGAGGCACAGTGTCATCATAAGAAATAGAATAGTTATCTTTCACAATCGGTTTATCTGTGTCCACACCATTATTGTTATTAGAAGGAGATGTATCAAGAACATAATGACCAGTAGCTAAAGGATTTTCAAACACCTCTTCCCTAAGCTTAGAGGAAGCATGGATAGTACTGACACTATGGCAATTATTATCATCATTTTCAGAATTAGTTTCCCAGAGATTTGTAATATCAAAAGTAGTGTGCTCATTCAAATCATGATCACTAATGTATGTAAAGGGCATAGGAAGATCATCGTATTCAGATTCATTGTCACAATAATCATTAGGAGCAACATACTTACGGTTACCTAGTGTTATCTCATTCACGCGGGGATACGCCGTTACCTCTTTCTTTTTATTCTCCTTCTTCTTCTTCTTCTTCTTCTTCTTCTTCTTCTTCTCTTCCTTCTCCTCGTTCCCTTCTTTAGGAGGAAGAGGTTTGAAGGGTGGCTTGTCCGCATAACCTGATTTACTTTCAGAAACAATAGAAGAAACTTGGGAGGATCCCTCCTTTTCATTAATTAGTTGAAAACACACAGCGGTCCTATCATATTTTGGCAAGGTGTCATCTTCTAAAATATTTTGTATGTAAGTATTTGTATGGCTATTATCAATGCAATAAGAAAAACACCCATGCAGGACATCATCAACATCAAGATCACTCATATGTAACAAAGAGATTTTTCTCGACAGTTCTTCACACCCCAAAAATAAAGTAAGTTCATCATGCTGATTAGGAGTAATTTCATCATCACAATACAAATTTGCAGCACTCATTGGGTTCAAATTATCATTGGAGGAGCATTGAAAATTAAAATGACCCACTTCATGGCAAACTTCACAAATAAAAGGATAGAGGGCACAAACTTTTTTACCAAGATCATCTAGAGCCCTAAACCACTTTCTAGTTTTTTCATTAGCATGATGGATACAATATTCATCTTTGATTTGATTAACTCCACAAGGTCTATGTATTCCACAAAAATTAACATGCTTATAGGAAATAACATTCTTAGGAGTTTGAGCATGCTCATTACAATAATTAACAACAATTTCATTCTTCATGCAAGCCTCTTTAAAAGGTTCATGATACTTATCAAAATTATTTTTAGGCAATTCGAAATGAGAAGCAAAGGCTTTATAAAGATTTGCAGCAACTTGAGAGTCAAGACCATAAGTGGCACTCATATTTCGAAATTTATCGGTATCCATAAAAGCTTCAATGCATTCATAATCATAATTTATACCTGACTCTTTACCTTCATTGTTCTCCCATCCTTCAGCGTTGTCCTCAATCCGATCAAGGAGGTCCCACCTAGCTTCAACCTCCTTGCTTGTGAAAGATCCCTCCGAACACGCGTCCAGATAGTCCTTGTGTTGTCCTGAAAGCCTCGCATAAAAATTGTTAACAATAACATTACGGGGGAGCTCATGAATGGGACATTTGAGCATTAGTGATTTCAATCTCCCCCACGCTTGAGAAATACTCTCTCCATCACGAGGATAAAAGTTATAAATATAATTCCTATCAATATGCACTTCATGCGGAGGATAAAATTTAGAATAAAAGAGAGATGCAATTTCCTCCCAACCAAGAGAATGCCTATTCTCCAACAATTTATACCAATGCGCCGCTTTACCAGACAGCGAAACAGAGAATAGCTTCTTCCTCACTTCATCCATAGAGATACCTGCACACTTGAATAACCCACATAATTCGTGCAAAAACAGTAAATGCTCTAGGATGGACAGTTCCATCCCCTTTATAGTGGTTGTCCATAACACGTTCAATAATTTTCATGGGTATTTTATACGGAATACTTTCAGCAGGTGGATTTAAAATATCAGAAGCATTATTAGAGTTATCGCATATGGGAGATAAAGCATTATCAGAACAAATTTTCTCCCCTAAGGATGGGAAGCTAAAAAGATCACAAAAACTAGCTTCCCCAAGCTTAGACTTCTTCATAGCATTAGCAGTAATTGCATTCATACTAATAACATCGCTACTAGCATGCAAATAAGGTTCCATAGGTTTTTTAATTTTCGCATCAAACAATTCTAAATCAGGAAAAAGACTAAAAAGCTCACCAATTTTTTTGTTGTTTTCCATTATGCCTAACTAGTGTAAACAAGAAACAAAAAGTTGCAATTGCAGGATCTAAAGGAAATAGCTTCGAGCACTCACACAATGGCGCCAGAAAAGTACTTTACCTGAAACCGTAGTATGAGAGCCTTTTACCTTTCCTCCCCGGCAACGGCGCCAGAAAATAGCTTGATATCTACGTTCCCCCTCCTTTCCTGTAGACAGTGTTGGGCCCCCAAGAGCAGAGGTTTGTAGAACAGCAAGTTTTCCTTTAAGTGGATCACCCAAGGTTTATCGAACTCAGGGAGGAAGAGGTCAAAGATATCCCTCTCATGCAACCCCGCAACCACAAAGCAAGAAGTCTCTTGTGTCCCCAACACACCTAATAGGTGCACTAGTTCGGCGAAGAGATAGTGAAATACAAGTGGTATGAATAAATATGAGCAGTAGTAACGGCGTGTAGTTGATGGTGGTAATATGGTAGCAGTAACGCAGCGTAGTAACGCAACAAAGTAACGCAGCGTAGTAACGCAGAGTAGTAACGCAAAAACAAGAAACAAGGCGATAGCGTATTTAGGAACAAGGCCTAGGGATTACACTTTCACTAGTGGACACTCTCAACATTGATCACATAACAGAATAGATAAATGCATACTCTACACTTTGTTGGATGATGAACACATTGCGTAGGATTACACGAACCCTCAATGCCGGAGTTAACAAGCTCCACAATAATGCTCATGTTTTAGTAACCTTTAGTGTAAGATAGATCAACAGACTAAACCAAGTACTAGCATAGCATGCACACCGTAACCTTCATGCATATGTAGGAGGAATAGATCACATCAATATTATCATAGCAATAGTTAACTTCGCAATCTACAAGAGATCATGATCATAGCATAAACCAAGTACTAACACGGTGCACACACTGTCACCTTTACACACGTGCAGGAGGAATAGAACTACTTTAATAACTTTGCTAGAGTAGCACATAGATAGTAGTGATACAAACTCATATGAATCTCAATCATGTAAAGCAGCTCATGAGATTATTGTATTGAGGTACATGGGAGAGAGATGAACCACATAGCTACCGGTACAGCCCCGAGCCTCGATGGAGAACTACTCCCTCCTCATGGGAGCAGCAGCGGTGATGAAGATGGCGGTGGAGATGGCAGCGGTGTCGATGGAGAAGCCTTCCGGGGCACTTCCCCACTCCGGCAGGGTGCCAACAGAGACTTGTCCCCCAGATCTTGGCTTCGCGATGGCGGCGGCTCTGGAAGGTTTTCCGTCTCGTGGTTTTTTCTGTCGATGTTTTTAGGTCACGACGGCTTATATAGGCGAAGAATCGGAGTCGGAGGGCTTCTGGGGGGCCCACACCCTAGGGGGGCGCGCCCCCCCTGGCCGCGCCGGGGTGTGGTGTGGTGGCCCTGCCCCCCTTCTCTGGCGGTTCTCGTGTGTTCTGGATGCTTCCGGGTAAAATAGGAACATGGGCGTTGATTTCGTCCGATTCCGAGAATATTTCGTTACTAGGATTTCTGAAACCAAAAACAGCAGAAAACAGCAACTGGCACTTCGGCATCTTGTTAATAGGTTAGTTCCGAAAATGCACGAATATGACATAAAGTGTGCATATAACATGTAGATAACATCAATAATGTGGCGTGGAACACAAGAAATTATCGATACGTTGGAGACGTATCAGGATTCCACCTATATAATGAGGGGCATAGGAGAGGGGGCTGACCACCACAAGACCATAGCTTGGCCGCACCCATAGATGGCCGGCCACCCCCTCTCCCAACCCTAGCCGCCCCCTCTCTCCTCCTCTTCTCCCGCACGCTTAGCGAAGCTCCGCCGGAGATCTCCATCGCCACCGCCACCACGCCGTCGTGCTGCCGGATTCAAGGAGGAGCTACTACTTCCGCTGCCCGCTGGAACGGGGAGAAGGACATCGTCTTCATCAACAACCGAACGTGTGACCGAGTACGGAGGTGCTGCCCGTTCGTGGCGCCGGAACCGATCGTGATCAAGATCTTCTACGCGCTTTTGCAAGCGGCAAGTGAACGTCTACCGCAGCAACAAGAGCCTCATCTTGTAGGCTTTGGAATCTCTTCAAGGGTGAGACTCGATACCCCCTCGTTGCTACCGTCTTCTAGATTGCATCTTGGCTTGGATTGCGTGTTCGCGGTAGGAAATTTTTGTTTTCTATGCAACGTTATCCTACAGTGGTATCAGAGCCGTGTCTATGCATAGATGGTTGCACGAGTAGAACACAATGGTTTTGTGGGCGTTGATGCTCTTGTTATCTTTAGTTTGAGTACTTTGCATCTTTATGGCATAGTGGGATGAAGCGGCTCGGACTAACTTTACATGACCGCGTTCATGAGACTTGTTCCTCGTTCGACATGCAACTTGTATTGCATAAGAGGCTTTGCGGGTGTCTGTCTCTCCTACTATAGTGAAGATTCAATTTACTCTTCTATTGAAAACATTAGTATCAACGTTGTGGTTCATGTTCGTAGGTAGATTAGATCTCTCTCGAAAACCCTAAACCACGTAAAATATGCAAACCAAATTAGAGACGTCTAACTTGTTTTTGCAGGGTTTGGTGATGTGATATGGCCATAATGTGATGATGAATATGTATGAGATGATCATTATTGTATTGTGGCAACCGGCAGGAGCCTTATGGTTGTCTTTAAATTTCATGTTGAGTAGTATTTCAAAGTAGTTATAATAGTTGCTACATGGAGGACAATCATGGAGACGGCGCCATTGACCTTGACGCTACGCCGACAATGATGGAGATCATGCCCGAAGATGATGGAGATCATGTCCGTGCTTTGGAGATGAAGATCAAAGGCGCAAAGACAAAAGGGCCATATCATATCACATATGAACTGCATGTGATGTTAATCCTTTATGCATCTTATTTTGCTTAGATCGCGACGGTAGCATTATAAGATGATCCCTCACATTAATATCAAGATAATAAAGTGTTCTCCCCTCGTATGCACCGTTGTACAGTTCGTCGTTTCGAAGCATCTCGTGATGATCGGATGTGATAGATTCAACGATTCACATACAACGGGTGTAAGCCATGTTGCACACGCGGAATACTTGGGTTTGCTTGACGAGCCTAGCATGTACAGACATGGCCTCGGGACAACGGAAACCGAAAGGTTGAACACGAGTCATATGGATGATATGATCAACATGTTGATGTTCACCATTGAAGCTACATCATCTCACGTGATGATCGGTTTTGGTGTAGTGGATGTGGATCGTGTACCACTTAACAACTATGAGGGATGTTGTGTTAAGTGGGAGTTCATTAGTAATTAGATTAAAACATGAACTAATTATCATGAACATAGTCTGAGTAGTATTTTGAATTAATTTTGTAGTATTGGCATCCGTTTTCTACCATGCGCTAGTCTTGTTATTGAGATAGAAATACTGTTAAAATCTGACAAGAAACTTTACGGATTGGTACCGTATTGTTAAAGAATCAAGAAATGATTAAGTCCTATTGCAAACTTTTAGTAAACCTCACATTGTTGATTCAGAGAGCTATGGTTTCAATTAGTACCTAAAGTTATCTTGTCTCCGTGAAACTTGAAGTTCAAATCTGTTTGAAAAGTAAGGAGCTGAAAATTTAGTTTTCAGAAATAATCAAGGTACGAGATATATGTGATATCTAAGACCTTATTGCAAGATGATAGAATATAAATTTGGTGAGACTACATAAACTCATAAGTTTTATGGGAATGTACGAAGGTTGAAGACGCAAGGCGTCCCAATCCTCCAACTATTGGGGCACTAACGATATTCGCATATCCATGAAGTGACCATCCTTAATATGCACCGTTGCTAAGACTCGTAGTTTCGAAGCATCACGTGATGATCGGGTGTGATAGATTCTACGTGTGCATACAACGGGTGCAAGCCAGATTTGCACATGCGAAATACTAAGGTTAAACTTTATGAGCCTAGCATGTACAGACATGGTCTCAAAAAGTTGTCATGAATTGATGGATAAAATTATGAGTGAAATTGTTCATCATAGTTACTAATAAGTGAAATCTAGAACACTTGTCATATGATGATCAACTTCAAAATAAGAACCTCAAGGTTATTGGTATTTGACCAACAAACCTAGAAGTTATAAATGTTGAAGTGTTTTTCTGAATAATGAGGAAAGCTAAAAGAAAAACTGCAAAAGATATTTTGGCAGAAAGAAAGAAAAGACTAGAAAGTCTAGCTCAGGTGTATATAAATGATATACATGTTATGGTTGTATTCCTAGTTAAGTCACACAATGAAATTCTTGGGTATTAGTACCATATTGGTTGGTATGAAGTGTCATACAAAATAACGCAATACAAGAATTCAATGGCCTAAGTGACTGACAAGGAATATGATAGGAATGCACGTCTGGAACAAAATAAAGTGTTATTATGTTCGTCGTTGGCATTCTATCTAGCCCTTAGAATTTATAATAAAGAACTTAATAATTGTTATTTTGCTCTGGTCAAATGAAAACAATGAGTTGTTCAAATTATGACATTACTCCATATACGATGGATAAGTTATTATAAATCTTAATGGTGAAACACACATACATAACACTGACGCTAAAATGCCATAAGGCAAATGATTTGAATTCCACTTATTTGTGGAACCGCCATTTAGGTCATGTTAGAAAGGAACGCATGAAGGAACTCCATGCAAATGGATTTTTGGAGTCATTTGATTTTTGAATCATTTGGCGCTTGCAAATCTTTTCTAAAAAAGAATGATTAAAATACCGTTCATAGGCCAAAAGTTGAACGAGCAACTAACTTAGTGGAAAAATAAGACCCTGGGCGTGAAGGAGATATGCCCTAGAGGCAATAATAAAGTGGTTATTATTTATATCTTTATGTTTATGATAAATGTTTATATATCATGCTATAATTGTATTAACCGAAACATAGTACATGTGTGATATGTAGACAACAAGAAGTCCCTAGTATGCCTCTTAAACTAGCTTGTTGATTAATGGATGATTAGTTTCATAATCATGAACATTGGATGTTATTAATAACAAGGTTATATCATTATATGAATGATGTAATGGACACACCCAATTAAGCGTAGCATAAGATCTCGTCATTAAGTTATTTGCTATAAGCTTTCGATACATGGTTACCTAGTCCTTATGACCATGAGATCATGTAAATCACTTATACCGGAAAGGTACTTTGATTACATCAAACGCCACTGCGTAAATGGGTGGTTATAAAGGTGGGATTAAGTATCCGGAAAGTATGAGTTGAGGCATATGGATCAACAGTGGGATTTGTCCATCCCGATGACGGATAGATATACTCTGGCCCTCTCGGTGGAATGTCGTCTAATGTCTTGCAAGCATATGAATAAGTTCATAAGAGACCACATACCACGGTACGAGTAAAGAGTACTTGTCAGGAGACGAGGTTGAACAAGGTATAGAGTGATACCGAAGATCAAACCTCGGACAAGTAAAATATCGCGTGACAAAGGGAATTGGTATCGTATGTGAATGGTTCATTCGATCACTAAAGTCATCGTTGAATATGTGGGAGCCATTATGGATCTCCAGATCCCGCTATTGGTTATTGGTCGGAGTGAGTACTCAACCATGTCCACATAGTTCACGAACCGTAGGGTGACACACTTAAAGTTGGATGTTGAAATGGTAGAACTTGAATATGGAATGGAGTTCGAATATTTGTTCGGAGTCCCGGATGAGATCCCGGACATCACGAGGAGTTCCGGAATGGTCCGAGAATAAGATTCATATATAGGAAGTCATATTCCAAGTTTGGAAATGATCCTGCATTTATGGCAGGTTCTAGAAGGTTCTAGAAAAGTCCGGAAGAAACGCACTATGGAAGGTGGAGTCCCGGAAGGACTCCACAAGATTGGCCAGCCAAACCCTAAAGGAGGAGTCCCAGGTGGGCTCCACCTAGAGGTGGCCGGCCACCCCACCTAAGGAAAAGGTGGGAGTCCCACCTTGGGTAGGACTCCCTCCTTGAGTAGGTTTCCCACCTTTGGGAAGTTTTGGTGTTGGGGTCTTATTCGAAGACTTGGACTACAACTCTTGGGGATTTGATGTCTACGTTCCCCCTCCTTTCCAGACAGTGTTGGGCCCCCAAGAGCAGAGGTTTGTAGAACAGAACAAGTTTTCCCTTAAGTGGATCACCCAAGGTTTATCGAACTCAGGGAGGAAGAGGTCAAAGATATCCCTCTCATGCAACCCTGCAACCACAAAGCAAGAAGTCTCTTGTGTCCCCAACACACCTAATAGGTGCACTAGTTCGGCGAAGAGATAGTGAAATACAAGTGGTATGAATAAATATGAGCAGTAGTAACGGCGTGTAGTTGATGGTGGTAATATGGTAGCAGTAGTAACGCAGCAGTAGTAACGCAGCATAGTAACGCAGTAAAACAGTAAACAAGCAGCGATAGCAGTATTTAGGAACAAGGCCTAGCGATTACACTTTCACTAGTGGACACTCTCAACATTGATCACATAACAGAATAGATAAATGCATACTCTACACTTTGTTGGATGATGAACACATTGCGTAGGATTACACGAACCCTCAATGCCGGAGTTAACAAGCTCCACAATAATGCTCATGTTTTAGTAACCTTTAGTGTAAGATAGATCAAAGACTAAACCAAGTACTAGCATAGCATGCACACCGTAACCTTCATGCATATGTAGGAGGAATAGATCACATCAATATTATCATAGCAATAGTTAACTTCGCAATCTACAAGAGATCATGATCATAGCATAAACCAAGTACTAACACGGTGCACACACTGTCACCTTTACACACGTGCAGGAGGAATAGAACTACTTTAATAACTTTGCTAGAGTAGCACATAGATAGTAGTGATACAAACTCATATGAATCTCAATCATGTAAAGCAGCTCATGAGATTATTGTATTGAGGTACATGGGAGAGAGATGAACCACATAGCTACCGGTACAGCCCCGAGCCTCGATGGAGAACTACTCCCTCCTCATGGGAGCAGCAGCGGTGATGAAGATGGCGGTGGAGATGGCAGCGGTGTCGATGGAGAAGCCTTCCGGGGCACTTCCCCACTCCGGCAGGGTGCCGGAACAGAGACTCCTGTCCCCCAGATCTTGGCTTCGCGATGGCGGCGGCTCTGGAAGGTTTTCCGTCTCGTGGTTTTTTCTGTCGATGTTTTTAGGTCACGACGGCTTATATAGGCGAAGAATCGGAGTCGGAGGGCTTCTGGGGGGCCCACACCCTAGGGGGGCGCGCCCCCCCCCTTGGCCGCGCCGGGGTGTGGTGTGGTGGCCCTGCCCCCTTCTCTGGCGGTTCTCGTGTGTTCTGGATGCTTCCGGGTAAAATAGGAACATGGGCGTTGATTTCGTCCGATTCGAGAATATTTCGTTACTAGGATTTCTGAAACCAAAAACAGCGAAAAATCGGCACTTCGGCATCTTGTTAATAGGTTAGTTCCAGAAAATGCACGAATATGACATAAAGTGTGCATATAACATGTAGATAACATCAATAATGTGGCGTGGAACACAAGAAATTATCGATACGTTGGAGACGTATCAGGATTCCACCTATATAATGAGGGGCATAGGAGAGGGGGCTGACCACCACAAGACCATAGCTTGGCCGCACCCATAGATGGCCGGCCACCCCCTCTCCCCCCTAGCCGCCCCCTCTCCTCCTCTCTTCTCCCGCACGCTTAGCGAAGCTCCGCTGGAGATCTCCATCGCCACCGCCACCACGCCGTCGTGCTGCCGGATTCAAGGAGGAGCTACTACTTCCGCTGCCCGCTGGAACGGGGAGAAGGACATCGTCTTCATCAAACAACCGAACGTGTGACCGAGTACGGAGGTGCTGCCCGTTCGTGGCGCCGGAACCGATCGTGATCAAGATCTTCTACGCGCTTTTGCAAGCGGCAAGTGAACGTCTACCGCAGCAACAAGAGCCTCATCTTGTAGGCTTTGGAATCTCTTCAAGGGTGAGACTCGATACCCCCTCGTTGCTACCGTCTTCTAGATTGCATCTTGGCTTGGATTGCGTGTTCGCGGTAGAAATTTTTTGTTTTCTATGCAACGTTATCCTACAGTGGTATCAGAGCCGTGTCTATGCATAGATGGTTGCACGAGTAGAACACAATGGTTTTGTGGGCGTTGATGCTCTTGTTATCTTTAGTTTGAGTACTTTGCATCTTTATGGCATAGTGGGATGAAGCGGCTCGGACTAACTTTACATGACCGCGTTCATGAGACTTGTTCCTCGTTCGACATGCAACTTGTATTGCATAAGAGGCTTTGCGGGTGTCTGTCTCTCCTACTATAGTGAAGATTCTATTTACTCTTCTATTGAAAACATTAGTATCAACGTTGTGGTTCATGTTCGTAGGTAGATTAGATCTCTCTCGAAAACCCTAAACCACGTAAAATATGCAAACCAAATTAGAGACGTCTAACTTGTTTTTGCAGGGTTTGGTGATGTGATATGGCCATAATGTGATGATGAATATGTATGAGATGATCATTATTGTATTGTGGCAACCGGCAGGAGCCTTATGGTTGTCTTTAAATTTCATGTTGAGTAGTATTTCAAAGTAGTTATAATAGTTGCTACATGGAGGACAATCATGGAGACGGCGCCATTGATCTTGACGCTACGCCGACAATGATGGAGATCATGCCCGAAGATGATGGAGATCATGTCCGTGCTTTGGAGATGAAGATCAAAGGCGCAAAGACAAAAGGGCCATATCATATCACATATGAACTGCATGTGATGTTAATCCTTTATGCATCTTATTTTGCTTAGATCGCGACGGTAGCATTATAAGATGATCCCTCACATTAATATCAAGATAATAAAGTGTTCTCCCCTCGTATGCACCGTTGTACAGTTCGTCGAAGCATCTCGTGATGATCGGATGTGATAGATTCAACGATTCACATACAACGGGTGTAAGCCATGTTGCACACGCGGAATACTTGGGTTTGCTTGACGAGCCTAGCATGTACAGACATGGCCTCGGGACAACGGAAACCGAAAGGTTGAACACGAGTCATATGGATGATATGATCAACATGTTGATGTTCACCATTGAAGCTACATCATCTCACGTGATGATCGGTTTTGGTGTAGTGGATGTGGATCGTGTACCACTTAACAACTATGAGGGATGTTGTGTTAAGTGGGAGTTCATTAGTAATTAGATTAAAACATGAACTAATTATCATGAACATAGTCTGAGTAGTATTTTGAATTAATTTTGTAGTATTGGCATCCGTTTTCTACCATGCGCTAGTCTTGTTATTGAGATAGAAATACTGTTAAAAAGAAACTTTACGGATTGGTACCGTATTGTTAAAGAATCAAGAAATGATTAAGTCCTATTGCAAACTTTTAGTAAACCTCACATTGTTGATTCAGAGAGCTATGGTTTCAATTAGTACCTAAAGTTATCTTGTCTCCGTGAAACTTGAAGTTCAAATCTGTTTTGAAAAGTAAGGAGCTGAAAATTTAGTTTTCAGAAATAATCAAGGTACGAGATATATGTGATATCTAAGACCTTATTGCAAGATGATAGAATATAAATTTGGTGAGACTACATAAACTCATAAGTTTTATGGGAATGTACGAAGGTTGAAGACGCAAGGCGTCCCAATCCTCCAACTATTGGGGCACTAACGATATTCGCATATCCATGAAGTGACCATCCTTAATATGCACCGTTGCTAAGACTCGTAGTTTCGAAGCATCACGTGATGATCGGGTGTGATAGATTCTACGTGTGCATACAACGGGTGCAAGCCAGATTTGCACATGGAAATACTAAGGTTAAACTTTATGAGCCTAGCATGTACGACATGGTCTCAAAAAGTTGTCATGAATTGATGGATAAAATTATGAGTGAAATTGTTCATCATAGTTACTAATAAGTGAAATCTAGAACACTTGTCATATGATGATCAACTTCAAAATAAGAACCTCAAGGTTATTGGTATTTGACCAACAAACCTAGAAGTTATAAATGTTGAAGTGTTTTTCTGAATAATGAGGAAAGCTAAAAGAAAAACTGCAAAAGATATTTTGGCAGAAAGAAAGAAAAGACTAGAAAGTCTAGCTCAGGTGTATATAAATGATATACATGTTATGGTTGTATTCCTAGTTAAGTCACACAATGAAATTCTTGGGTATTAGTACCATATTGGTTGGTATGAAGTGTCATACAAAATAACGCAATACAAGAATTCAATGGCCTAAGTGACTGACAAGGAATATGATAGGAATGCATGACTGGAACAAAATAAAGTGTTATTATGTTCGTCGTTAGCATTCTATCTAGCCCTTAGAATTTATAATAAAGAACTTAATAATTGTTATTTTGCTCTGGTCAAATGAAAACAATGAGTTGTTCAAATTATGACATTACTCCATATACGATGGATAAGTTATTATAAATCTTAATGGTGAAACACACATACATAACACGACGCTAAAATGCCATAAGGCAAATGATTTGAATTCCACTTATTTGTGGAACCGCCATTTAGGTCATGTTAGAAAGGAACGCATGAAGGAACTCCATGCAAATGGATTTTTGGAGTCATTTGATTTTTGAATCATTTGGCGCTTGCAAATCTTTTCTAAAAAGAATGATTAAAATACCGTTCATAGGCCAAAAGTTGAACGAGCAACTAACTTAGTGGAAAAATACATGATGATGTATGTGGTTCACTGGGCATAGTTGTGTGCGGGAGATTCTTCTACTTCATGAAAACTTTCAACAATGAATTGAGTATATATATGTGGATATATTCAATAAGGAAGAAGTTTGAAACATTTGAATGGATTCAAATAAATTTCAGCATGAAGTGGAAATCATCGTAATAGAAAAATCAAATATCTATGATTGGATCATGGTGGAAATATTTGAATTACGAGTTTTAGCGAACATCTAAGAGAGTTATGAAATTGTTCTACAACTCACGTTTCTTGGAGTATCATAGTGATGATGAAGTATCCAAGAGATGTATCCAAACCTTGTTGGATCAATGATGAGATAAGATATTGACGCCATTATATTTTTGTGGATTATGCTTTAGTGACTACCGCTTTTACACTGAATAGAGCATCATCATGATCCGTTGAAATGACACCATACGAGTTATTGCATGGGTATGAACCCTGATAGTCTTTTCTTAAATTTTGGTATGCATAGCATAAGTAAATAAGTTTACAACCAAAATCGGATGAATGTCTTTGTTGGTTATCCCAGAGATTTGATTGGGAATTCTTCCCACGAGACAAAGACAAAAGTGTTTGTCAATGTTTCTTATTTCCGAGAAATTGTTTCTAGTGAAGTATTTGAGTGGGAGGACAATATAATTTGATAAGGTTTATGAACCTGAGCATAATGATCAGAGTAGCGCAGCATCGGAATTGGTTCCGGAAGCGACCACGACGATCATGGCTCCCATGACTACAAAGTGTTTTAGCCATGGAGATCAAAATACATATTGAACCTTGTAGGTATGGTTAACTTTGTGATTAAATAAATTATTTGTGGACAAAGGATTGATTGTGAACAATGATAAACCAACTACAAACAAAGAAGTTATGATGGGCCCTGACTCCGTTAAAATGGCTATACGCCATGAAATCCAAGATAGATAAATACTTTTTAAAAGTAAATGGATCTATAGAATTGATGGACTTGGATGAAATATCCTTGAAGAAGCTCAACTTGTCGAAAAGTTGTTTACGACAAAGTTCAAAGAGTTGACTACGATAAGATTAGATCTTCCGTAGCAATGCTTATAGTCTATGAGGATTATTCTAGTAATCACTACATATTTCTTTTATGAGATATGATAGTAGGATGGCAAAATACATTACTTAACAGAAGTGTGTATTAAAGGTGTATACAAGATACAACCAAGAGTTTTGCTAGTCCGTGGAATACTAGATAGGTATACGAACTTCAATTGGATGAAGTAAGTATCGCGGAGTTGGAATCTTCACCGGATGAAATAATCAAAGAGTTATGATTTCATCAGAGACGATGAAGAGGCTTGCATTTGCAAGAAATTAAGTGGGAGCGTTGAGACATATTTATAATACTTTATGTAGATGACATATAGTTGGTTATAAATAAATTATGTACTTGATTATAAAAGGTTTCATTGAGAATTAACTTCAATGAAAGGATATGGACTGAAACAAATTTAGTGTCAAGATCTATGAAGATAGATTGAAACACATAATAAGTTTAAGTCAAAGTACATAGAATGGATATTGAAGTAGTTCAATATAGAAATATTAAGAAGGTGTTCTTTTCATGTGAAGGTTTACCAAGACTTGAGTGTAATTGACACTCAATGAGTAAAAACACATGGGTGATTATAGATCACGAATAATATGTACACAATCAGATGTCATGTGCTCTTAAAAGTGTTATGAGTATGTACCAGAATGATTCATGTGATGGTCATTGAAAAACAGTAAGAATATTCTTGAGTACTTAAGAAGAACCAAGGATATATAAATATAATTTTGTATGAAGAAATGACAAACAAATCGCTGTAAGATGTTACACCGATATTGGTTTTGTCACATATAAAAATGAAATTCAAATCTCAATTAGGCTAAGTATTGTTTAAAAGGTAGCACAATGCTAGATTTAGAAGAGTTCTAAATATTGTGACGGATTCTACAAACGAAGGCATAGTATGCCATTGTTTTGACAATGACTGAGGATGTTTAAGTCGAAGAGTTCTTTGAGAACTTGGTGTAGTTCCGATAGTGTCAGAACTTTGAAGCTATATTGTGTATGACAATATTAGTGACATATTTCAGACCGCGGAATTAAGGTTCCACCAGAGGACTGAACATATAAGATTAATGCCGACTCATTTGGAAAATGAGTGATGCGTTGAGACGCAAATGAATTGCAAAATACATACGTTTCTGAGCGTGTCAGATCCGTTGACTAAAACTCTCCCGTGAGCAATACATGATAAAGCACCGGAAGGCCAAGGTGTTATATCTTTACAAATGTAAACTAGATTATTGACTCTAGTGCAAGTGGGAGACTGAAGGAGATATGCCCTAGAGGCAATAATAAAGTGGTTATTATTTATATCTTTATGTTTATGATAAATGTTTATATATCATGCTATAATTGTATTAACCGAAACATTAGTACATGTGTGATATGTAGACAACAAGAAGTCCCTAGTATGCCTCTTAAACTAGCTTGTTGATTAATGGATGATTAGTTTCATAATCATGAACATTGGATGTTATTAATAACAAGGTTATATCATTATATGAATGATGTAATGGACACACCCAATTAAGCGTAGCATAAGATCTCGTCATTAAGTTATTTGCTATAAGCTTTCGATACATGGTTACCTAGTCCTTATGACCATGAGATCATGTAAATCACTTATACCGGAAAGGTACTTTGATTACATCAAACGCCACCGCGTAAATGGGTGGTTATAAAGGTGGGATTAAGTATCCGGAAAGTATGAGTTGAGGCATATAGATCAACAAAGGGAATTTGTCCATCCCGATGACGGATAGATATACTCTGGGCCCTCTCGGTGGAATGTCGTCTAATGTCTTGCAAGCATATGAATAAGTTCATAAGAGACCACATACCACGGTACGAGTAAAGAGTACTTGTCAGAGACGAGGTTGAACAAGGTATAGAGTGATACCGAAGATCAAACCTCGGACAAGTAAAATATCGCGTGACAAAGGGAATTGGTATCGTATGTGAATGGTTCATTCGATCACTAAAGTCATCGTTGAATATGTGGGAGCCATTATGGATCTCCAGATCCCGCTATTGGTTATTGGTCGGAGTGAGTACTCAACCATGTCCACATAGTTCACGAACCGTAGGGTGACACACTTAAAGTTGGATGTTGAAATGGTAGAACTTGAATATGGAATGGAGTTCGAATATTTGTTCGGAGTCCCGGATGAGATCCCGGACATCACGAGGAGTTCCGGAATGGTCCAGAGAATAAGATTCATATATAGGAAGTCATATTCCAAGTTTGGAAATGATCCGGTGCATTTATGGGTTCTAGAAGGTTCTAGAAAAGTCCGGAAGAAACGCACTATGGAAGGTGGAGTCCCGGAAGGACTCCACAAGATTGGCCAGCCAAACCCTAAAGGAGGAGTCCTGGTGGGCTCCACCTAGAGGTGGCCGGCCACCCCACCTAAGGAAAAGGTGGGAGTCCCACCTTGGGTAGGACTCCCTCCTTGAGTAGGTTTCCCACCTTTGGGAAGTTTTGGTGTTGGGGTCTTATTCGAAGACTTGGACTACAACTCTTGGGGATTCCACCTATATAATGAGGGGCATAGGAGAGGGGGCTGACCACCACAAGACCATAGCTTGGCCGCACCCATAGATGGCCGGCCACCCCCTCTCCCAACCCTAGCCGCCCCCTCTCCTCCTCTTCTCCCGCACGCTTAGCGAAGCTCCACCGGAGATCTCCATCGCCACCGCCACCACGCCGTCGTGCTGCCGGATTCAAGGAGGAGCTACTACTTCCGCTGCCCGCTGGAACGGGGAGAAGGACATCGTCTTCATCAACAACCGAACGTGTGACCGAGTACGGAGGTGCTGCCCGTTCGTGGCGCCGGAACCGATCGTGATCAAGATCTTCTACGCGCTTTGCAAGCGGCAAGTGAACGTCTACCGCAGCAACAAGAGCCTCATCTTGTAGGCTTTGGAATCTCTTCAAGGGTGAGACTCGATACCCCCTCGTTGCTACCGTCTTCTAGATTGCATCTTGGCTTGGATTGCGTGTTCGCGGTAGAAATTTTTTTGTTTTCTATGCAACGTTATCCTACAGGGCGTTCGTTTCGTCCAATTCCGAGAATATTTCCTTTGTAGGATTTCTGAAACCAAAAACAGCACAAAACAGGAACTGGCGCTTCGGCATCTCGTTAATAGGTTAGTGCCGGAAAATGCGTATAAATGATGTAAAGTGTGCATAAAACATGTGAGTATTGTCATAAAACTAGCATGGAACATAAGAAATTATAGATACGTTTGAGACGTATCAAGATGCTCGGTGTCCTCGTGTCGGAGGTGTACCGATCGGTGCGGCCGCCGCTGCCACGGTATGCCATCGACATCATGCCATCAGGCCTCACGGAGGAAGAGACCCTACAACGGGCGTTGCAGAACTCGACCCCGCACCCGCCGACGCCTCCACCACCGTTGTTCACCCCGTGGGCTGCTCCACCTCCACCACTGACGTTCAACGCATGGGCTGCTCCACCTCCTTCGCCGACGGCACCGACGTATGTTCCGTCGGTTGTCAACTGGTCGTGGTAGATACCTAAATTCGTCGTGCTCGATGGCGACAACAAGGAGTAGGCTAGGGTAGTAGGCGTTACATGCGCCTTTTAGTATTATATTTTTTATTTTCCTTGTTTACTTTATAAATTATGTTTATGTTGGCACAATGCAAAACCAAAATTGCATGCGGCATCCCGGTGCAAACGGACGCACGGTCAATTTTTACCATTTCGACCGAAGCAAACGGATACGAGTGGACAATTTAGGTGTCCATTTTGCGTCGCCCCGTTGGAGATGTCCTAAGCGGAAGTGTTGACTGGTGAGTTCCAACGCTCTATGCATATTTAAAAATCAAAACTTATATTTACAAGTTTTAAATAATCATGAAATAAAATTATATAGTTAATGATTTATTCCATAAATGTGCAAAATCTTAATTCTAAATATTTTGTATTTCAAGCTACACAAAAATGGTAAAGTCTGATTTTTTGGATATTTGAAATCAATGTCTGCATATCCACACTTTTATCATTTTTGTGTTGCTCAAAATTTCGAATTGAAAGTTTGCACGGTTATAACATACATCATTACCTACTTTTAAGATTTTGTTTCACCATATTTTTGAAACTTATAAGTATATTTTTTGTTTTTTTAATACGCAGGGAGCAGTGGAGATGGGGATAAAAAAAAATGCCCATTTCCCTCGTGAGCCACATTAACCTCGCTGTTCCTCCACAGTCCACCGCAAGAACACGTCCAACCGCGCTACAAGACAGCGACTTGCATTAATCAAGACGATGCTGTGTAGCCATCTAGCTACCCTCAGCTGAATCACCCATCTCCATCTGTTCTTGGTCTGCCGAATGAAGAAGAGGAAGACGATGGCCGGCGCTGTGCTGCTAGCCGCCGCCGCGGTCGCCCTCATCGTCTCCTCCTCGGCGTCGGCCGCCAGCGACGGCCAGAACCGCCGTCATCGTGCGGTACTCCTCCCAGCGGTGTACGTGTTCGGGGACTCGCTGGTCGACGTCGGCAACAACGACTTCCTGCCGCCGCCGGCTCCCCAGGCGGGTTTTCCCTGCGGCATCGACCTCCCTCCCGGCAGCCCCGGCCGACGGACCGGGCGGTTCACCAACGGCTACAACCTCGCCGACTTCATCGGTGAGTCCGCGACTGATTTGGTGGCGCAGATCTAGTTCTTATGCTTCACTTCACACTATTGATATGGACAGTATAGTTCAGATATTTCAGTGCGGGCTTCCTCCTCAACTGAACGCAGCCCAAGCTGTTAGTACATCATTAGTGCTCCCTCTGTCCCATGAAAGATGTCTTAGATCTGTCTAAATTTGGATGTATCTACTTTTTAGAGATGGGGCGGAGCGAGTAGTACATTTGAAATGATGCAAGCTATCTTTCTGAATACTGAATGCTGTACTTGTTTTTTCCATAGAAAATTCATGTGCTCATTTCCTTCCCGATTTGCTTATACTGATACACACAATGACGACATGTTTATATTTGTACACAGCACAACGTGTGGGGTTCAACATGAGCCCACCAGCTTACCTCTCCTTGACGCCGCAAGTGAGCCTCGACCTCCTGAGCGGCCGGGTTGGGGCCAATTATGCTTCTGGTGGATCGGGCATCCTCGACGCTACTGTATGTATGTAATGTTGTACATAATCTAGAACTAACCGCCACTTTCCTTTTTTTAGACATGTTTTAGTTTGCTGTGTTGGTTAGCACTGCAAACTAGACCCTGATGCCTGAACATGAAGTGATAGCGCCGTGGTACTAGTTGCTAATTCTGCTTGATTGGCATTTATCACTCTGTTCCATAATATAAGCCGTTCTAGCGAACTATAACTATCACTTTGTTCCATAATATAAGCCGTTCTAGCAAACTATAACTATCACTTTGTTCCATAATATTAGCCGTTCTAGCAAACTACTCTGGAGCTGATGTTGTACGTACTATCTTTGTTACAGAATAAATGATATACTATAAAGCGTGCAGTGAAACCTCTCTAACTTTGACAACCAAACATAAAATGATTATTGCAGTTGGACAAACGAAACAATATCATTAGATTTTCAAGAACATAGTTTTATAATTCTGTAATGTTCAATTTTGTTACTTACATGATGAATTCAGAACCGAATGAGTAGTAATTTGTGGAATCTGCCTAACAAAATGCAGGGCAATGGCACGATCACCCTCCGAGAACAGATCAAGTTTTTCGCGAACACCAAGGCAAGCATGACCAAGACCGAGTTGGGACATAATAAGGTCAACCGCTTGCTATCCCGATCCCTATTCATCATCAGCACCGCAGGCAACGACTTCTCTGCATTCAGTTACGGCAGAGCGAACATGAGCGATGCGTTGTCCTACATCGCTAACATGATCTCCACCTACCTCACGCACATCAAGGTATGATTGCTGTGAACAACGGGGAGCAAAATCAGTGGAAACCTATCTGGTAGGCCACATGGTTAACGGCAGGTGCATGAGCAAAATCAGAACCACACATTTTAAATTGAACTTTATTGTTCAGGCTCACCACTTAGATATCCTGAAATCTCTTTGACCCCTGTTTTTTCATCCACACTAATCCACACACAATGTGCAAGCAGGTATTATACAACCTTGGGGCACGAAGGCTAGGATTGCTTGATGCGGTGCCCATCGGATGCTTGCCTGGCAGCAGGGCTTCCTCGATAAACGATGGCCCTTGCAATGATGCCTCCAACTCTCTTGCCCAGCATTTCAACACCCTACTCCGGCTTGAAATGGCCAGTGCCACGGCAGCTTCCATGCCTGGAATGGAGTACTCCATTGCCAGCGTCTACAACATCATCTCCGACATGATCTCCAACCCACCGATTGACGGTTAGTTCTCTTTGCACCTTGATGCAATGAAGCAACATTTTTTATTCCTTTAAAATTTCTATTGACACATCTCGGCCAACAGAAAATCCCATACAAAGAAGAAACAAACCATCCAGCTAAATTTGTGCGTGTGTGTACCTTTGAGGCATCAGTTTGATTCATTCGAATGCCAGATCGTTTACTTGTGCAAAAATCGAACTGTCTCATGAATAGTTTGTGTGCGAATTCAAATGGCGCAAGCTTGGTTGTTCTTACCTATCTGTGGTTGGATTGTATATGACCAGGACTTGAGGTTTCCAACGCGTGCTGCGGAGGAGGGAGGCTCAACGCGGAGGTCAGCTGCTCGGCGACCTCGAACCTCTGCACAGATCGCAGCCGGTATGTGTTCTGGGACAACGTCCACGAGACCCAGGCTGCATACCAGAGAGCCGTCGCCGCCATGTTCGAAGGCACGGCAGCGGCAATGTACACGGAGCCTATCACCTTCCAGCAGTTGGTCACCCAGAAACAGGTAGCTCCAGGCGCTGGGATCGATCTGGACCATTCATCTGCAGACCTGGCGGCTGAGATCTAGCCAAGTCACAAGGCAGGGCACAACTGTATGATTCTGGTCAATTAGGCTTTGGTTGGAATCGTGCTGGTCAATCGAATTCCTTAGGAAATGAACCTTTTGTGGCGATTCCATTGTACATATGCTCTGTTTGTTTTGGGTTGGGCAGCGACAGAAGCGGCTGCTTGTGGTGGTGAAACTGTTGTGCATTTGTGCTGGAAAGCGGCTGAGATAAGAGTTGGTGGTATATGATCCTTGGCATACACGAGATCGCAAGTTCAGTCGATCGAGGGGATAGGTCTAGTTTGTCTTTACTTTATTGGTTATTCACTGCCATGGGCCGAACAAACTGGCTATCAAAAATAAAATAAAATATGAGGTCATTCAAAAGGAGTTAGCTTCATGATAATATCTCTAGAAACCTAGTTCCTTCTGGCATAAAACCAGCGGTGAAGAAGTGTCTCACAACTTTAAGGGGGACGCTAGCCGTCGGTCGACAGATGGGAGCCTGAAAATCGGTTGCCTTCTGTGCCTTACAATCGTGATCGAACGCCCAGAATCAACCGTGACGCGATTTTTGCATTTTGCCCCTCTATTTTCGGAAACTCAACCCGCGGTCCCAAGCTCTCCCAGTAAAACCAAATGGTATATTTCTTTGGGCCCAACCTTCCCCATATTTACAACAAAAATACCACCCTATGATAGATTCGAGTAATACAAGTATTACAATAAAATCTCTCACTCCGATTACAAAATATATATGCTATTACAACAAAATCTCCCCTACAAAATCTGTTTTGATCGAACCGTTCATAGCCCGCCATGTCATCGTCGCATCCGACCGCGTCGCATCCGATCGCACCCCGACCTCATTACTGCGCCACACCGCAACGCCTTAATCACGCTCTCGCGCGAGATGGCGGAGGAAGCGAGCGACGCTGGGGAGCGGCCCTGGGAGATTCACCGCCGACGACGACGACTTCCCTTCCCCCACCGGAGAACGGCGGCGCCAAGCTTCATAGTAGAGGTTCGTGCTCCTCTCATGGAACAGCCTTCCCCCGGGAGCTCGCCATTCTGTAACCCTAGTCACCGTTCCCCGCCATTCTCTCCATTCCGAACCCTAGCTATGTAGGTACCTCGACGCCGATCTCCTCCTCCGCGGTGGGTTCTTCTTCGTTGCCGATCTCTTCGGGTGAGTAGCTTCCCCTATCATCTCGTGTCCCTCTTTTTTTAGCTCTCTGCCTATGGATTTCCACCTTGATCTGAAGCATCTTCCCCCCTCACTAATGGAATCTACTATTTTCTGAAATTTCTGTCATAGTATTGGAGGTAGAAGACGCCCTGATCTATTGGGAGGCAAGGAAGGAAAAAACTTCCACTTTGCTACGATGGATGTGAGTATTTCCACTGATATTAATATCAGGCTGTACTTGCAGATGTTCCTTTTGTTCTACCAGCAGATGTTCATGTGTTTGTTAGTTATTTTTTGATATGTAGCATTTTATAGTGTGCTCCTGGATCCATTGTAGCAATTGTGTTTGTTTATGGTAGTTTGTATCAAACTTTGTTCCTTTGTGTTTATATATGTCCATGTGCATCATTTGTTAATTGTATGTGTTTGCTACATTATTCCATTTTGTTTGCTTCATTTGTTTTTGCTACACCACTTATTTTTGTTAATTTTTTGTTTTTCAGGTCTCCAAAAAAGCTGGGGAGCAACCTATGCCTAGTGCAGAGGATCAGGCTAAGTGGACTTCGAAAGACCGTTTTGCTGCGAAGCGTTTGCGTGTTGTTGGAGATGAGCTTAAACCTAAGAAAAGAGCTGTTATTGAGTAGAAGAGTGCCTTTAGTTCACTACTAAATGTTGCACCATTCAACATACCGAATGAGCTCATAGACTATGTTGCGCAACATATCACCCCGTCTCTCCGTGAGTTCAGAGTAGGGAAGAAGCGGATTGTTTTCACCAGAGATATGTTTACCAAGGTGTTTGGTATACGCTCAGGGCAAACCCCAGTTGTTGAACTCAAAAAGTTTGAGAAAAGTGCTCTTCGAGATGTTTACAGGGGTTCTAATCCTAGACCTGACATTCCTACCACCATCAAGGTCCTGAAAGGTTGTGAAGATACTGATGAGGATACTATAGTTAGGTCCTGGGACCTCCTATGTATGGCTACTGTTGTTGATCCGAAGAGCAGCAATCATGTTGGTATGGACTACTTAGGTAGCATGCTTCATCCATCTAGAACCCATGAATATGCCTGGGATGAGTACATCCTGGAGCAGTTGATGCAAGAGGTTAAGAAGATGCAGAAGAAAAGGTTAAAGACTCCTTCTCTTAAGAAAGTGAATCCCAAGTTTGAGTTCTGGATCTCTGGCCCATTTGCTGCTCTTGGTGTATGTTTTCATTTCCGACAACTTGTTTCACTTGCTGCACTTAATTCTACAAGCAAAGTTTGGTTGCTGACATATTATTACCTGTTTTCTCTTTATTTTATTGTTGCAGATAATCTATTTGGACCATCTTCAGTTTCCTCCCAGTAGTCATGTCATAGACTATTCACTACCAAGAGTATGTCATGTCAAATGCAGTGATTTTGTATTTGCAGTTCAATGTGACCTTTCCAAGTTGTTTCTTCATAACACCAAGGTTTTTGGTAGGAGACCGGTAAGCAAGTAACCTGCATTTACATGGTACTTTATTTTTATTTTTCTTACTGCTTCAATTAGGAACCTTATCATGTTTTTTTTTCTTTCTTTGTTATGTGTGCAGTTCCTTGATATAAGTGAAACACCATATGCAAATGGACTACCTGGACGTGCCGAGGGAGCTCCTGTTGAACCTGAAGTGAATCCTTCAGCCTCACTAAATGATTGGCTTGTTTTCCCAAGCAGCCAAGGACTTGAGGTATGGTGTATGCTGCAATCTTATTTTTTTGCTACTTTAGTTTTACATCTTTGCTACCTTATGCACATTTGGTTGCTACTTTTCTGTACTTGCTAATTATAGTTTTATCTTTTGTTTTTGGTGCTGGAATTTTTGGATATGTTTTTTGCTCCAAAATTTAATATGAACTGCTCCAATACTTACTATGAACTGCTCATATAGCATGTTATTTGTGCATTTTTTCTACATTTTAAATGATCTTTATGTTTTTTGCTGCAAATGATTATGTTCCAGACCGTTATAAGCATTTGCATGAGAAGCACAAGACCTTCTTTGCTACTGAACTTGATATAGCAAACAAAAATTATACTGCCGGTGTCAAGCGTATGCAGTCTCAAAGGATGGCTGCTCTCCCTTGTGATGTTGATGCTGCATCGTAGACACAAGAAGGTACAAGTGTTACTTTCCAAGGTGGTTGCAGCATGCATGGTGATGTAAACACCGATCCAGGAGAGGATGGTTCTGCAGATGATGATGAGCAGTCTGACAAGGAGGACTCTAGTGATGAGGATGTTAATGAGGAGGAGACTAAGGGTGCTGATATTGATGTGGATGATCCAGAAGAGGATGGTTCTGCAAGTGATGATGATGATATTCCTACGGCTTGTTCAGAAGATTGTGATTTTGTGCTTGCAGCAAGAGATTGTGAGGTTCCCTCACGCCGCGTTGCACCGAATGTTCCACAGCCAGCTATTATTACAGACTCCTCTTGCCCATCTCAGGAAGCCCGTGAACATCATTCTGTTGATAGCCCTGTGAGATCGATTTCCGGTCCTAGATGCTGTTGCTAAGCATTGTAGGGAAGATGCGCTTGCTGACAAGGGATTAACTTATCAATGCCTACAGATTGTAGACTTTTTAGTCGGCAGAGGGAATAGATCGAAGGTTTCAAAAGTACTCGACGATTATGAAAACTAAGGTTGCGGAACAATGAATCGATCCTCTGTGGTTCCTTGCATAGGAGGGAGCCGAGGGATTCGTAATACACAAGTTACAGAGTCCGGGAGGGTTTGTCACCCTGATAACCCACAAGTATAGGGGATCGCGGCAGTCTTCGAGGGAAGTAAAACCCAAATTTATTGATTCGACACAAGGGGAGGTAAAGAATACTTATAAGCCTTAACAACTGAGTTGTCAATTCAGCTGCACCTGGAAAAGCACTAATAACAGGGGTGATGTGAAAGTAGCAGTAGTATGAGAGCAATAGTAACAGTAACACAGCAGCAGTAGCAATAACACAGGAGCAATGGCACCGGAAAATAGTTGATACTACTTCCAATGATATGTAGAACGAGTATATAATGATGAGAGATGGACCGGGGTTTCCAGCGATCTACACTAGTGGTAACTCTCCAATAACAAGTAACAAGTGTTGGGTGAACAAATTACAGTTGGGCAATTGATAGGAATCAAAGCATTAAGACAGAACATCAAGATCATTAATCATGTAGGCATGTTTTCCAATTATAGTCGTACGTGCACGCAATGAGAAACTTGCACAACATCTTTTGTCCTACCAGCCGGTGGTAGCCGGGCCTCTAGGGAATCTACTGGATATTAAGGTACTCCTTTTAATAGAGTACCGGAGCAAAGCATTAACACTCCGTGAAAACATGTGATCCTCACATCACCACCATCCCCTCCGGTTGTCCCGATTTCCACTTCGGGGCCTTTGGTTCCGGACAGCGACATGTGCATACAACTTGTAGATACAATCTAAGCAATAAGTATAGAGCTTAAATCTAAGATCATGCCACTCGGGCCCTAGTGACAAGCATTAAACACAACAAGATTGCAACAACAATAACTTCATAAACTTTATAGATAGACTAATCATAACGTAACAATCCATCGGATCCCGACAAACACAACACCGATTACATCAGATGAATCTCAATCATGTAAGGCAGCTCATGAGATCATTGTATTGAAGTACATGGGAGAGATGATACCAACTAGCTACAGCTAGAACCCGTAGTCCATGGGGGAACTACTCACGGAGCATGATGGAGGCGATGGCGTCGATGGAGATGGCTTCCGGCACTTCCCTCCCCGCAGGGTGCCGGAATGAGACTTCTATCCCCCGAATTGGAGTTTCGCGATGGCAGCGGCGCCCGGAGTCTTTCTGGAGTTTCGTCAAAAGGTGTCGAGTTTTAGGTCGAAAGGGCTTATATAGGCGAAGAGGCGGCAGAGGGGCAACAGGTGCCCTTCCCATAGGCCGCGCGCCAGGGCGGCCCGCGCCCTATGGGTGTGGGGCCCTGTGCCTCCTCCGACTTCCCTTCTGGTCCTGGTCCGTCTCGGTGAATTATGATGTTTGGTCTTGGTTTCGTCGAATTCCGAGAATATTGCCCGAACAGCCTTTCTGGAACCAAAACAGCAGAAAACAGGAACTGGCACTGTGGCATCTTGTTAATAGGTTAGTTCCGGAAAACGCATAAAATCATCATAAAGTGCAAGCAAAACATGTAAGTATTATCATAAAACAAGCTTGGAACATCAGAAATTATGGATATGTTGGAGACGTATCAGCATCCCCAAGCTTAGTTCCTACTCGTCCTCGAGTAGGTAAACGATAAAAAGAATAATTTCTGTAGTGACATGCTACTTACATAATCTTGATCATACTATTATAAAGCATATGAGATGAATGCAGTGACTCAAGGCAATGATCTATAGTTGCTAACAAATAGATAACATATAGCAAAACTTTTCATGAATAGTACTTTCAAGACAAGCATCAAAAGTCTTGCATAAGAGTTAACTCATAAAGCAATAAATTCAAAGTAAAGGCATTGAAGCAACACAGAGGAAGATTTAAGTTTCAGCGGTTGCTTTCAACTTTCAACATGCATATCTCATGGATAATTGTCAACACAAAGTATTATGATGAATGCAAATAAGCAAGTATGTAAGAATCAATGCACAGTTGACACAAGTGTTTGCTTCTAAGATGGAAGGAAGTAGGTAAACTGACTCAACATAAAGTAAAAGAATGGCCCTTCGCAGAGGGAAGCAGGGATTAAATCATGTGCTAGAGCTTTTTAAGTTTTGAAATCATATAGAGAGTATAAAAGTAAAGTTTTGAGAGGTGTTTGTTGTTGTCAACGAATGGTAGTGGGTACTCTAACCCCCTTGCCAAACAGACTTCCAAAGAGCGGCTCCCATGAAGGACGTTATCTCTACCAGCAAGGTAGATCATCCCTCTTCTCTTTTGTTTACACATGTATTTTAGTTTTATTATTTATGGTTGACACTCCTCCCAACCTTTTGCTTACACAAGCCATGGCTAACCGAATCCTCGGGTGCCTTCCAACATTCACATACCATGAAGGAGTGTCTATTTGCAAAATTAAGTTGCTTACTTATGAATCAGGGCAAAACATGTGAAGAGAATTATTAATGAAAGTTAATTAATTGGGGCTGGGAACCCCATTGCCAGCTCTTTTTGCAAAATTATTGGATAAGCGGATGAAGCCACTAGTCCATTGGTGAAAGCTGCCCAACAAGATTGAAAGATAAAACACCACATACTTCCTCATGAGCTATAAAACATTGACACAAATAAGGAGTAATAAAGTTTTGAATTGTTTAAAGGTAGCACATGAAGTATTTACTTGGAATGGCAGAAAATACCACATAGTAGGTAGTTATGGTGGACACACATGGCATAGGTTTTGGCTCAAGGTTTTGGATGCACGAGAAGCATTTCCTCTCAGTACAAGGCTTTGGCTAGCAAGGTTGTTTGAAGCAAACACAAGTATGAACCGGTACAGCAAAACTCACATAAGAACATATTGCAAGCATTATAAAACTCTACACTGTCTTCCTTGTTGCTCAAACACTTTTACTAGAAAATATCTAGACCTTAGAGAGACCAATCATGCAAACCAATTTCAACAAGCTCTACGGTATTTCTCCACTAATAGGTTTAAACTACATGATGCAAGAGCTTAATCATGTTCTAATTGAGAGCTCAAAACAATTGCCAAGTATCAAATTATCCAAGACAATATGAGGCATTTTCGGTTTCCAACCAAATAACCATAAATGCAATAGCTTCCAACTTTTGTCGTTGAACATTAAAAGTAAAACGAAGAACACAAGTGTTCATATGAAAAAGCGGAGCGTGTATCTCTCCCACACAAGGATTGCTAGGATACGATCTTATTCAAACATAAACAAAAATAAAAACACACAGACGCTCCAAGTAAAGCACATAAGATGTGACCGAATAAAAATATAGTTTCAATAGAAGAACCTGATAAGTTGATGAAGAAGGGGATGCCTTGGGCATCCCCAAGCTTAGACGCTTGAGTCTTCTTGAAATATGCAGGGATGAACCATGGGGGCATCCCCAAGCTTAGACTTTTCACTCTTCTTGATCATATATCATCCTCCTCTCTTGATCCTTGAAAACTTCCTTCACACCAAACTTCTCATAAACTTCATTAGAGGGGTTAGTACTCAAAAAACTTGAATTCACATTGGTCCTGTAGTGACACATTGCAAGAACTCAATAAAACATTAGCTACAGCTCTCCACGTCTAGAAAGCCTTGCTTAAAGTCCGCAAGAGACAATGCAAAAAAAAAAAGACAGAATCTGCCAAAACAGAACAGCCAGTAAGGACGAATTTTAAATGAGTAAATTACATAAATCTACCACAATTGAGGCAGTGGTTACGGGTCAGTACCATTCTTGGAAATTTTTGCTAAAAACTACAACTTCTGTGACATAGCGTTACAAATCGAGCAAATAATCATCTAACCACATTTTAACAGCAATTCTGACCGGTGTGTCCCATCTGTCAGCGCTGAGTTGGCGATACACGTGGAGAAGAAGATGCGCTGGATGTGGAGCCCACCAGTCAGCCCCAAATCTTTCCCCTATTCTTCTTCCTCCACTATTTTTCTATTCCATTTTCCTGACGTTGACCCGTCCTGGCCCTCCCTGAGCTCGCGAGCTAGCCCCTGGCCCTCCCCGAGCTCGCCCGCCGGCGCCGTCCCCCCCGTTCGCCCCCGCCGCGGCCGCCCCGGCCGCGCCGACTCCGTCCCCGCCTCGCGCCGTCCCTCGTCCCCGAGCTTCGCCCGCGCTGCCCCCGTCCGCCCGAGCTTGCTCGCGTCGCCTTCGTCCGTCCTCGAGCCTCGCCTCGCGGCCGCCCCCGCCCGCCGTGGCCGTCCGGCCCTCCCTGCTCGCCCGCGCCGGCGGTCGCCACGTCCCCGAGCTCGCCCGCGGCCGCCCCGTCCGGCCCTGAGCTCGCCTATGCCGGCGGCCTCCCCCGTCACCGAGCTTGCCCGCGGCCGCCCCCCTCCCTGAGCTTGCCCGCGGCCAACGCTGAGATGCTGGCTGACGACGTCCACAGGGGTCCACACGACCTGCACGGCGATGACGGCGGAGACGCCCGCGGCGGCCGAGGCGACCACCGAGGCCGCCGGCTCTGAGACGCTGAGCCGCACGGTGGCGGACTCGACGGAGCTCTCGGTGGCCTGGAGCGCTGCCTTGTAGAGCGCGCGCGCGGGGACCGTGCCGGCGACCGAGGCGCCGAATCCACGCACCCCGTCGCGGCTGAGGATGGCACAGACGGTCGCCGCCGCCGCCTGCGGGGACAACCAGATCGAGCAGCCATCTTCCCTGTGACCGGCCCGCCGACCTCTTCCCTCCCAGCGAAGGATTGGATTGCGGCGGCCAAGAGATACAGGAAGAAAAAAACAGAGAGGATGAAGGATGATGGGGGGCTGACATGTGGGCCTGATGTCCACCTAAGCTCCTAGTCCATGTGTGCTGCCAACTCATCCTTACAAATGGGACCAGTGGTCAGAGTTGCTGTTAAATTGCTATTAGATGACTATTTGCTCGATTTGTAACGCTATGTCTCAGAAGTTGTAGTTTTTAGCAAAAATTTCCAAGAATGGTACTGACTCGTAACCACTGCCCCAATTGTGGTAGATTTGTGTAATTTACTCATTTTAAATAGGTACTTCCGTTGCTCAAATCAGAAAACTCAAAACTAATGAAAGTTGCGTACATATCTGAGGAACACGCACGTAAATTGGCATAATTTTCTGAGTTACCTACAGAGAAAACAGCCCAGATTCGTGACAGATAGAAATCTGTTTCTGCGCAGAAATCCAAATCTAGTATCAACCTTCGATTAGAGGCTTCACTTGGCACAACATTGCAATAAAATAAAGATAAGGAGAGGTTGCTACAGTAGTAACAACTTCCAAGACACAACAAAACAGTAGCAAAATAAACACATGGGTTATCTCCCAAGAAGTTCTTTCTTTATAGCCATTAAGATGGGCTCAGCAGTTTTAATGATGCACTCGCAAGAAATAAGAGTTGAAGCAAAAGAGAGCATCAAAAAGCAAATTCAAAACACATTTAAGTCTAACCCACTTCCTATGCATAGGAATCTTGTACACAAATAAATTCATGAAGAACAAAGTGATAAGCATAAGAAGATAAAACAAGAGTAACTTCAAAATTTTAAGCATATAGAGAGGTGTTTTAGCACCATGAAAATTTCTACAACTATATTTTCCTCTCTCATAATAATTTTCAGTAGCTTCATGAACAAACTCAATAATATAACTATCACATATAGCATGCTTTTCATGATCCATAAACACATAATTTTTATCAAGCTCAAAAATAGTGCGATTAAAACTTTCAAACACACTTTTATCAATAATATAACAAGATGGTTGATCAATCTCAAGAGATATGGGACTCATAGATAATGTCAAGACCTCTCCAATCCCATTTTCATTAGTAGTATAATTAATATTATCAAGTAACATAGGACCATCATCAAGAGCTTTATCATAAACATTTGCTACGCAAAATTCTTTAGTACCATGCATTTCGACATCAGGCACAAACAAAGCATTATCATAAGATTTATAAAAGTAGCATGGATTATCATAAATAATAGTAGCATAATTATTCTCACAAGTTTTACTCATAGGGAATATTTCAAGAGAATCCACAGGAACATAACATTCAACCTCTTTCGTAAGCATGGAGGACAATCAAATAGTGTAAGAGATAAAGAGTTACTCTCATTAGAAGGTTGGCATGGGTAGCTAATCCATTCTTCCTCCTTTTGTTCATCACTCTCCTCTTCTTTTTCATCCAATGAGCTTTCAGGTTCATCAATTTCCTCCTCTTTTTCATCCAATGAGCTTTCTGTTCATCAATTTCTTCTTCCACAGTTTCCTGCAAATTGTGAGTGCATTCTTGTGCATTAATGAGTCTCTTTATAATCAATGATATAAGGATTATCATTGTAGCTTTCTATGCAAAAATTAAGGATAGAAGAGACATAATCTTTAAGGTCCTTACAAACAACACAAGTTTCATAATTTTTAGCTATGAAGGATTCTATCTCAGAGGCTCCCATAAATATGACAAATTGTTCTACCTCTTCGAACCCAAAATGAATATAGCTATTCCGATTATAGTTCTTAATTAAAAATTCCTCACTAAATCCACATTGAAATTTAAGATGTTTAGTATCCTGTTTAGAGCAACAGTTTATATCATGGCGTTTAAGCAAGATTTTAGCAATTGTATTCAATTTTTCTATCACAACACTCATAACTTTACCCGTTCTTGATTCTCTATAATTATTATATAATTCAATAAGCTCCAAATAGGTTGTAGGTTCTCCCATAGCAACAGTTTTTAATTTTTCGGTTTTTCAAATTTTTGTGGATTTTTGGGCATATGAGGAAAGTAAAGCAAAACAAAAACAAAAGTAAACTAAGCAAAATAATACTAGACAGAAATAAACTAAGCACAAATAAACTAGGCAAAAGTAAACTAGGCAAAACAAAATAAAATAAAACAAAAATAGAGAGAGAGGTAGAGTGTACTCCCAGGTGAACTTATGAGTAGAGCTATGCCTCCCCGGCAACGGCGCCAGAAAACAGTCTTGATAACCCACAAGTATAGGGGATCGCGCAGTCTTCGAGGGAAGTAAAACCCAAATTTATTGATTCGACACAAGGGGAGGTAAAGAATACTTATAAGCCTTAACAATCGAGTTGTCAATTCACCGCACCTGAAAAGCACTAATAACAAAGGGTGATGTGAAAGCAAAGTAGTATGAGAGCAATAGTAACAGTAACACAACAGCAGTAGCAATAACACAGAGCAATGGCACCGGAAAATAGTTGATACTACTTCCAATGACATGTAGAACGAGTATATTTTTTTTTTT